>JAVXUP010000806.1:0-344899 GCA_033070095.1 Escallonia herrerae | reverse complement strand
AGTCAAAGCAACGCATGCTCAAGTCACGTGAACCACTCGTGAAGCGACCTCGGCGTGCCTTCCACCTTGGGGGTCGGCCACCCCAAGGGGTCGGCCACCCCAATGGGTCGGTCACCCTTGGGGGTCGGCCACCCCAATGGGTCGGCCACCCCAAGGGGTCGGCCACCTGCCTTGAAGACCGACGCCGTCACCTTTGACCGTGCTCCGTTGTCACGACGACCGTCGCTCGCGGCCGCGCTCCGCCGTAGTCGCGACGACCGTCGCTCTAGGCCGTGCTCCTTCGTCGCGATGACCGTCGTGCGTAGTCTCGATGACCGTCGCTTGTGGCCGCTCTGTCGCCATGACAACCGTCGCTCACAGTCGCGCGCCATCCACGCAACGACCCTTGTTGCTCGGACATCACTATGCGACCCTCGTCGCCCGCACTCAACCGCCCCCCGTGCGCCACAATCATGTTACATACTTACGGGATGGGCTCACAACCTCAAAGCCATAGCTGTCTTCATTCCAGGGTGACTTCGCTCCGTGCTCCGGTCGAGGACACTTCGCAGCGGGATAGGCGACTCCTCCGGGACACTATCTCCGCCAGGATGCCTGCGTGATTGGCCTATGTGCTCTAACTCTGGGGGCTCGCGTCGGCACCCCTAAGGACTATGACCCCCGGGTCACTCCGAGATGGGAGCAGGTCTCCGGAGGGTCATCTTGCCTAGTCCACCTGGCAGCTGGGCGTCGGGTCTTCCCCACCGCTGCCAGGCCTGTGGGATTCAGTAAGGGCTTGGACTGGAGGCTGGGGCAACGGGCTACTCTGACCATGCTACCGCGGCATGATCAGTCTCCTCAGACAGGCAGAGAGATGTCGCAAGGGCAGGGCAGCACGAACTTAGGGACCGGCAGTCCCAACGGAGGATCAGTGCTTTGGCCCCCCTGGCGACGTGTCGTTCCCAGGGGGTGACACATGTCAACTTATGACACATGCACATTTTTGCCTATAAATAGTGGACTTTGGAGCCTTTTCAAGGATCTTTCTCTCATTTGGACTTTTCACTTTCTCTCTCTAAAAAGACATTCTCTCTGGAATTCTAGTGAGAGAAATACACTTGGACTCCCGTCTCCGGACCCTTGACGCTGCACCCTTCCCGCGACTGTAGACCGTCAGTCCTGTTCATCGTCGCCCTGCCTGCGCAGCGCTGCCAGCCCTCACGACCTGTCTGGGGAGCCTTGCCCTCAGCCCTTACGCCGTCCTTGCTGTCTCCCGCGTTGCCTACCTGGAAGCTGACTCAGACCGCATCCTTTGTGGCACCTCCACGTAGCATCGAACCATTTTCGGCATCATCATTTTGGCGACTCCGCTGGGGAGGTGAGCATCGTATTGCGGTTTGCACATCTTCCGGACTTAGGCATCATGCCTGTGCAACGGAGAGCTACCAGGACAACCAGCCAAGGACCCAACCTCGCCATGCAAGAACACCACCTCGGTGATCAGGAAGAGACTAGCGCCACGCGGCTCCAAGACCAGCTGCCAACCACTACCCCCGACGTGCAAGTGCTCGTAAGTGCAGCCATCCAGCAACTCACTCCAACCATCACCACTCTGCAAGATTCACAGACCACTCTACTAGCCGCCATTATGGAGATGCAAAAATCCATACAAGCCCTGGCCTCGCAGCAGGCCGCTCCATCAATCCAGCCTTCAGGACCGGGGCCAGCTTTTGACGTCGCCCCGGCCCCAGTGTCGCGACTACCGCCGCCTTGGATATCCAGACCCTTGGCGGTAGGGCTCGCAACACCCTCGCCACCAGTAGCCGACACATCTCCTTCTGCAGTGCCGCCCCGCAAGCTACACACGGATCTCGGGCCAGTCTTGCAGCAGATTCTCCCCGCTGTCACACCATCTCATCCGATGCCGGCAAGAAGCTCCTCCGAAACGCATGACTCCATCGAGATGGAACCTAATCCGTATCCAACTGAGCAACACCAAACCCCCGGCCAAGTGATAGACATGTCTCGCCAACCCACACTCGCCCCTGCACAGCTGCCCTTGCCAGCACCTGTACTATACCAACCCTCCCATGTCCCCGTTCATCAAGCCGTACCATCTGGGGGCTCGGGGGCTCGCGACGCACCAGGCGGTCATCACCCCTTGACCGGCAATGAGGCACCATCCTCCAACTATGTCACTCGGTCAGATTTGGAAGCCCTTGTCCGTCGCCTGTCGAGGAATTCCGAACCGGACTCCTCAACCCGTCTGACCGGACACGCCCCGTACGCCAATGATATCGCCATCGCACCCTACCCCCTCAAGTACAAGCAACCAAACTTTGTGCTCTTCAACGGACGTGAGGGAAACGCCCGTGAACATCTAACAAGGTTCGCAGGCTCCTTGGAGCAGTATGGTACAGGAGGCAGCTTAAAGTTGAGAGAATTCCACAAATCCCTTACAGGCTTGGCTTACACTTGGTATCACCAGATCCCCGCAGGGACCGTCCACACCTGGAACGACATGGTCCAGCTGTTCTTAGACAAGTTTCATTACGAGACCGAGCGCGTGACTATCGTTGATATTGCTGGCATTCGCCAGAACCAGGGAGAAGACTTGAATAAATATGTGCATCGTTTTCATCTCAAGTGCCTTGAGTGCACGGATTTCAGCAAAGACGAAACGTTGGTTCCCATATGCATCAAAAATATGATTGACGTCTACCGAGTGCATATCGAGAACCTACAGTTGAGGTCATGGGGACACCTCAAGGAGACAGCCCGACGAACTTACGAGACAGTTGGTCCTGTCAAGTCATGGAAGCCTCGACCGCAAAGTACGCTGTTGGCCTCAGCAGATACACCTATCACTCAGCGTAGCAACAACAGCAACAACTATGCAGGCTTCAAGCGTCAGCTTCCAGATGGGGACCAAGGCTCCGACAAGCGAAGGCAACAAAGGCCTGCACCTGACTATCCCTGTGATCTGAATACAGTGAAGGAACTCTTGGCGGAATGGGTGGCGCATGACAAAAATTTCCAACTGCCACCAATGCGGACCAACATCACAGACGAAGAAAAGGCCAGACCCACCTACTGTCCTTTCCATCGAGCCCTTGGCCATCCGCTCAAAAATTGTAATGCACTGCGAACCATCTTTGCAAGGAAGGTAGCGTCGGGCGACCTACAGCTACGGAAGAACAACGATGTACGCAAAGATACCCACCGCATCGCAACAATAGGGAGCACCAGGCCCTTATGGCTGTCACTGACCATGTCGAGCCTGTAATCCACGAAGCCCCGGCAGAGCCCATACTGACCCTCGTGCCTCCTCCAGCTAAGCAGTCGATGTCTTCCTTTCGACAGATGACGAAGATCAAAAGTTTTTTTGATGAAATGGGGTTTTCACCCGCCGCCCGGACTTATCTTTCCAATTGCCTGCTCGAGGTCACCACCGGCCTCGGTCCCGAATGCTTCGCCGTCCAGGCTGAATTACGTCACATCCCCTCCACGGCCTTAGTCTTCTCGGATGAAGACTCGCCGCCGGTCGAGCATCACAATCGGCCGCTGTTTTTAGAATGTACTGTTAATGGCACGGGCTTCCGTCGTGCCTTGGTTGATTGCGGCGCCTCGATCAACATCATACCTCTCATCACCCTGCAACAGGCCGGCATTCCCCCAAGGAAAATCATCCGTGACCCCGTCAAGATTACCGGCTTTGGACAGGGTCCTCAGTCGACCCTCGGCCATATCACTGTCGACCTCATGGTCGGAACTGTCCGTCGCGACACTACTTTTCACGTAATAGACAGCGAGTCTGCCTTTCACCTCCTGCTCGGGCGACCATGGATCCATGTTAACAAGGCCGTTCCCTCAACATACCACCAGTGTGTGAAGCTGGTAGCCGGTTCTACGGGGCATGAGGTAGCGATGACAATCCCTGCAACCAAAGCCCCCTTTGAATGCGCCGAGTCTTATTTCGCCGAGGCCTCCTTCTTCACTAATTTCGCCGAGGATGGTGAGAATGCTACTCATATACATTCTACCAGGCTGCCAACTTGGGATGAGCTGTGCGGGGACAAGCTTCCCAAGGCCAAAACCGAGAGAAGTAACAAGAATAATGGATCAACCCCACCGCTTTCGCCTGCTGCCACGACCAATTCCCCCCTTCTTCCCCCAAGTCCAAGAAGCAAAAGGCTGAGCCGGCCTTTCAACGTATCGTCAAGGACGGCAAAATCATCTATCAATTATGACGGTATGCAGGGGCTCCAGGCGGTCCCTCATCAGACCCCCTCGACCCCGACCCCCTTGGAGAGACTGAATGGTGCTGCACGGCCGAGCATTGCCAGCCAGATCCTGACCTCACCCCCGGCGCGGCACCACCTTGCTATGAGGACGGCCCTCGACCACAGGCTGAAGATATTGAAGAAATCAACCTGGCCGACCCGGGCGAAGAACCGCGGCACACCTACATTGGCACAAAACTCGCCCCCGGCCGAAGAGAGGAATTGGTTTCCCTCCTGCATGAGTATCGTGATGTCTTGGCATGGAGCTACAATGAGATGCCCGGACTGGATCCTGCCTTAGTCACACACCATCTCAACATTGCTACCGGATCCGTCCCTATCCGACAACACCCGCGGACATTCCGCCCCGAGCTCGAATTGAAAATCAAGCAAGAGATTGAACGCCTTCTGCAGGCAGGCTTCATCGAACCTATCACTCACCCTATTTGGCTGGCTAATGTCGTCCCTGTACAAAAGAAAAATGGCCAAGTCCGCGTCTGTATTGACTTTCGGGACTTGAATAAGGCATGCCCCAAGGACGAGTTTCCACTACCCAATATCGACATGCTTACGGAGGCCGCCGCCGGATATGAAACTTTATCTTTCATGGATGGGTTCGCAGGTTATAATCAGATTCGCATGAACCCCGACGACAGCGCCAAGACAGCCTTCCGCACTCCTATGGGTAATTTTTGTTGGAAAGTTATGCCTTTCGGCCTCAAGAATGCGGGTGCTACGTATCAAAGGGCTATGACAGCAATCTTCCATGACATGATACACCGTACTGTGGAAGACTACGTCGACGATCTTATTATCAAATCCAGGAAGGAAAGTGATCACCTCACCGACCTTCAAGCGGTCTTTGATCGTTGCCGCCAGTATAACATGCGGATGAATCCATTGAAATGTGCCTTCGGCGTCTCCTCCGGCAAGTTCCTCGGCTTCTTGGTCAGTCGACAGGGCATCGACGTTGACCCCTCAAAAGCGGCCTCCATCCAAGAAATGCCCTCCCCCAAGAACACAAAGCAACTGAAGAGCTTCCTCGGCAAGGTCTCTTACCTCCGACGCTTCATACCCGCGCTGGCCGAGCTCATTACGCCATTCCAACACTTGACGCGTAAAAGCGCACCATGGAATTGGGGTGCGCCCCAACGGCAAGCATTTGAACGGATTAAGGCGGTCCTCATGTCACCGCAAACCATGGTCGTACCACAACGGGGCATCCCACTCCTACTCTACCTGACTTCCACACCCAGATCCATCGGGGCTTTGCTTGCCCAAGAAGTCGAAGGTGTCGAGCGTCCTGTTTATTACCTCAGTAGAGTGATCAGGGGACCCGAAGCCAACTACTCCGAGCTCGAGAAACACTGTCTAGCCTTGGTGTACGCCTCGCAGAAATTCAGACATTACTTTCTGGCGCACCAGATCACACTCGTCACCAAGGCTGACCCACTCCGTTACATGCTTACGCGTCCCGCCCTGTCTGGTCGACTCACCCGGTGGTTGTTGCTATTGGCCGAATTCGGTTTATCTATCAAGAATCCTACAGCTCTGCGGAGCCAAGCACTTGCAGACCTCCTGGCCTTCTTCCCACGCCAACAATGTGAACCGACATCGGATCAACTGCCTGGGGAGGAGACAGCCCTGATCACCGACATCGATGAACTGTGGACGCTTGAATTCGACGGCTCTGCCACTAGCAAAGGTCCCAATGGCACACCCCTCCGGCAAGGGGGTGCCGGCATAGTCCTCCGGGCCCCAGACGGTGTTACCACTTCACTATCTTTCAAACTTGCATTCCCGGTGTCTAACAACGAAGCTGAATACGAGGCACTTGTCATTGGCCTCATGCTTGCCGTCAGTATGGGGGCTAAGGCGCTGTGTGTGAAAGGAGACTCAAATTTGGTCATGAAGCAGGCGGACGGAGAGTTCGCGGTCAAAGAACCAGCCTTGGCACCTTATCGTGCCTTGGTGCAACACTTGGAAGGAAGACTCGGCCATGTCCAGTATGAACATCACAATAGGTGCCACAACAGACATGCGGACAGCTTGGCCACGATCGCGTCAAAGATAGAAGTCGATGGTGAACAACGGATGCTAACCATCGTCAAGAGAATGGAACCATGCACAGCACTGAACCTAGTCCCGAGGGACGTTACTGCGGACGATTGGCGGCAACCGATTATCGACAAACTTAAAGCGCCATCTCTTGCTCATGCCTCCACCCTTACAGACTTTTCAATGATGGGAGATGTCTTATACAGGCGGTGTCCCGGAGGCACTCTAGCCAGATGTTTGGCCCCGGAAGAGGCAAAACACAAATTACAGCTCGGCCACCAGAAGTGTTGTGGCCTCGACGGTCCCCCTCTATATCGTCGCCTCCAGCGTATGGGCCTATATTGGCCATCCATGGCCAAGGACGCCTCGGATATACAAAAGGACTGTCCCGAGTGCTTGTATGCACCTGACGGTGCGGAAGCTCTTGTCATTGACATCGAAGGTGACTGGCGCCAGCCTTTCATCCAGTATTTATCCCACGGGATTCTACCACCTGACCGCGGCTCAGCACGATCCATCAAGCGCAAGGCAGTCAAGTATTTTGTGACGGAAGGCGAGTTGTTTCGCAAGGGATTTTCGGGACGCACCCTGCGATGCTTGCAGGGTGCCCAAGTAGTCAAGGTCATTAACGAAGTACACAATGGTGATTGTGGTGAACATCAAGGCTCCCAGAAGCTGTATGCAGAATTACTAAGATTGGGGTATTATTGGCCGACTATGGAATCCGACTCCATCTCTCATGTCCGACGCTGCCAACCCTGCCAGCGGCACGCCGACAGGATACACACGCCAGCATCCGACTTGCGCATGATCTCAGCCCCATGGCCATTTCATTCTTGGGCCCTCGACCTCATCGGCCCCATCCACCCGCCATCCAGACGCCATTCCTGGATCATGGTTGCTACTGAACGCTTCACGAAGTGGGTCGAAGCCGTACCTCTGCGGAGAGCCACGGGAGGTGCCGTTTCTAACTTCTTACGTGACGTCATCTGTCGTTTCGGCATCCCTCGATGTATTATATCTGACAATGGCACGCCATTCATTAACCGAGAGGTTCGAGCTCTCATGGAAGGGTACAACATCAGCCATGCTACATCAACTCCCTATTACCCGCAAGGTAATGGTCAAGCTGAAGCTTCCAACAAGACTTTGCTCTGAGTATTATCGCGAATGGTGCATGACGCCGACCGGTCATGGTCCGAACAACTGAATCTGGCACTCTGGGCCTACAGAACATCCCTGCACACAGCGACAAAGGCCACGCCCTTCTCTCTCGTCTACGGGGACGAGTGCGTGGTACCTGCCGAGATCGCAGTACCATCGGCTCGACTTTCTCTAAGCAGCGGTCTCGGAGATGAAACAGCCCGGCTGGCGGCACTTGACGGCCTCGACGAACGACGAGCCACGGCCCTGCGCCGCATGAAGAAATATCATGAGCAGCTCACGAAAGCTTATGGGAAGACCGTCAAGCCACGTTCATTTATCGAGGGTGACCTTGTTCTTCAAGCCGCCAAACATGTCAGCTCCTAAATTCACGCCAAACTGGGAGGGCCCTTTCACGGTGCACGAAGCCCGCACTAATGGCTCATACCTCCTGCTCAACCACGACGACGGTCAGATCTCGGCCCCCATCAACGGCCGCTACCTGAAGAAGTATTATGTTTAGTCACGGCAATGTTCCCCCAGCCCTATCCGCCCGCATCATAGTACTCGCTCTCATAGCATTTTTGTACATGCGACATTGCTTACAGACTTGTAATTTTTGTTGATCTGTATAGCGTTCTACGCTACTCATGTAATGGCGTTTTGTCCCACGTCCTATCAATACAAAGTCATGCTGTTACCTCAGCTTCTGCCTAGCTAACACTCATTTTCAACCTATGCTTCCTAAGTCACTTTCTACGGGCGGGAATGGGAGAACATTCACAGGTGACCAAAATGCGCAAGACATTCAAAAAAAGAAAAAGAAAGAAGAGAGCAACCGAACACAACATGCAATAAGCCAAGATCATCGAAAATATATACATATACATCAAACGTTTACTAGCCATCGTTGAGCGCTACAACTACAGCAAAGTAACATACAAGCTATGAAAGTCTAGACAACAGCGATGCAACTGGGTGGGAGCTGAATGCCTGAAGTGCCTCCCGCTCTGCTTGTACCTCTGACCATCCAGCATCAAGCTCGGCCTGTCGCCTCAACCGTTCTGACTCTCGCCCATCCACCTCACCTCGCCGCCTCTGTAGATCGGCCAACTGCCTCTGCAAATCGACGAGCTGTCTCTCTATCTCTGCTACCTGCATGTCAATCCCGGCCAACTCTGCGGTGATCTCTGACCGCTCCGCCTCTAACCCTGTACGGCGCCGCTCCAGCAACATCTCCCGCATGACCACGACTGCGCGCCTCTCATCCATCTCATGGCTGCCGCTCCTCGACCTAAAGAAATCTGCTAGCCAGTCCAGCTGCATGCCTAGTGATGTGAACGGAGCGAACTCTGAAAGCGACCGAGCAACGAACTCTGCAGTCCAACCCGTCGACGGCACACTAGCAAACGGCAGCAACCACTCCATAAACCCGGCAGACACCCACATCCGTAGTACTGGGTTCTCTACCCCCACCATCTCGAATGTCTGCGGGAACGCTGCCTTCACCAGTTCTAGCCGGCGCACCGTCTCCGCCGGTAGCTGGAGGCCCCCCCAAGTCGCCACATCCACCTGACCGCTCGAAGACCCTCTACTCATCTCTCCGGCTGTCGCGCCACTGCCGCCCGCTGCAGAAATCTTCGACATTCCACCCGCCCTCTGCGCACCAATCGTGGCTAAGTGCATCGCCAGTAGAGTAGCGCCAACCTCAACCACGGACTCCGGCAATGTGTCGTGCCGTCGCGCCACCACAGCCTGAACCGGTGTCTCCTGCTCATAAACCGGGGCAGCAACAACAGACTCGGGCTCCGCCGTATCACCACCATCACCTCCCACAACCTGCGTCTCCATGCCTGTCCACCAGTCCTCGTCAATATCAAACATCACTGTATCACTCCCCTCTCCGCCGTATAGTGCCCCCACCGTTTCCTCAGTAGCAGGCAATGGACTCACCCTCCTCGTCACACCGGCCGCCAATATCTCAACGGCCTCAGTCTCATCACTGTCAACTGATCTGTCGGCCTCGGCTGCCATAGCCTCCTCGCCTTCGATCTCGGTCTCGGCCTCGCTACCCTCCGCGACCGCCTCTTCCTCGTCCCCCTGGCAAAACCGCTGTCAGTTCACAAATTATGATCAATATGCAAACCATATTCATACGACAAAAAGAAGAGACATAAGCAAACCTCAGAGTCTAGCTCCTCTAATATGTCGCGCGGCCTCTTCGCCCCTGATATGTGTGGGGCTGATGTACCGGCGGTAGCCTGACGCGCTGTCTCCATCATCCCCACTCGCAATGCCGATAAAGGGCCCTTGCCGGCCCCCGGCACCCTTGGCACCTCTGCAATAAGCTCCTCTCCACGGTCCTCCCCTGGGGCAGCGTCCCCCAGCTCTCCGGCATCCTCCTCCGCCTCCCTCTCCGAGCTCGGAACAGAACTCCCGGTCACCAGTGACAGCATCCCGCACTGCCTCGCGACTGTGGCCGATATCAGACTCAGGGCTCGGTCGCATGCGAACACATCTACCTGTCGACGTGTGCCTGACGGCTGTGCCAGCCATCCGGCCCAGCTCCCTCGCAGCCGCTCCCACCAATGCGCATAATCCGCTGTCACCGCCCCTGCCACCTCTATCCCTGGCTGCCTCCACTCTGTCGTCGGTGCCGGCCACTTGCGGGCTCTGTCATATCGTGTATACCCAAAAGCCGTCGCCACACTCCAAGGGCTGTCATAACCGTATGGGGGCTCTAGGTCATACCCGAATGCCAACGACAGACGGTCCGGGCTATACCTCGCCACATAATAGCAGCACTCGGCGGGCTTCCCGCCATCATCTGTCAACACCGGGAGCCAGCCGGGAAAATACGCAACCAATAGCGCCAGCTGTCCTGGCACTAACTCGCCTCTCCTGCTCAGATCTGTCGTCACCTCCTGCACGTGCAGCCATGGCAGCGTACCATATGACGCATGCATCTCCATATAGGGCCGTCGCTCGCATTCCTCCCGTTTGTCTAGAATCTGTGCCAACGGACACCCCGGCCTCCTGATGCCTGCCCAAGCAAACGCCCGAGACCCGCTGCACCATAACGCTACCTGCCGTGACCTGCCTGGACGGGTCACTGTCCCCATCGTCGGTGACGGATGTGCGAGTGGGTATCCATCGGGCCGGTACCCTGGAAAGCACTCGTACAGGTACCTCTGCAAGAACATCCAGTCCACGTACGTCGCCACCTGATACCGACCATATGACCGCTTCACGTCATTCACGAACTGATCTAGCCGCGAGTATAACGTGCCCAAATACACCGGAGCCAAGCCGACCCGCCTTCCCTGCGCCATCCGAATGGCCAAGGGAAACACCCTCGGGGAAATGCCATCCTCAGGTGTCCCCTCGAACACAAACCTGCAAGCAACGACCGGCAACGTATGTCAGTTTGACGTTCTACATGGCAAGCAGGACATACGATATATTCACGCATAATCACATGACAGTACGAAAATTTACCTCGACAAGAACATAGCCAAAAACGCCACCAACTCGTACCGATCGTTGCCATGATACGGCCCCATCACGAACTGGGCAGCATTGCCCAACCTCTGGCCTGTCCTCGCCTGCGGCGTACCATAGAACTGGCGCAGCCACCCACCGTACGTCCCCTTCCGGTGCTTCTTCGTCTCCGCCAGGATGTCTAGTAGCTGCGTCTGCAACAACCGCTCCTCCCCACTCAGCCGGGTCACCCGTGCATCCACCTCCCCGTGTATCGGCAGCCCTGTCAGCATCAACACATCGAGTAACGTCGGCCCGATCTCCCCGAACTCGGTCACGAACGTATGCGACTGCGTGCTCCATCTTGCCAGCAATCGGGTCATCCCTGGCGTATCCCTATATAACTCCAGCCCCCTCGCCGTGATATTGATCGCCGGCAACAGTCCCAGTGCCTGCAACACCTGCGCCCTCTCCGGTGTCTCCACCATATGCTCACACCAAAAGTCCCACCCTACCGGCATCGCACTATGGCCCTTGAACATCACCGGCGACCAAGGTATGTCCTCTCTCCCAATCAACAATGCCGGTACATACCTCGGCGACATCACAGGCGCCTCCGCCCAGCTCGGCGCGTGAAGATAGGGTGACGACAGCCGAGGCTCCTCTCCCATCGACGGACCACCCCACGGTGTCGTGAACGCTCCGTCTGCCACCCGAATGGCCAACTCCCTCCACAGCTCCCGGTCCGGTACACACGGTACTACTCCCCTCACCCCCAGCAATGTGTTTGTCTTATCTGGCTCCGGATCGTAGGACCTCCTATCGCCATCATCAAAGGTCAATGGCACTGCCGCCTCGACACCCGCTGATGGTATGGCCTCATCGACTGGCGGTGCCGGCACAGGTACAGTCGTCATACCCCGCGGCGGTCGCGATGTACCCGCCGCGGCCCCTCGCGGCTTCGCCCACATCTTCTGCCGAACTTTCTTTGCTGCTGGCGTAGCTCCGGGCTGTAAGGTTGGGGCTTGGGCCTGTCAGACACCCTGCGTGACCGACCCACCATGACTGGCCGACCCCCCCCGTACGGCAGACCCCCCATGACTGGCCGACCCCCCTCGCGTGGCCGACCCCCCTTGTGTAGCCGACCCCCTTGGCGTGGCCGACCCCCCTCGTGCGGCCGACCCCCCTCCCCTCGCTGAGCCACCGACCTCTCCTCTCGGCCGACCCCCTGGCCCCGACGACCCCTCGCCCCCTTCCGCCTCTTCTCTCACGATCCCTTTTTCTCTCTCTCTCTCTTTTCTCTCTGGCTTTTGTTGGCACAAATGGCGGTGCCTCCCCCCTCCCCTTCCTCTCCTTATATAGGGGTGGGCCAAGATGCAATCTTGGCCCCTCATCTGCCTTCCCATCCTTTCGCGCTCTCTCTTTTTTTTTCTTTCTTTTCTTTTCCTTTTCCCTTTTTTTTCTTCTTTTTCTTTTCTTTCTTTTCTTTTCTTTTCTTTTTCTTTCTCTTTTCCTTTTTTTACGCTCCCGTCCGCCGGCGCCTCGCCGCAGTTTGTCGCCCACGCACCGTCGCCACAATGACCGCCGTGCGCGCCCACGCGCCACCTCTACGGCCTTCGTCGCACGCACTCACATGACAACTCCGAGACTGGCCCCGTCGCCAGCGTGCCGTTTCCTCGATCCACGTCGCCCGTGTTAACTCATCGCGCTCTCTACAACGCGCGCTCAATGCCAATGGTCACTTGATGCTCATCACCGACCGCGCTCAATTGCCACGACGACATCATCAAGTATTGTCCCCGCGACAATCGTCGCCATGCCCATGCACCACGACCATGTTACAAGCCTCCGGGCATAACACCCGTTCACCACACCATGCGCCCCCGCCATGGGCATGGAAGATCTCCGACCCACTCTCCAGAGTGTGCGGCATTCTGGGGGCTCCGCCCGTAGTGCTCCAGCACGAGGACCCCTCCTTGCGAGACGGGCTGTATGCCGTCGCCAGCTTAATCAAACTGCGGCATGGGCTGAGCCCCATCACGGGCTAGCGCCATCGCCGGCTCAATCAAACTGCGGGACGGGCTGTATGCCGTCGCCGACTCAATCAAACTACGGCATGGGCTGAGCACCATCACGGGCTAGCGCCATCGTCGGCTCAATCAAACTGCGGCATGGGCTTAACGCCATCGCCGGCTCAATCAAACTGCGGGACGGGCTGTATGCCGTCGCCGGCTCAATCAAACTACGGCATGGGCTGAGCGCCATCACAGGCTAGCGCCATCGCCGGCTCAATCAAACTGCGGCATGGGCTTAGCGCCATCGCCGGCTCAATCAAACTGCGGCATGAGCTGAGCGCCATCACAGGCTTAGCGCCATCGCCGGCTCTGCCGTCGCCGGCTCAATCAAACTGCGGGACGGGCTTCGTGCCGTCGCCGGCTCAATCAAACTGTGGGACGGGCTGTATGTCGTCGCCGGCTCAATCAAACTACGGGACGGGCTTCGTGCCGTCGCCGGCTCAATCAAACTGCGGCATGGGCTGAGCGCCATCACGGGCTAGCGCCATCGCCGGCTCAATCAAACTGCGGGACGGGCTTCGTGCCGTCGCCGGCTCAATCAAACTGCGGCATGGGCTGAGCGCCATCACGGGCTAGCGCCATCGCCGGCTCAATCAAACTGCTGCACGGGCTTAGCGTCATCGCAGGCTCCATCACCAGGGACCCTGGCCCCCGTAGCAGGATGGGCTGTAACCACATCGTTTATGCGTGCGACGCCCGCTCGGGTTGCCCCTCCGCGCACGCCACACGCAGGGGGCTTATGTTCATACCCTATTCTGGTCGCACCCCAGGACCCGCTAAGGGACCCACTTTGCACGACACATCACCCAGTCAGCGGTCAACTTTTCAACGCTCGAGAGCCGGTCAAAGCAACGCATGCTCAAGTCACGTGAACCACTCGTGAAGCGACCTCGGCGTGCCTTCCACCTTGGGGGTCGGCCACTCCAAGGGGTCGGCCACCCCAATGGGTCGGCCACCCTTGGGGGTCGGCCACCCCAAGGGGGTCGGCCACCCCAATGGGTCGGCCACCCCAATGGGTCGGCCTCCCTTGGGGGTCGGCCACCTGCCTTGAAGACCGACGCCGTCACCTTTGACCGTGCTCCGTTGTCACGACGACCGTCGCTCGCTGCCGCGCTCCGCCGTAGTCGCGACGACCGTCGCTCTCGGCCGTGCTCCTTCGTCGCGATGACCGTCGTACGTAGTCTCGATGACCGTCACTTGTGGCCGCTCTGTCGCCATGACAACCGTCGCTCACGGTCGCGCCCATCCACGCAACGACCCTTGTTGCTCGGACATCACTATGCGACCCTCGTCGCCCGCACTCAACCCCCCCGGTGCGCCACAATCATGTTACATACTTACGGGATGGGCTCACAACCTCAAAGCCATCGCTGTCTTCATTCCAGGGGGACTTCGCTCCGTGCTTCGGTACGAGGACCCTTCGCAGCGGGATAGGCGACTCCTCCGGACACTATCTCCGCCAGGGTGCCTGCGTGACTGGCCTACGTGCTCTGGCACTGGGGGCTCGCGTCGGCACCCCTAAGGACTATGACCCCCGGGTCACTCCGAGATGGGAGCAGGTCTTCGGAAGGGCATCTTGCCTAGTCCACCTGGCAGCTGGGCGTCGGGTCTTCCCCACCGCTGCCAGGCCTGTGGGATTCAGTAAGGGCTTGGACTGGAGGCTGGGGCAACGGGCTACTCTGACCATGCTACCGCGGCATGATCAGTCTCCTCAGACAGGCAGAGAGATGTCGCAAGGGCAGGGCAGCACGAACTTAGGGACCGGCAGTCCCAACGGAGGATCAGTGCTTTGGCCCCCCTGGCGACGTGTCGTTCCCAGGGGGTGACACATGTCAACTTATGACACATGCACATTTTTGCCTATAAATAGTGGACTTTGGAGCCTTTTCAAGGATCTTTCCTCTCATTTGGACTTTTCACTTTCTCTCTCTAAAAAGACATTCTCTCTGGAATTCTAGTGAGAGAAATACACTTGGACTCCCGTCTCCGGACCCTTGACGCTGCACCCACCCCGCGACTGTAGACTGTCAGTCCTGTTCGTCGTCGCCCTGCCTGCGCAGTGCTGCCAGCCCTCACGACCTGTCTGGGGAGCCTTGCCCTCGGCCCTTACGCCGTCCTTGCTGTCTCCCGCGTTGCCTACCTGGAAGCTGACTCAGACCGCATCCTTTGTGGCACCTCCACGTAGCATCGAACCATTTTCGGCATCATCAAATATCACTACCCATTTTTTTTCTTTTACTATGTTACAATTAAATGCCCTTTATGCTTCATCTTAAGCATTTTTTTATTTATTTCCATCCTTCATCATAAACCTTGTTACTGACATAAGCCCATATATCAGTATTGACCATTAGCTTGTCGACCATTTTCGGTAGCAATCGTCGATAGTCACTACGGCAAACTCCGATAGCCATCCCCCACCGACCATCGCTGCCGTCCAACTCCAGCAGCCACCTTTGTCCGCTGCCTCTACCAACTAGAATAATGAAAATAATCTCATCCAAAAATATGACTAGTTTAAAACAAAATAAATTAGAAGCTGAAAAAGTTGACTCGTATTGTAATTGATCGGGTTAAGTGGCGTTGGATCTAGATGGGATGGGACTGGACGGAACTGGGCAAGGGACATTAAAATTAAGATGACGCAATATGGGGAGGGGGTGCTGGTTTGCGGCGCCCCATATTGTCTCCTTGATAAATAACAATCTTGCGACGCAAAGAGTAATTGAGATAACTAAGTATATAAGTATTATTTGACAAGTCAACTGAACGACATTATAAAGTTTAATTCCCCATTTTGAAATTTATGTGGAATTTCGTAAAACTTAGAAACATGTAGTTGCCATTTGCACTCACATTATTACGGTAAGATTTTATGGTCCTTGTAAGGCCCAGCACATCCGAAATGGACATATGGGTCTGAGCAACTTCCTTCGGCCCAGCTTGTGTTGCATCCAATAACCCAAAGTAGAGTAGTACGCCTAGTCCTGTGAGTCTGTGACAAATTCTAGCCCATCACCTAGTACATTTCTTGTATTCTCAGTAATTTGAAATGAATTTGCTACACTTCTAGCAACTTTACAAAATTAAACAATCTTGCTTGACCTACTAATTTGACTAGTAGTCATTTGTGCTAGGGCTTGATCATTCAATAGTCAATCTGGATAAAAAAAAATGTAAAACAAATATGTATGTACGAGTGTATGACCCATTTCAAACTATATTTAAATTGAATACCCTAATTCAAGCACAAAGGGCAATAGCGAAATCAACCGAACCCTAAATTGAATAAATAGAACCCCCTAATTAAATCCTAAATTAAAGTAATTGAACCCTAATTAAACCCTAAATTGAATGCCCTAATCGAATCGAACCCTAAATTAAACTAATTGAACCCTAAATTGAATACCCTAATCCAACTGAAACCTAAATTGAACTAATTGAACCCTAAATTGAATGCCCCAAATCAACCGAACCCTAAATTGAATCAATAGAACCCCCTAATTGAACCCTAAAATGATGTAATTGAACTCTAATTAAACCCTAAATTGAATGCCCTAACCGCCCTAATCGAACCAAACCCTAAATTAAACTAATTGAACCCTAAATTGAAATAATTCAAGCGCTTCGGATATGTGCATTTTGAACAATTTTTTCCCATTTGAACATTGATAATTTGTTTGATAATTTTAGGTTGTTAATTATGCATTTGAGAATTATGATTATTGATCTGTGATTTTAGATTGTTAATTGATGATTTTAGGTTATTAGCTGTGCATTTAAAGTAATTACGATTATTAATTGATGATTTTAGGTTGTTAATTGATGATTTTAGATTGTTAATTGTGCATTGAGCTATTGTGCATTGAGCTTTTGAGATATTGAGATTATTGACGGAGGATGGGACCCAATTGGATTGAATGTGTGATTTTTGTTAATTTTTATTGCATTGAGCCTTTTAGAATTGAGAATTGAGATTGTTGACGGAGGATCGGACCCAATTGGATTGAGATACTTGTTAGTTAGCGCAGGCATGGACACCAAGTCTGATCGACGGTGTCCAACATTTAAAAAACAAATTAACGTTTGCCGATGTGTCTGGAGATGCGTGTGGGTGGGCGTCGGACACGTGTCCGGAGGCGTCAGACACGTATCGGACATCATATCGACACCCCTTGGATTGAGATACATGTTAGCTAGCGCAGACACAGACACCACGTCTGATCGACGGTGTCTGACATTTAAAACACAAATTAACGTATGCCGATGTGTTTGGAGGTACGTGTCGGTGGGCGTCGAACACGTGTCCGAAGGTGTTCGACACGTGTCGGTATGTGTCAGACACGTGTCCGGAGGTGTTAAACACGTATCGGACACCATATCGACACCCTCTATGACGGTGTCAGAATTGAGGTTGTTGACGGAGGATAGGACCCAATTGGATTGAGATACCTGTTGGCTAGCGCAGACACGGACACCATGTCTGATCGACGGTGGCCGACATTTAAAACACAAATTAACGTATGCTGATGTGTCTGGAGGTGCGTGTCGGTGGGCGTCGGACACATGTCTGGAGGCGTCGGACACGTGTCCAGAGGCGTCGGACACGTGTCGGTATGTGTCGGACACGTGTCTAGAGGTGTTAGGCACGTATCGGACACCATATCGACACCCTCTATGAGGTGTCAAAATTGAGGTTGTTGACGAAGGATGGGACCCAATTGGATTGAGATACTTGTTAGCTAGCGCAGACACGGACACCATGTCTGATCGACGGTGGCCGACATTTAAAACACAAATTAACGTATGCTGATGTGTCTGGAGGTGCGTGTCGGTGGGCGTCGGACACGTGTCTGGAGGCGACGGACACGTGTCCAGAGGCATCGGACATGTGCCGGTATGTGTCGGACACGTGTCCGGAGGTGTCAGACACGTATCGGACACCATATCGACACCCTATATGAGGTGTCAGAATTGAGATTGTGGAATGTGCATTAAATTTAGGTTAGTTAGGTTAATGCGACATTTTTAGAAAGCACCCCCTGGAATCTCATCGTGGCTTCAGCACTGGCTATAATTAGCCCTAATTAGTCCTGATTAACAATATTTTAGTAAATCAATTAACCCTAATTAGCTCTAACGAGCCTAATTAGTTTTAATTAACCCTAAGAACCTAATGAAAATCAAATTAGCTGTAATTACCCAAATTAGCCCAAATGAACCCAATTATGCGCATATTGATTATAGTTAGCCTAATTAGTCGTAATTTGCACTAACATAACCCAATTAAGCCTAATTAGCGCTAGTTAGGACTAATCAACACTACTCGGCACCATTAAAACCCTAACTAGGACTAAATAACCCTAATTAGTCCTAATCAACCCTAATTAGCTATAATTATCTGAAACTAGCCCTCATTAACATTAATTAGCCCTAACATAATCCAATCAAGCCTAATTAGCCCTAATTAGGACTAATCAGGACTAATCAGCACTGCTCGGCACAATTAAACCCTAATTAGGACTAAATAATCCTAATTAGTCCTAATCAACCCTAATTAGTTATTATTATCCGAAACTAGCCCTCATTAACATTAATTATCCCAACATAACCCAATTAAGCCTAATTAGTCCTAATTAGGACTAATCAACATTACTCGGCACAATTAAACCTTGATAAGATAAGGTGTCCGTGCGGTAGATGTGAGTTGTTGCACTGGAGAAAAAGAATTGAAGTAAAATGGCATCTTCGTCGGTACGGTTTTATGGGTGGATACACAAAGTGGACGCAGCACGGGGAAACGATAGTATTGTCGTCCAACCCGGCTAGTCAAACTGAAGTTAGGGAGGAGGCACGATATGAATACTGAGATATGATTATGGATGTTGGGCATGCTAATGTTGACTGGGGTGACGACAGTCCACAACCGCCGAACGAGGGGGCTCATCAGTTTTATGAGTTGTTAAGAGCTGCGGAAGAGCCGCTGTGGGATGGAGCTCCAAAACACACACGGCTGTCTGCGGTTAGTAGGTTATTACAGTTGAAATCAGACCACGGGCTGAATGAGAAAGTTTTAACGAGTTTGTTACCTTAATCAAAGAAATACTGCCCGAAAGTGAATAGCTACCGCCGTCGTACTATGACACGAAGAAGATGATGAGGAAACTTAGGTTGAGCTATGACCGGATAGATGCGTGCAGTAACGATTGTGTATTATTCTGGAAAGAGAATAAGGATTTGTCACGGTGTCCAGTATGTGATCATTCAAGGTACAAACCGGACAAAGGGAAGAAGAAAAACATTGCATGGAAGATATTGTGATATTTCCCGGTCACACCACGGCTTCAAAGAATGTACTACTCCTCCAATACGACTGAACATATGAGGGCTCACCGTGAGACTCGCAGCAACGATGCCGATGTGCTGACACACCCAGCTAATGGAGAGGCTTGGAAGGAGTTTGACCATAGGCATCCAGTCTTTGCTCAGGAAGTTCGGAATGTTAGACTTGGTCTAGCAACCGATGGGTTCAACCCTTTCGGTCAGTCTACCACGCCTTACTCCTATTGGCGTGTTATTATTGTCCCTTACAACCTTCCACTAGGCATGTGCATGAAGAAGCTGTATATGTTCTTGTCGTTTCTTATTCCGGGGCCGAAGAGTCCCGGTAAGGACATAGATGTGTATTTAAGGCCGTTGATTGATGAGTTAAAACAGTTATGGAATCATGGAGTCAAAACATATGATGCATCCCTTAAACAAAACTTTCAGAGGAGGGCTGCTTTGATGTGGACTATACATGATTTCCCCGCATTGGGAATGACTTGTGGCTGGAGCACACATGGGAAGCTAGCATGCCCTGCTTGTATGGGCATGAACCCCGGTCATACGTTAAAGCACGGCGGAAAGGCCTCGTGGTTCGGATGTCACCGTAAGCTTTTGCCACTGGGCCAACAGTTTTGTAGGCAGAAGGATAAATTTGACGGGACAATTGAGTGTGAGGTTGTCACACTGGACTACCCATCTGGTGAAGAAGTACTATCACACCTGGAGGCACTTGATACTGACATACCACACGGCAAGGGTGTGCCGGATCAGAAGATTCCAGGGTTCGGGAAAGAGCACAACTAGAGAAAATTTTGTATGTTCTGGGAGTTAGCCTACTGGAGGATGCTCGTTATCCGAAACAACATGGATGTGATGCATATTGAGAAGAACGTTTTTGATAATGTGTTCAACATAGTGATGAATGTCAAGGGCAAATCGAAAGATCACCTTAAAGCGAGAAGGGATCTACAACAGTTGGGTGTACGCCGTGAATTGCAACCTCGGACAGTTAGTGGGAGGACGATACTTCCGAAAGCACCTTACTTTCTAGACAAGAAACAAGTGGAGAAGGTCTGTCAGTGGGTTAAGAATTTGAAGCTTCCGGATGGGTTTGCATCCAACATATCTCGTTGTTGCAATGTATCGGAATGCAAGTTTCAAGGGATGAAGAGTCACGACTGCCACGTATTCATGGAGAGATTCATTCCTATTGCCTTCCAGGGACTGTTGCCACGGGTTGTTTGCGAGACTTTGACTGAATTATCTCATTTCTTTCGAGATATATGCTCTTCTACGATTCGGGTGAGTAACATGGAAGTGCTTGAGAAGAACATTGTGGTGACGATTTGCAAGCTGGAGAAAATCTTCCCACCTTCGTTCTTTGATTCAATGGAGCATCTGCCTGTTCACTTGGCATATGAAGCTAAGATGGGTGGACCCGTGCAATATCGGTGGATGTATCCCTTCAAGAGGTAATCCTTAAATTGTTACAGTTGTTCGTTTACACTTAATGTGACATCTGTTATCATTGATATTCCACCTAACTCGATTCGCTAAACTTCTAGGTTCATGTTCCATTTAAAGAAAAAAGTCCGTAATAAGGCTCGGGTTGAGGGCTCAATTGCGGAGGCTTACGTAATGGAAGAACTTGTAAATTTTTGTAGTCAATATTTCGGGCCTGATGTTGGTACAAGGTTAAATCAACTAGGCCGAAATGACCCAGGAGCAAGCACAAATTTGGAAGGGCAATTGTCAATATTCAAGCAGTCAGGCAGTCCGTCCGGCCGAACGTATACTCGATGGCTAACGGATGAAGAGTATAGTGCTGCAACAATATATGCCCTTCTAAATTGCGATGAAGTTTTGGCATTCGTTGAGTAAGTTAAAGTCTTAATTCACTTATATTGCTGTACATAATTGAAAGTGTGTGTTAAGCGAGTCAACTATATTGGTTTGCAGTGAGTTCGATGCGGAATCTTTAATCACTGATCCCGCTGGACTTGAATCTCATCGGAAATCACAATTTGTACAGTGGTTCAAAATCCGTGTAAGATTGTTTAACGAAATTATATTATGTGTTATATACAATTCTGTGGCCAATTAGTATACTGATTTATCCTTAATTTTTACCGTCATCTACAATAGGTTCAGTCAATGGATAGACCAGTGGCCTCCTGCTTGAAATTACTAGCCAAAGGCCCTAACAAACAAACATCCTGTTACGGAGGCTATATCATCAACGGGTTTAGGTTTAACGTAAAAGATGATGACCGAACAAAACAAACCCAAAACAGTGGAGTCTTGGTCAACGGCGACTGTTATGCCGAGAATTGCATGGACTTTTACGGAGAGCTAGATGAGATTGTTGAGCTAACATATCTGGGTTCCCAAAATTGCCTGGTAATGTTCAAGTGTACGTGGTTCGATGTCACATGCAGTAGAGGAATCCGTGTTAGCTCTCAAGGGATTGTAGATGTCAATGTCAAGTCAAGACTTGCATCAGACGAGCCCTTTGTGTTTGCTAGTCAAGCTGTACAAGTCTTTTACGCTGAGGACGTCGCCAATCCCAAATCTCATTGGTATACAACTATCAAGTCTAAGAAATTGCCCGTGACATATGACAGTGAGCTAGACTCCTTTCAAGCCGACCAACCACGTGTCTTGTTCCCTGTTGAGGTCAACAACGAGGAGGACGATCTTCCTCTTCCAACAACACTTCTTGTAGGAGAAGAAGTCGTAGATGATGACGTGGAAGACGTGGAAAGTGTTGGAGATGATGTGACCGAGTCTACTGATGAAGAGGATGAATTCGAAGATGAAGAGGACGACGAGTCCCACGAAGAAGAGGACGACGAGGAAAGTGATGAAGATGATTCACAAACTGAAAATGATTGACTTGTAATGTTGTAACATCACGGGAAAAATGTAGTAACATTTTAGAACTTGGTGTTTAATGATGTGTTTTTGCACATCCGTTCATATATATATATATATATATATATATATATATATATATATATATATATATATATATATATATAGTGCCGATGATGATTTTTGCCAAATTATTGTTTTTAACGTGTTAATGTCTTTGTAATTTATCTATATGAAGTCAGATATGGATAGGATACGGGCTATTCGTGGCCGGGCTGGACGCCGAGCTGCTTCCTCCCCGGTGGGTCCCACCTCGTCATTGCCTACTGATGACGAGGCACAGAGTGATCGCGGACAGCAGATGGGGCCCCAGCCCCAGCCCCAGCTCTAGCCCCAGCCCCAGCCGTCGCCCCAGCCCGACGCAGATTCATCCCACACGCGCGTGCATTCTCCATCTTCCGTGGGTTCTACCTCAGGTATAGTTGATAACGGTGTTTAGTACATTTTCGCTAGCCGTATATTTAAAGTATATTTGAACTGTATTAATGTCTGTGTTTTGTAGGATCTCGACGAGGCCGTGGTCCGACACGCGGGGTACGCATCGACCCCCAGCGTAAACAGAGAGTTACGCTCACGCAGGAGGGCCTGTAAGTACTAAAAATATCACCTCATGCCTTATATTTAAAATTTTGGGGTGTTAATTTATATTTGAACTGTATTAATTTATTTATTTACTTCTTTGGCAGGATCCTGGAGAATCAGGCGAGGACGAAGATCGGCGTTCTTGTGAAGGGCCGATTCTTCGAGCCACGCCTGTACTGGAAGGACTGGGATGCCGCTGCGAGGGAGGCCTTATGGGAGGAGTGGCTGGTACGGTGAAGTATTTTTTTCAGCGTTAGTAAATGTTTAATTAGAGTTTGTTTTCTGTTGTTAATTTGTGTTATTGAATGCCTTACAGGAGGGGTTCACGTTTGACACGCCTCAGCAGCAGGTACTGGGGCAGCAGGCCTTCTTTGCCTACATCGGCAAGAATTACCGCCGATGGCTCCACGACGCACGGGACCGGGCGAAGAAGATGCTGCCCGAGGGTGCCCCGATGACGGAGATGACGAGATATCCCCCACATTGGATATCTCACCGTGTATGGGGGGAGATGATAGATCGGTGGGCTATGGATCCAGGCTGGGACGCCAAGAGTAAGAGCGGGGCCGAGAACAGACAGAACAGAGATCCGACGCACACGGGGGGTCGGTGCCACACGACATCGTCCGACACATGAACGCGGTCGAGCACCCGGATCTGGAGGAGGATGAGGTCGTAGCTCTGACCTATAATCAGACGCACGTGCGGAAGAAGGACAAGGACGAGGCACCCGGGCGGGCGACTATATTTCAGATATTGCCCGGCGGATCGATGTGAGTCAATTTGTTTTAGTTGTTAATGTTTTGTCTTTCTATCCTCAATGTCTGTTTCGTTAATTAATGCCCTAACATATCGTTAAACCACTATTTTTGCAGGCCTCGTATGAACAGCTAAGGGGGTCCGAGCAGCAGTCCGGACAGCCATCAGCGTCCACTAGTACGGCTGCGAGTACTGGGGGGTTGAAGCGATGGCTGGATACGCCGGAGGTCGTGAATCGGCCGAAAGGCCGCATACGCGGCCTGCCTAGCACGACTGCTCGTGCCGTGATAGGAGCGTCCTCACCCCCTGCTGCCCCTCCACAGACACCGGCTCCTCAGCCTCAGTTGGACGACGAGGAGATCCAGCGCATTGCTACAGTGGTGGTGAGGATGATCAGGGAGCAGGGCGCTGTTGGACATGCCGAGCCGGCCCCGGATCAGCAGGATCCAGATCCGGGACTCGGCAACCCCTGATGAGCCCCTTCTCGTGCCCGTTCCTAGCTTCCCCCGCACCCGGCTTGTACTCTTCTTCCCTCCCCTAACTGGCTGTATCCGGTTCCCGGCTTGTACATAATGAGTCTTTTTTATGATTGATTATATATATTTCTTTGTGTATTGATTATTTAGCGTTTTTGTTGAGAAATGAAAATTGTATTACAGGTTTGGGTAATTGAAAAATAAAAAAAAATTTCAAAAAAAAAATTGACTTTTGGCGACGGATTAATTCCGTCGCTAAAAGTATTCATACAATCAGTTAATTCGCGACGGAATATTCTGTAGCTAAATAAATGTTTTAGCGACGAAATATTTCGTCGCTAAAATATTATTCCATCACTAATTTGACAAAAAAGAAAATTAATTAAAATACTAAAAATATAATTAGCGACAGATATTCCGTCGCTAATTAAAAATAAATCCGTCGCAAATAATTATATATTTAGCGACGAATTTAAAAATTCTGTCGCTAAACTATTAGTGACGGGCTTTTATACGAGGGATTTTTAGCGACGGTGAATCCGTCGCTAATAATTTTTGCGACGGATTTTTGGCTTTTAGCGACGGATTTCCCCGTCGCTAAAAGCCTTTTTTCTTGTAGTGGGTTGCGTCGTTATGAGTTAAGGACTGAGTACGGTGTGATTAGTTGATAATATGTATGATAAATTAGGATAGGATATATTCTAGTAAATGAATTGACAATCTAGGTTGATTCAGAGAAGTTTGATCGAGATCGTGTAAGCTGCCCAAGATATGTACCCCTATCATGTTCGGTATGCTCTATTTACAAAATATATAATGTATACATGTTTTAATCAAATGAAGGTTTTTGAAGTACTTTCACTGCAAATGTTTCATGATAAATCGTTTGATGAGAATTTGAGTTAGAATGCCTTGGATCGTTGCGTAAGTAATTAATTTATACTCAGTACATTTAATACCCCGATTTATTTTAACGGGTTAATTTAGAATTGTTAGCGATTAGCGTGACTGGGTTTTTTTTTTCGTTCGCTAACTTTAAACAATGATATATTTTATTATATAACATCAACGTGTATGTTAGCGACGCAATTATTTTAAGAATTGATATATTTTTTTAGCTGCAAATTAACTTCTTTAGTAACATTTATTTATTAGCGACAAATTGTCAAATAGGATTGCGTAACCACCCCGCTATAATTTTCCTAAATAATTTATGGTGGGATCATTTTTGCAATATTAAGTGTGGGTTAAAAGTTTTAGCAACAAATAATAGGGTTGAGTTTTCAATTTTCTAAATAGGGTTTTCTTGTAGCTATATTTATATGTAAACGGATTGGGCAGCCGCCGAGGGCTCTTGGCATCTCGTCAGACTCACCTAGAGAGAGACGGGGAGAGAGGGAGGGAGAGAGAGAGAGAGAGAGGCAGAGCGAGGGATCGAGGGACTCCTTCAGGCGAAACTCTTCCGGTAAGACATCGCCAAGTTACGTTTATTTTTCAGTGTATATACATATACGGGTTATGGGTTTCGGTAGTATCGTAGCCGTGAGTGTAGTTCTGTGTATTGTGTGGGTGTATCGGGCGAGGGTTTGGACAGCAAGAAACCCACTGCCGTGAGGCAGTGGGTATAGGATATAGTGTGGTGTGTGTATTGTTTGGAGCCATGTGTTAGTGGGTGTTCAATTGTGTGTGAGAAATGGGTCGTAAAGAAAAGGGAAAGGGAGAAATCTGGGCACTTCTAGGGCAACGCCATTAGGAGACAGTGAGAGCACCTCAAGGGCATTACCACAACAAAATAGCGAGGCAGCTCCATCAGTTGATGTGAAAGTAGAAAAGAGCAGTCCGGATTCCGTTGTATCAAATAGCTCCGAAGATGGGTATGAGAAGTGTAAACTGGTTGGCCATTGAGTGCATAAATGTGAGTTTGTGAAGTGTTTGGAAGATGGGTGCGTGTGTTTGTGTGTATATCTGTGCATGTGTGAAGCTGCCGGAGCAGCTGTGTGTGTGTGTGTGTGTGAGGAGAAGCAGCCCAGTTAAATGTGCTTTGAGGTACTTTTTTTTTTTCTTGTCTATTTAGAAGCATGAGAACGGATGCAATGGTGAGTTTGTGGGTTATAGTGGGTGTGTGTGAGTGCTGTGCAGGTTTGTGTGTTTTAGTGTGTGTGCGCGGGTTATATGAATGCGTGTGTATGTATCGGTGTGTGTAAGTGGCTGTGAGGAGAGGGGTTGATGTGGGTGTTTGTAGTTGGGATTTTTTTCAGGCTCACGGATGTGAACTGTTCAGGAGGAGGTGTATGTGTACTTGTGTGTGTATGGTGACTTTGAGAAAGAAAGGTGATGACTGAGTTGAAAGAAAAAAAAAAGTAAGTAAAAAGAGAGAAAAATAGTGACTGAGTGGGAAGCTGAAGAAGTAAGCAAAAAAGAGAAGAAAAGGAAGAAGAGTAGACAGTAGACCCACTGCCTCACGTGGAAAGAGTTTGCATGCCGGTGTTTATGTGTACATATATTCTGTGTTTGTGTGCCTGTGTGTAATAAGTGTGTGCATGTGTGTAGTGTGTGTGAGTGAGTTAAGAAGAGGGTCTTGTGCATGAAATTAATGATAGGAAGGAGCTGGGCACGTATAAAAAAAATAACAAATAAATAAATAAGAAAGCAAGAAGAAGAGAACGGAACGTGTAAATTGGGTTAGCGTTAAGGCTGACACGTACGTAAACTAGAGCACGGATATTGTTAGTACATAAAATTTTATAGTATAATACGTTAGACCATATTAGAATTCTTGACAAAGTGTTATAATTTTTTGAGATTGTATGAATTTTTAGTATTTTCTGTAATTTCAAATTTTGAAAATTCTTTTGGAGATCTTAAACTCAGAAAATGTTCTGGAAAAAATTATAGTAACGTCTTTATAGTATAAATAAGACTCAGTGTCAATTTGATGATTTTTGGAGTTGATTTTATATGGTTTCCGTGTCACATTGGTTTTAGCAAAATAAATAATTTAAACATAGTTTTAATGCCTTTTAATTTCTGATTTAGATTTCTATAATTTTATGCATATTTTAAAGCTGTTACAAAAATTATGAGACTTTATTTTCATCTAGAAGCAATTTTGACAATTTATGGGTTTTTACTGCATTTAAGGAAATTATTTTAATTCAAAAATACTAAAAAATTCAAAAAATTCTTACTTTGAATTTTTATAATATTTTGAGCTATAAAAATGTCTTATTGTAATTTAAAATAAATTTGAAATACTGTTACACATTAAAGAGCGTACCGGGTTCTCAGTTAGGTTGGCCGCGTGCGAGGCGCACTTTAAGTTGTGCAATTTCAGAGTTAGAAGTGAGCACGCCGGAGGTAATTGATATTAGGTTTACAGTATTGTAGCATAGATTATGTACTAACATATGGATTGCCAATCTAGATTTATTCATAAATTAATTATTGATCGAGGTTTGGTAGAATTGCTTAGCTTGGACCGAGGTAAGGATTTTCTATCGGAACCCCATTTCATTATTCTGTTTTCAAATGTTTTATGATGGAATCTTTACAAAGTTCATTGAGCTCTATTTTTAGGATTAATATGAGAAAAAAAAAATACTTTCGAACTGCCCATGAAACCCTAACTTGAACCTTCTAGTGATTGATTGGAATTCTATATTATTCTCTTCTGTTTTATCTAATCAATTAACATAAAATGTTTGGAATTTTATTTATTGCTTCTCAATATTGACATGAGTTAGTAATTTGGGATCCATAAGGATGGTCTGTATTGTTGGCTTTATAAGGATGATCTGTTGGATGGGTTTAACTAGTACCTAGATGGACTAGTCAGTGTACATATGCATATGTAAAGCATATCGAGCATTGCCGGGGTGGCTTTGCTAGTGTATTGCTCATGTTCAATGTTTCATGTTTCTGTTTTCATTGCACTTAAAGTGTTTTAAAATGAATATTGATTTAAGGGATTGAGTTGATACTCACCTCTATGTTTATATCGTGATAATTGTGGTTTTATCTAAAAGTTTTTCGAAAAGATATTGTTTTGACTTGAATGTCAAAATCGTTTGAATCAGTCATCTATATCAAAATACTGTGTTTTATTGAAAATGCTCTTGAAAAGTTTCATTTGAATTTATATAAAAACTCATCCGCATCGTTTTCTTATTTTTAAGATATTTGATCGACCTTCCTGGGCTCTCGAAAGCACACTCTCCTTTACCTTCCTTTCTACAGGTGATAACCAGGTTTAGGTTGAGGTTGCCTATGTGGATTAGAGCCAAGCAAGGAAAAAGAGACTTTTAAACTTTAGCCTTGGTCATTAGAACCCCTGCGTGGGTTAATATTGGTATTTGAGATTTTCAGACTTAGATTTCATGTTATATCGATGATTTTAGGACTATGATTTAATTGGTGGTTTAGTTGCTTTGAAAAGCTTGTGGTATTATTTTGGTGAGTTTGGGGATATCCTGTTTTAGTGTAAGTGATTGAGTGAGTGTTAACGTTCCAGAAATTTCAGGATGTTACAGTACATGTTGAATGAGATGATAAATTTGATTGGGTTACTGTACCCCATATCCATGGGGAAAAGTGGATTCCGGGTCCTTGTCAACCGGACCATATGTTGACGCACAGTACTGTTGCATCATGGTTTGCCCTTGCGTCCACAATATTGCTTATCCCTGATGGGGGAGGGATTTTGGGTCCTAGTCAGTAGGACCATATGCTGACCGCAGTATACCAAGTTGTGAATAACGTTGACCGTGGCTAATGAGTTTTCTTGATGATTATACTCCAGTTGAGATTCTTTTAGTGCATGTGCATATGTTGAGTAATATTTTATTTTGGTGACATCTGAAATCCTCAAATCTATTTTGAAGATATGGCACATGTACTTATTGGGCCCCAGCTTACCCTTTTATAAATTATTTATGGTGATCAATTAGATGAACCCAAGTACTATGAGGATGAAGTCGCATGAGATGCTTGTTAAGGAGTTAATTTAAGCCCTTTTGAGAAATTCTACTAAATTCCTTCATGAATTTAGTAGAGACAATTTTTGGAAAGATCTATGAGTACCACTTTAGAAGTCTTATTAAGGTGTTAGTTAAATGCATGGCTCTAGTAATGGATGCATGTTTTAATAAGGCCTGGCAGAGCCCTGAGTAGATGTCCGAATGGGTATGCGGCTGATCACGGAACTAGCTCACAGGCCTATCCTTGTGTTCGGGTGACGAAAAAATCTGCCTCAAACTATTTTTTAAAAATCCAATCAATGGGCTGTATGAAATCTAGCTACTTTTAGCGGCAATTATAGTAACTAGTCATTGCCATATGAATTCAACACACACAGTAAGCCACGTTAACATTCCCACATATTCTTCTTTTTCCCATCGCCGAGCATCTCACTCCCCCACACTCATGAAAGTCACCTCTCACCTACCTAACTTCATATCCCTAACACACTTTAATCTCCACTACCCCCACATATGCTTACACAACATGCCCACACTTCCTCGTAAATCCACCTACACCCACCAACAATACAACAGCAGCCCCATTGCTGTTGCTCTTCTAGTCCCCTTTCACCCTTCTTTTCATGCACACACACAACACTCCACACAATTTCACACACTACACACCCCCTTCCTATTTCACCACACATACACCATCACACAACACCCTTCCCTACCCCTTTTCCACCACCAAACTCACACACAAGCATAGCAACACTGATGCCACAGCAAAAGTGTGCCTCACCCACGCACACCCAACACACACACACCATACATTACACTTCTCACACATCACTCCTTTCCCCCTAATAGCCTTCATAGCTGCCCCTCCCTTCCCCTTTCACCCTCCAACACCCATGCAACACACAGAGAATTCACAAACCCATACCCCACAGCAGGTTACCGCGTATATATACCATAAACATCACCCCCAATTTAATTCAATTTAAACCCTAATTGAACATGGGAAGAGAATGCTTACCCTTAGGGCTTTAGGGTTTTTTCTTCTTCTCTCTCCTTTCTCTCTTTTCTTCTTCCTCTCTTCCCCAGAGTCTTCTTTCGGCCGAGTACATATCATCTACATACATTTCTTATGAATCATGTCATGGAACAGGGTGTTAGCGGCCTATTGGTATGTAGCCCGACATTCTTCAAATTATAAGACATCACTGTGTAACAAAAGGTACCCCAAGGGGTTGTGAAGGTTGTCTTCTCCTGGTCCTGAAGAGCCATTTTTATCTAGTTGTAGCCTGTGAAGCAATCTACAAAGGATACCAACTCATGCTTGGTTGTATTGTCTATAATCAGGTCTATGATGGGAAAAGGGAAATCATATTTGGGAAAAGGGAAATCATATTTGGGAAAAGCTCAGTTTAGATCTCGGTAGTTAACACATATCCTGACTTGACCAAAAGGTTTGGAAACAGGTACAATGTTGGCTAGCCAAGTAAGGTATTCAATTACTTGGATATGGATAAATCCAATATGGAGTAAATTCATCACCCCCTCAACCTTGAGGGACCACTCCAGTCTCAACTTGTGGAGTTTTTGTTTGACAGGTTTGCTTCGGGTAGGATAAGTAGGTGGTGTTCCAAAATCGATGGGTCTATACCGGACATATCGCTATATGACCAAACAAATACATCGATAAGTTCCCTAAGGAGTGTAGTGATCTCTGTTGTCTCTTTTATCTAGACTAGCCTCTATTTTATTTTATATTTTTTGGGGTGTTTATGTTGACTTTGACCATTTCTTCGGTCAATGGCTTGACATAACTAGATTCTCAATTTTTAATTTCTTACATTAGTTTTTATCTTCCAGGTCCATTAGGTCTGACTCATTATTAACCAAGTTGATTAATTCATCATAACCTATATTAACAACTAAGGCATAATCAAAATCAATCATCATATTATCAATCAAGTAGTTTTAAAAAACATCGTAAGTAAGCAAGTTCAAATTGGCTAAGGTGACATAAGCGTCCAAGTCTTCCGATTCCAGAGTATCTTTGGTAACAGGACTCATGTCTGTAATCTCCCCCATAGTGAGCGGTTCGTACTCGATCATCCAATTCTGTACTTTGCTTTGTGCTGGAGTGATTAGGATCTCTAGGTTTATGGTCTTGTTGTCCACCTCATAAAAAAGAATCGAGATGAACATATCAGTGAAGCATGTTGTCATCGCTTCTGGATCCATCAAATCTATCTAATCCGAAACACTTTCATTACCCAGCTCGGTCTGCACTGGCAGTTTCTCTTCTTCGACCCACTCAGTCACAGAATATCTTTCATCCTTTAATCTACTTCGTAGTCTCAACACTGTAAATTGGCTCTGAAAATCCATAAAAGAGCCCACTCTCTCTTTCTTTGACAAAGCATATATTCATGGAGAAGACCTTAGTCATGTTCACGCGCTTCTCACTTTCCTTATCTTAAGCCAGTTTCTGGATGGCTTCCTTTTTCTCCTTTTTGGTCAGCTTGTATCCTAAGTTGAGCCGGTCTTTCTTGTTCTTGACATATGTTTGGAAAGCTGGGAATTTATTGGCAGTTCTGGCCTAAGACTTTTTCTAAGGAAGTAGTAGAACTTCCTCAATATGGCGAGCACAGTTGTTCTGCTATAAGAGCAAATGTGAGGAAGTTTGCACGAAGACAAACTTCTTCATACTCGAGACACTAAACTGGGTGATCTATTTTGAATTCACTGAGTAGAGCATTTAATGAATCACGTGGCACTTGAATGTTATCCTTTTCAACTTATCCAATCTGAGGCAATTACGAGTCTCCCATTACACTGAAGACGACATTATCCAACATAAACTTCACCTTCTCGTGTAGAAGGGATTCCACCCATAGTGTATATCCAAGGTCTTCCCAATAGTAGATTAAATGCAACAGAAATATGCATCACTTGAAATTTTGCATCAAATCTAGCAGTGTCCACAGTCATCAAAAGCTTAACTGTACCAATTAATTATCTACATGAATTGTCTTGCGCTCAGATGACTTGAATGGAAGGGGTGAACTCCAATAGGTCAATGCTGAGAGCTTGATCAGTGCGTAGGGGACAGACATTTAGTGCAAAACCAATGTCTACGAGTATTAAAGGAACTCTTTTATAGAGCACTTGCATGGTGATATGGAGCGGGTCATTGTGGCTTTGTCTTGATTTGTGGAAAATCTGACTCCAAAAGTATGAGATAGTTTTTGTAATGTAGAGCCCCTAGCACTTGGAACAGGCCTTCGGGTTGCGTGATAGGTATCAGGACTAGACTGAGTAGTTTGATGAGGGCTTGATAGTGGGAGTATGAGACAGATAGTAGTCCCCATATAGAAATGTTGGCTTGGATTTTCTTTAACTTTCTAAGGATTTCATCATCGAGAAGGTCTTGAGAAAACAACGGGTCAGAGGTGGTTGGCTGGGTACGGCTTAGTATACTCGGCCCAATCGGGTTAGGTGGGCTACCTCGACAGTGGGTCGAAACATGAAATCGGTTTCTTCACCATACTTTTCCTCAACAGTAAAGGCCTTGCCTTCCATTACTTTTTTCCAGGAAATCAAAACACAAAATTATGGTAGAGAATCATACGCTCAAACTGACTTCCACTAGGACTGGCTGACTGGCTAGAATAATGAAAACGCTAGGATTTATAACTGGTCGGCTATCATCAATACAATTTTTCCTATGAGGTGGCAAGGATTCTTTTTGGACATTCGGCCTAACAAAATGGAAGACTTTACCTCTTCGATGAGGTCTTGCACGGCATCTCAAAGCATAATGCATCTCTTCGTAGGGTGGTCTTTCCCTTGATGATAATTACAAAATTCCTGTAGATATTATCCTTTGAGTATCACTCCTGGCTTTGGGGTAAGTTGCAGCTTGGATCATTCCCCTTTCTCAAAAGTTATTCGAAGACTTTAGGCAATGATGCATTCAACGGTGTGAACTTTCTTCTGGTGTCCGTAGTAGCTTCCCATGTCACTACCTGGGGTGCTTGCACATTACTGATATTGTTGGCTGCTGCTGGCTTAGGTTGGGCATTAGAGATCATTGGGGCTGCTCATTATACGCCTGACTTCGACTCACGAGATATGGTTCCCTTGTTGATGGCATCTTCTATGTGCATGAGAGATCCCATAAAAGCCTTGAACGACATGTTATACTGGCCAAAGATATAGTAGTGTAGACCGAAAATAGATTGTTCCTGACAATTCTTGTGTTCTTCCTCCATGGAGGTTCCCCATCTGAGTTACTTTATTCCTCTACCTCATAATGAATATTGAACCTGACTCTTTTAGCTCTTGCTTCGTGGTCTCCAAATCCCTCTTAGTGATATCTACGTCGGCATTGTACTGATACTGCTTTACAAACTCTCTCATGGACTCCGGCATTATCCTAAGTAAGGAACCAACGGGAGGTGGGTTGAATAATTGTATCAACTAATTCTGATTCACATTGTAAGGAGCAAGTGCAAGCATGTACATCTTAACAAGGATTTTGGGATTGCGTCAAAACTTATCCATCTTCGACATTTTGAACTTGAGGAACAGTCTATCCTTGAGGTTCATGGTCAGAGCACTGAGGTCTAGTGGGTCATCGACTCTTCACATCCTAGAAATTTGGGACTCAAGTGCTGCCAACTTATCCTTTCATTCGAGAACAACAAGGGGTTTGACTTCCTCGTCCTCAGACTCATACAACCAAAAAAATTCTGGAGCTTTCTTCTTGTCATATCTCTTCTCTTTTCTCCTCTACTCTCCTCTCCTCTTCTCTCTCCTTATGATTCTTTTCTATCTCTTCTCTTGAGGTTGTCCAACTCCTCGACAGTTCAGGATTGTTGCGCTGTCAAGGTGGTGAAACTATTCTGAAAATCTTTTTGAAGTTCACTAATGATACAGACCAAGTCGGAGATCTGTATGAATCCCTCAGCCATTTGAGCTTGCAAAAGCTTTATGGATGACTCTTAATATCAATTACGCTTAGCCTAATAGGGAATTTTGTCAAATATTTAATTACACATACCATAGAGATCGTGTTGGCTGGCTCATACCCTAATAGGGAAATTTTTTAATTTTTTTTTAGGGGAGGGGTGTTCAAAATTTTGAAAATCAAAAGGGAGGACTGACTAACCGACGGGATATCTAAAAAGAAAATTGGTTGGTTGGTCAATGAGCTAGGGTTGGTTTCTGGAAATTTTTCTGGAGGATGAGGTTTTGACTAACTTGTCGATTAGTTAGTGGCGTTAGGGTTTCCTTCTGGGAAATTTTCTAGAGAATGAGGTTTTGGCTAACTGTTCGACATCTAGAAAGGAATCGACCGGTTGGTTAGTGGGGTTGGGGTTGTTTCTGTGAATTTTCTGGAGGATGAGGTTCTGGCTAACATTGATTTTCTAGATCAACTGATTTCGATTCACCCTGTATGGAGCCAGCTAGTATTCACATCTTAACATGGATTTTGAGATCCCATCAAACTTATCCATCTTCGGCATTTTGAACTTGAGGAACAGTCTATCCTCGAGGTTTATGGTTAGAGCACTGAGGTCTCGAAGGTCATCGGTTCTCCTCATCCCAGCAATTTGGTAGTCAAGTGCTGCGAACTTGTCCTTCCATTTAGGCACAACATAGGGTTTTACTTTCTCATCCTCGGACTCGTATAGCCAAACAAATTATGGAGTTTTGTTCTTGTCATTTCTATTATCGTCTCACATATCATCTCCCTTCCTCTTCGAATTCTTTTCTATCTCTCCTCTTAAGGTTGTCCAACTCCTTGGCAGTTCAAGATTGTACTCTATCCAGGTGGTGAAATATTATGAAAATCTTTCTAGAGTTCACGAATGATACGGACCAAATCGGAGATCTGTAGGAATTTTTTGACCATTTGAGTTTGCGAGAGCTTTTCAAATAAGTCCTCATACCAACTACGCTTAGCCTTAGCTTTATAGGGAAATTTGTCAAATATTTAATTACACATACCACAAAATCGAGCTGGCTGGCTCATACCCTAATATGGATTTTTTGAAGGGGGGGGGGGTTTCAATTTTTTTCAAATCGAGGGGGAGAATTGACTAATCGACCGGTTATCCATAAAGAAAATTGCCCGGTTGGTCTGTGGGACTATGGTTGGTTTCTGAAAAGTTTTTTTGAAGGATGAGGTTTTGACTAACTGGCCGGTTGGTCAGTGGGGTTAGGATTTAATTTTGGAAATTTTTCTAGAGGATGAGGTTCTAACTAATCGTCTAGTCACGCAAAATTGAACCGGCTGGTTGGTCTGTAGGGTTAGGGTTTGTTTCTATGAATTTTCTGGGTAATTTTCTGGCGGATGAGGTTCTAACTAACCATCCGGTCATTCAGAAGGAGAACCAGTTCGTCGGTCAGTGGGGTTAGGGTTAATTTATAAGAATTTTCTATTAGTTTTTTCTAGGAGGACAAGGTTTCAACTAACCGTCTACTCATCCTGACGGATAAACCGACTGGTTGGTCAGGCGGGATGACTAAGGTACAAACCAAAAACTTTTGAATTTTTTCAAGTAATACACATACTGACGTACCGTCCCGTTAGGAACGCGGTTAGCTGGCCGATTAGAATCTCCCTATTTTTTTGAAATTACTGTTTAGCATACATAATGTTGGTTGGTTTCCCTGCCAACATGCCATAGGCTATTACAAGTATTCTTCCAATTAAGGGCAGAACACTGAATGGCCAGGGTGTGTGGTTTGTCCTTCAACACCGGTGTAAAGGTCATCCCATTTATACTGTAAAAACATTACTCGAAAATTTTTAGAACTTTTTCATGAGTTTTAAAGACTACAAAAGATTTTACAAATCTGAACTTGTAGAAAATATTAAAAATACATACATGTTCAGATAATTTTTTTGCTTGAAGTTCTAACTTAGCTTAAAGTATTCTAGTGTAAAATTTGACATGCTAACGATCATTGTGCGTTACATCATTTATAGACCCATGAACCTCATATTTGATAGTCACCATGTTTACACTTTACACACAATACAACTATACACTCACACTGAAATATACACAGGCACACATATACCGAATACATGCACACACCCTAATGTGCACACACCCACGCACACCAAAACACATAGCACACAACTCACACACACATACACCATGCTCGCAATACACACAAATGCACGCAAACAACACACACAAATACACTTTTATGCACACAATAACACCACATACGAAGACCCAAGTATACACACACACACACACACATTACACAACTCTGCACACATTTCATGCACGCATGCACACATTTTACATACACCCCACACAGACATAAACTCCACCATCTTCCCTTTTCAAGACCTATTTCACCCACATACACATACAACCCTGCCTTACAGCTTCTCTTTTCATCTCACACATACTAGAAACACACACTTCTCGTGGATAAACCACCATGCCAAGCCAGAGGTTGGGGCCAACACAAACTCACGTGATTAGGGTACTACAACTAACCTAATACCTTCTCAGTTTTACATAAGCTGCCTAACCCAACAGGCCAGCAACATCATGTGCCTTCACATGAAATATAATGAGATACAACAACCACCATTCATTCTGTTATGAGCCACTAATGCCTACCAACCAACACCTTTGATTGCTACTTATGCACTCTCAACCAGGCTGCTAGTGAGCCTAAAGCTCTTATATCCCTAGCTCCCCATTTCCTTGTAATCGTATTGAAAATTTAGGATTTATGTTACTTCTTCCCAAGTCGATACAAGCAAACATACCAACACATCTAATTTATCTTGAAGATGAAAAACCATTCAGACCAAATGCTCTTGTAATAAATGTAGTTTATGAGCTTTTCAATATTGACACTATTTCCAAACCACTCACTCCCAAAGCCATTCTCCAAACAGAAAAGAGAACACCTGCTAACACCCGTACATACCTCATTGTAGCTGCTCTATACTCACGGTTGAATTGACAAACCCATCTCCCTTACCTCACACTTACATATTTATACTTATACACTACACACTACCCTGTACACTAAAATACAAACATTAAAAGGAAGAAAAATGGTTCGAGGCTTACCAGAAATCGTATCCCTTTGTCTCATCCCTTAAACATACACACAGCACATACGAACACAGATCCACGGACACCTTTTACAGCTCCAGAAACCCTTGATTAAATTAGAGAAAAAGGTTTGAAGACTTACTGGGAAAAATATCACCAGAAAAATTCGAGTGTTTCTTCCCCCTTTCTGTCTATTTATCTCTCTTAGCCATTTTTCAAAAAACAACAAGATGGGGAACGAATGCTCGCTCAATGTGACGACCCATGAATTGCTGAAAGCGAAAAGAAGTTCATCAAAATAAAAGTGAATAATTCAAAAATACTTTTGAAATTAACGTCCCGCCTGGGGAGTACATTCGCAAGAATGAAACTCAAAGGAATTGACGGGGGCCCGCACAAGCGGTGGAGCATGTGGTTTAATTCGATGCAAAGCGAAGACCCGAGTCCTTAATCTCCCAATTCGATATTTTTTAACAAAATTGCAACGCAATCCCAGTCAGATTACAAGACCCAAACGGCCGATATTATATCTTCAACACAAGTACAAATAATCCCAATCAGATTACAAGTCCTATAAATAAGTTGCGAACGTTTGTAAAAATCCAAAACTGCAAGTCCCACTCACATCCCCGCTTGCATGCTCACGAAAATAATCATCTGCACTGGAAATGTAAATAGTGGGGGGTGTGCCGGGTAGCTCAGTACGTGGAATAATCATAGCACCATGAGATCGGAATCAAACACTGTAAACAATTTTAGGATCAGTCAAAATATTCGACAATCAAACAGTCAAAGCAACTGTGGCTTAGTACCCCGAACAATTAGTAAACCAATTTAATATCCAAGTTGCACATCAAACATAACACTTAAACATCTTACTTCCAGTATCCTCAAAGGGGTCTGCCAAAGCTCAGTTGTATCATAATCATAACGCATCATAAACATAGACAAATCACTGGAGCACTGCCATTGATCAAAAGTACTTAAGCCGCGTCATACAAACGTATTTCTAAACAAGCATTTGAGAAGGATTTTAGGACAACAGTATTTAAAAGTAAGACGAACGTTACGCAATAACCACGTGGCATGAAAAAATAGTGATATAAAATCCCCTTACCTAATTCACAATGAATCCACTTATATAATTGCTTGCAATCAGGCCCTCTGATTCCTTTTTTATAATCGTGGCTAATCTTCTTCTCTCACATTTAGTTGTCTATCTACTGAAAAAATTCAAAAATAACTTAAAATAATTTGAAAAGATCAAAGGCCTATTTATAGAAATTTTTAGGAAGCACAAGGTGGATAGAAACACGAGGAGGCAAAACAAGGTCGTGCCACCTAATAAGCACGACACAGCTAAGCGAAGCATGACGAGGCTGGAAGCACGAGGTGGCGATACAAGGTTGTGCCACCTAGCAAGCATGGCAATGTTAACCAAACTACGACAAGGCTCGAAGCACGAGGTGGCGATACGAGGTTGTGCCACCTAGCAAGCACGACAAGGCTTGAAGCATGATATGTTGTAAAAAATACTATGTTGACATGTCAGAAGCACGACAATGATAGATAGCACGAGGTGTCAATCAAAGAAATAATCAACACCGACCCCTCAATAAGTACGAGGTGTCACAATAACACCAAACAAGCACGATAATGTCAATCCCAATTGTCACTTAAAATCATTCAATTTTCTCAACCAACCAGTAATATTTTGAGCACCTCTAAGTAGAAATTTACCAAAATCCCCCTCAATTTTTGATAGTTATTCAAAACTTACCCGAAACTTTCTATTATTACGAAATGGCCTAAAATATTTATTTGCGATAGATTAATGTACTAGAAAATTTTAACGGGTTATTACATAACCTCGCTTCACTAATCGTAGCTAATATAATATCAATGTTAACAATATAGTACAAAATTGTCGTTAAAGGCTTCTAAAAATATCATTAACGCTAATCATTGCTAAGGACATAAATCAATATCACTTATAACTGCTATCATTAAGCTATAACTTATGGTTTCTAAAAACTACCTCTAAAAATTTGTTGCTAAAAATTGCCGATAAAAATTTGGTCACGGTAATTGTCTCTAATGACTAAAATTAGTATCGCTTATAACTAATATCGTTGATTTTCAGTTTATAATTCCTAAAAGTTATCACTAAAAGATCAAAAAATTAATGGTCACCAATTCGTCAATAAAGGTCCAATAAATAATCAGCTAGGTTTTTTTTCTCGTAAAACTAGCCTCAGGTTTTAGGGTGTTACAATTTTATGCACCCTGGAAGTATTAAAATATATAAGGATCTGAAATCTAATTATTGACGGAGTAACACAAAGAGAGATGTGGCTGAAGTTGTTGCAAAATGTCTTACATGTCAACAAGTTAAGTTAGAACGTCGCAAATGTCACGACCCAAACCCACGGATGGGCCCATGAGTTAGTGTTGTGACCTGCCGCAGGCCTACTAAGCCTCTACCAGGACTCTGCCAAGCCTATTACAACCTGTACTCAGAATTCATTTACAACTTGCTAAATTCTATAATAATTCATTGGCTATTATAAGGCTTACATATAATTTCTTCAAGAATCAATTTAAACTTTCACTTACAAGTCATTGACAACTATGAAGAAATTTGAGGAGACATAAGCTCCCTACAATAGTTCATTCAGACTAACATCCATAAAACTATAAATTCTTAATGTTAATAGAAACTTCATTATTCTAATGATTCTCTTCGGGTGCCCTTTTCCTGCTCTTGCTCATAATGATCTGCCTCTCCTAGGTCATCACCTGAAAATACAGAATGAGTGAAAGCCTGGCAAGTACACAAACTATGTTCCTAAAATTGTTTTAAGCATTTCAAAACATGCATGGGTTTCTTTATCAACTCAGAAATCACTGTTGACATCACCAAAATATTCTTCATTTTATATATACATATATATACACTTACACAATAGATTCTCAGATCGGGGTATAACATCAAGAAAGCTCATTTGCATCTATTATAAATAATCAATACTTAGGTGTGCTGGGGTCAGCCTACAAGCCCCCTTGACTAGGGCCCGAACCACAAGCAACAGCACTGTGCATCAACATACAAGCCCCATTGACTAAGGGCCCGATATCCAACTTTCTCCCGTTGGATATGGGGCACAACAACCAAGTCAAGTTTTCCATCTCATTCAACAAGTTTTGAAATTAAATCAACTACTCCCAGAACAGACCATGGAAATTTTTAACTTAAATTCTCATCAAACGATTTAACATGAAAACATATGCTAGACAAGGTCTTCATAAAGTTTCATTTGATTAAGTCAAGTATATATTTACATATTTCACAAATAGAGTATATGGATGAACATCGTAGGAGTACTTACATGGATAGCTAAACAGTTTTGGTTCTTGTTCCCAAGCCTGCTTTAGCTCTTGTCTACCTAAACAATAAATCATATGGATGTTATTTATTGTCGCTCAATCATGCCTAGCTGCTAAATTTCCCTGAGTGCGTGAAATTTCCAAAATGCCCCCGAACATGTGCCAATTTACCAAAATACCCTCAACACCTAACATACCACTACACCCATAAAAAATAACTCAAAAAACTTTTTTAAATGACTAGGTGGGTATTTCAGACAAAAAGGACTTTTTTGGAATTTTTTATTTAAAACCCTAAACCATCCTTAAATTGAGCACAAAGGATCCTATTTCAAAAGTATATCAAATGGCACTGGAATGTCACAAAATTTTTAGACGCTCAAGAATCTTAGTAAGTTCACGTCATAAAATTTTTGGCTAAAAGTATTCTTGTAATTAATTTGAAAACCTCTTTTCAAAATAAAATAATTTCAGGCATTTCATATCCCCAGAAAAATCTCAAAAAATTTTATGTCTAAGTTTTGCAAAAATATAGGGAGTTTCGGTTTGCACTTTGCCCAAATATGCACAAAAAAATGACCTAAAAAGTATAGGGCAATGGACCGATCTGTAATTCTAGAAATAGCATTTTTTCAACAAATCCTAATTTTATAAATTGACCATTTTGAGGCAGAAGCATGATGAATCCTAGAAAACTCAAAACAAAGTTAATGCAGACTTACTGAGGTATTCATAAATATAAGGATCACAAAAATTTAATGAGGAATGAAGATTCTATATCAAATCAAAGTGGCTGATAGAAATAGCACGTCTCTACGTTGACTAGTTTATTCAATGGTTATTTTGGAGTCGAAATACTATGAATATTAGAAAACTCAAAACTACAGAGTTATAAAAGACTTTCTGAGCTTTTTATAAATATAAAGTTCACAAGAAAACAATGAGTAATGAATTTTGTATGACAAATCAAAAAATTCTGGACTTCTACAGTGGATTGACTTTATGGTCATCTTTCAATATGGAAACGTGATATTATGAGAAAACCTGAAACTAAAAAGTTAGAGTGCACATAACAAAATTTTCAGAAAGTGTAAAAACACCTCAATCGGATTAGTAATGAATGAGATATCAATAAAAATCTTCACTCACTCCTGTACTGCTCTACAACGGCCTTCTTATCAAATACACCCACATCTTTCTCTAAGCCACGTACAATACCCTAGCACTCACACCAATAACCATTGAATTCATATACAAAAGCATATCTAGAACATCGAATAACACTGTCAAAACTAAAGAGGGAGGCTTGGGATTTACTTTGAAATTGTCTTGCCCTAGCTTGCTTCTTCTCTATCCTTTTCTCTCTCTGGACTTCACATAAAGCGGTAGACTATAAAAATTTTGACGGCTGGAACATTACTAGGGTATTTTTAGAAACCCTTAAACATCAATTGTTTTTCTTTCCTAAGTTTACCCCCTGCTTTCATTCATTTCCGTTGTACACATCTTCATTCCATTTACGACTTATGGTCGCTTTAAAATCTTGCTAAATGTCCCAAATAATTTGTTCACGACGATCATCGCTTTACAATGTGACAAGTTAACGCTCTAAGAGTTCAGGACGATGGAGCTCCGAATTTTTTAGATGTCACAGTGGGTATCAGAGCGATTCGGTCTTGTGGTACTTAGAGTATAGATATCTGATTTCGTAGACATGTAACCAAAGAGTATAGGTAACACGATTCTATAGAATCGTATTTCGGTTAATGAGAGTGGGGTAGGATCATGGTAGAGTTAAGAAGTCTGCCTTTAATTTGTAATTGTACTGTTCTTTGAACATGTGTTAGTCTTAGTCCAATAACTGTTAATTGTATCAATATGGCTCGCACTGGTAGCACTGGTAGTTGAGATAGTACAGAGGGCCAAGAGGTCCCCGATGGAGAGGCACCTCGACTTAATAGGGAGGATATTTAATTAAGAACTGATGGTTGCGGTTCTGAATACTATAAACCAGATTCTGACTTAATGAGACAGAATCTGGCTAACCAGCAACAAGGAATACTGAATCCGGTCACACCACAACCTCATGAAGAGAGAATTTTGTGTAAGTTTAATAAACAAAATGTTACTAACTTTAGAGGGTCATTTGATCCTATGGAAGTAAAAGCTAGATTAATGAAATAGAGAATGTTTTCTTTTTTTTCCGAGCAACTGACTGTAGCCAGAACCCAAAGGTTGAATTTGCTATTTATAAGCTGAGAGGTGAGGCTGATTAGTGGTGGAAAATGGTAGAGAAGAGTCTGACTTATCAGCAATTGATTGATATCACTTGGGAACAATTTAGAAAATTATTTTTTTTAACGAGATTTCATGAACAGATGTTAAGTGAGTTTGCTAATGTGACGTAAGCAGATTAAGAGTCTGTAGGCAAATTTGAGATGAGGTTTTCTCTTCTTGCTATATCTGTAATAAGGATGTTACTGACAAAGGTAGATAGACATCGAAAGTCTGAGTGGGGCCTTAGGCCAAAATTGAGAGATGGTAGGATCTCTGCTTGGTTGACGAGCTATATGGAATGTATTTACTTGGCACGTTATGTGGAGCAGTCCAAGTCGTAGAATACAAAGAGGTACAAGCAAAGTCTGAGTGGATAGAATAGAGGTGGGTAGGAATTTTACCAGGATAAATCCATAAGATCTGGCGAGTGTCGGTAATTTTTAGCACCAACACAGCAGGGTGCCCAAGACTGGATAATAAGTAAGAATCAAGGATTTGGGCCCCCAACGGTTCAGGGAATTAGACCTGGGTAGAGTTATGGGATTCAACTAGCGTAGAGTTTTGGATTCAGAGGAGTGCATAGTGTAGGCGCTCGACCATCTCAAAGTACTAGATTTGGACCTTCGTAGAGTTTTGGAGTTTGACCTACACATAACACTTGTCAGGGTGGTGGGTCAATCCTATGTGTCGTGAGTGAGAGAATTCATGGTGGTAAGCCATGCTACAAAGTTACCGGAGGATGTTCTAGGTGTGGCACCTAGAGTATCAGATTCAAGACTGTCCATTTGTTAGAAATAATCAATGAACTCGCCGTCTGGACCTACAACTCATGCATCAACAAGCAGTATTCTACGTCAAAAAAGGGGACAAGGTCAGTAGAGCCAAACTCAGCAGTCTCAAGTCTAGCAGGGGCAGAGGCCTAGGATATCAATCAAACTTTGTTTAATGTCTGCTTTAGGATGCTGTTGCATCAGATAAGGTGGTGTCAGGTACACTACAGGTTAACCCATTAGATGCTCGTATATTTTAATATTTTGGAGCATCATATTCTTTTGTATCCCTTACTTTTGTGCTGCAATAGAGGGTGAAAACCCGTCTCTTAGAGACTTATCTTGTGATAGGCATTCAATTGTGGGAGTCTTTGACTTTTTCTACTGTTCTCTATAACTGTACTGTCCATTTAGGGGATATAGATTTTCTTGTGGATCTCATCTGATTTGATCTTGTGATAGCGAGTAGGTATGCTTTCTATGAAGATTTTTTGTGTTTTTGCTCATGCAATTATGATTATTGTCATTATTTGTTCCCTAAATGCTTGATTGGGTTCATTATTTGTTGTGATTAATGTTGGATGTTTTGTTGTATAATCATCATTGTTTCTTTGGGATTGGTATTTGTTTAATGTGTTCCAAAATGGTAACATGTTATGATCGTTAATCGTATCCAATCTGATTATTAGAATTCTACTGTGTTTTATTCTCAAGTGATTTTGAAATAGATAGTATGTTATCTACGTGTATCTTTACCTAATTTAGGATTTACATAGTTTCATTTGCCCTAGTATGAGATTATATAGACTCCTAAGCCTCGGATAATTGGTGAGTGAGAGTAAACTCTGAGAACGTGGATTAGATTTGCACAATCTATTTGATGATCCGGTATAAGATTGAGATTTGGCTAAGCATGCAACAATCGACCAGATGTTCCTCGCTTTTTGAACTGAAATTTTTAAATGTTTAACTGAAATAGATGATCGAAGGATAGGACTATAGATTTTATGTAAATAATGTGTCTATGAATCATAAGTGATGTGATAAATTAGAGCCTTAAACTCTAGTAAAAATGCAATATATACAAATGCAGAATCATGTTTTGCATTATGTTAAGATAACACATCTCTTTGTGATGAATTTGATAACAGTTTAACTCGTTAATTGAGATATCATAGTGTACAGCACAAGCACAGTGGTTATAGTTTTCCTGTCTTTTGGGATGTGTAAATGCTTATAGGACTTGGTTACCCATATTAGCTTTTGTAGAGTGAAAGTTACACGTGACCATCACGGAGCATTTTAGTACACCTTGAGTTTGAAGTTAAGCTTGCTATTTTTAAGCAGATTGTGCAAAGTGTATAATCTGGTATGTTATCAGTATAACATAGTGGAAACATGACCGATTAGAACTTGATTTTATTTTCTCCACGTACATTGAATTTGGAGTGGCAAAAAGTTAATTTAATAAGTTTTGCATAGGTTAAGTAATTGGTTCGTAAAGTTCTGGAATGGTTAGAGCACAAGTGATTGCCTGACAGGTTTAATTTAGCGCTAAGATTTGAAATTAGATCGTTATGTTCAGGTATTCGTGGGACATGAATTTGGATGTAATGTTTAGATGTGGCCCAGCTACTATATGGTAGCTATCCGAGTTACACAACAAAGTGTAATGCCTGGACGTTATACGTAATAAGGAATCCAAGATTAAATTTTGAGGACAAAATTCTTATAAGGTGGGGAGAATGTAATATTTCTCAAATTTTGAGCGGTTTAAATTAACTATATGTGATTTGATAAATAAACGGGTGATTATTTTGAGCATGCCAAGGTATCATTAGAGTATGGAAGCTTAAAACAATTTTGGGATCAAAATGTAATTTTGAAAACTTTTGGGGCAATTTTGTAAATTTGGAAAAGTTGGGGGTGTAATACCCAAAACATTTTATTTTTATTTTACTTCTATTTATTATTCTTTTTGGGTTAATTAAAATTTTTGGCAACGAAATTTTAATTAGCATTGATATTTTTTCAGCAACTTTTAGCGACAATTAAGAAGTGGGGGAGCGTAACAACCCGTTAACAATTTTCTTAGCACATAAATATCGTAAATAATTATTTTGGACCTTCCCGCAATAATTAAAAGTTTCCAATAAAATTTAAATGACTGATGAAAGTGTAAGGGGCTTTACTTTAATTTTTGTTATTATGGTTTCATGTACATAATGATAAGCTACATAGCAGTCGTCCTTGTTTTCTTCGAGTGATATATGATCCACACAGAGAGAGAGATACCGGGAGAGAAGAAGGAACGTGGCAGAGAGATTTTTGGCGATCGAGAAACATTTTCTGTAATCTTGCTTTGGAATTTAAGTTCATGTGTGTGTGGGGGGGAAGGGATGGTGGACAGCCGTGGGAGAGCTGTGTCCATGGATGTATGGGTTGTTTGAGGTAGCAGGTACGTGGGCAGCCTAGAATGGTGTGGGTGAGGGTGCTGATGAGCTTACGTGAATGTGTTGATCTGCCTGTGTGTGAAAGAAAAGAGGAGGGAAGTAGTAGCAGGGCTGCTGTCTTACGGGGGTATGTGTGTGCTTGGTGTGGCCGTGGGTAATGGCTGCAGTGGGAGTAAGCAGCGTGAGGGGCTGGGGTCTAGGGATAGAACAAGTTCTAAGGGACTAAGGGTTAAGAGAAAGAGAGAGGGGGAGGGAGGGGGAGGGGGGAAAGAGGGAGAGAGAGAGAGAGGACCATGGGCTACCGTGAGTACATGCTCCGGCACAACCACGGGTTCACCGAGGGGAACAAGAGGACGGCCATTGAGCGGTGAAGGAGGGGTTGCCATGATTTGGATCTAGGAGACATATGTGAGTTGTGTGAGAGAGAAGATGGATATGGAAGTTATGTGTGTATGTGTGTGTTTAATATATGTGAGTATGTGCAACAAAAACAAGAAGAAGAGCTACTACCGTGAGGCAATATCACTATTAGTTGAATGCATTTTTTAATGTGTGTGTTTTTAACCCATTTTTGTGTGTGCTAGGGTGTCGTATGTGAGTGATTTGGGTGTGAAGCGGGAGTGTAATGGGTGAAAAATGTGCATGTTTTTTGTGCTTGAGAGTCGAATGGGAAATGGGTGTGTCAAATTGGTTGGCGTCAAATGAGGGTGAGATCTGTGTGAGTAATGAGGAAGATTATAATGTTACACGGCTGCTATATAGACCAAGTGTATGTAAATGTGTGTTTAGTGTGTGACTAGGTAAGTTTATGAGTGTATGTGTGTAGGGTTTTTGTGTTTGAATGTGTGAAATTGAGGAGACGGTAGCTGTATAACAGCCGTGAATGTGGATGTGTACTAGACAGCGAATTGAGAAGGGGGAGCAAGGGGATGAAAGTGAGTAGGTGGATTATGCACTAAAGAGATACATTGTGGTTGCACAGTAGTATTACACGGCTGTTGGGCATCGAATGGTTGTCTAATGCGGTCAGTGTAAATGCCCCCTGACTAGGGCCCGAAATCCCTCTTATTCCCGGGATAATAATTTTGCGCACACAAGGGAGAACCACAAACAACAGTATTGTGCATCAACGTACAAGTCCCGTTGACCAAGGCCCAAAATTTAACTTTCTCCCATTGGATATGGGGCACAGCAACCCAGTCTAAATTTACCATCTCTTTCAACATGTACCGAGTTTAATTCAACTACTCACACAACAACCCATGGTATTTTAACTCAAATTCTCGTCAAAACGATTTATCACGAAAACACATGCAATAAAAGTACTTCAAAACCTTCATTTGATTAAATCATGTATAGATTTATATATTTTGTAAATAGGGTATACGAAGGAACATAACAGAAGTATTTACCTTGCTCAGCAACTGGGCCTTGTACTTGCTCGAAAGCCGATCCTAGCTCTTGTCTATCGAATCCTAAATAACAAACCACATGGATGTTACTTATTGTCACACAAGTATGTCTAGATGTTAAATTTCCTTAAGTGAGTGAAATTTCCAAAACACCCTAGACTTGTGTAAAATTACCAATTTACAGGCGCACACTCTATAATACGTTAAGATACCCCGAACTTCATAATAATCCTTTATAAAATGCTTTTCTAGCTTAAAACAACAAAATGGGCAAACATATGAATTTTCTGAATTTTCAAAATTTTTGAATTTAAAATAATTTCTCTAAATACAATAAAAACCCTTAAATAGCCAAAATTGTTGCTAGCTGAAAAAAAATTGCAAAATTTTGTAACAGCCTTAAAATATATATACAAATTATAAAAATTAAAATCGGAATTTAAAGGCTTTAAAAACAATTTGTAAAATTTTTATTTTGCAAATCCAATGTAATATGTAAATGATGGCGAATCGACTCTAAAGATTTTGAAACTAAAGCTGAAGCTTCTTTATACCATAAAATCATTACAGTAATTTTTTTAGAATTTATTAAGAACTATAACAGCTCCAAATGCAGTTTAGAAAATTGAATTTGCAAAAAAATATTAAAAACACCAAACGATGTCTGCAAAATATGAAATTTTATTAGTAATTGTAATATAACCTTACTGCAGAGTTTCAGCATTTTTAGACAACCATACAATGCCCAACAATAATGTGGTACAACTGTGCAAGCATAGTGCACCACTTCAGTGCATAACCCACTTACTCACTTTGATCCCCTTGCACTCCCTTCTCAATCCACTGTCCAGTACACAGCTACATTCATAGCATTACGCAGCTACTACCTCCTCCATTTCACGCATTCAAACACAAAAACCCCACACACATACACTCATAAACCCACCTAATCACACACCCATTTACATACACTTGGTCTATATGGCAGCCGTGTAACATTCTCTTCTTACTCACACTGATCTCACTCTCATTCCACGCTAACCAATCTGTCACACCCACTTCCCATTCCACTCTCAAACACCAAAAGCATGCACATTTTTCACCCATTACACTCACGGTTCACACCCCAATCACTCACAAATAACACCCTAGCAAATTGGTTAAAAAAAAATTCAACTAATAGTGTTACTGCCTGATGCCAAGGAAAGTGGGTTCGTACCTACGTGGAGGTGCCACAAAGGCTACAGTCCGCGTCAGCTGCCAAGTATGTTGATGTGAGACATAGCAAGGGCGGAGCAAGGGCAGAGACCAAGGGCTTCCCAGACAGAGCCTGAGGGTGGCAGTGCTGCGAGGGCGATGGCACAAGATGAATATACGACGACAGTCACAGTCCGATGCTTAGGTCCAGAGTCAGGGTCCTGTATGTTTTTCTCTCTAGGATTCTAGAGTGAGAAAGTGAAAGTGTCCTGAAAATGTCCACCACTAAATGAATTCTCAAGACCTCTATTTATAGAGGTTAAGATGATGATGTCATCACCCGACAAGTGGCGCTCCCCGAGAGTGACACGTCACCGAGGGGTCCACAGCTGCCGGTGCTCCACGGACTGTCGAATCGCATATTCACCCGGTTTGCCCCGCACAGCGTCTCTCTGTCTGTCTCCCACAGTGTCGGTGTGGCCAGAGGAACCCCTTGATATAGCCTCTAATCCAAGCCCTTGCAAAGTCCCACGGCCTGACAGTGGTGGGGAAGACCCGACGCCCAACTACTAAGCAGACTAGGCGTGATGCCCTCCGGAGACCTGCTCCCGTCTCGGAGTGACCCGGGGGTCATAGTCCATAGGGGTGCCGACGCGAGCCCCCAGTGCCGGAGCACGTAGGCCAGTCACGAAGACACCCTGGCGGAGATAGTGTCCCGGAGGAGTCGCCTATCCCGCGGGTGAGTCCTTGTGCCGGAGCACTCGGAGCGAGTCAAGGTAGCATCCCAGAGGAGTCGTCTACCCAACTGGCCTAGGTAGCATCCCGGAGTAGCCGTCTACCTGGCCGGCCGAGGTAACATCCTGGAGGAGCCGTCTACCAGGCGAAAGGGGAGTTGAAGAGCTCCCTGGCGGAGATAGTGTCCCGGAGGAGTCGCCTGTCCCCGCGGTGAGTCCTTGTGCCGGAGCACTCAGAGTGAGTCAAGGTAGCATCCCGGAGGAGCCGTCTACCTGCGGAAGGGGGGTTGAAGAGCTCCCTGGCGAAGATAGTGTCCCGGAGGAGTCGCCTATCCCCGCGGTGAGTCCTTGTGCCGGAGCACTCGGAGCGCATCAAGGTAGCATCCCGGAGGAGCCGTCTACCTGGCGGAAGGGGAGTTGAAGAGATCCCTGACGGAGATAGTGTCCCGGAAGAGTCGCCTATCCCCGCATGATGTTCCACACTCCAGAGAGTGGGTTGAAGCATGTTCCACGACCAAGGCAAGGTGAACATGGTGTGGTGAAAGGATGGACCGATGCAAGGAGCATGGTAGTGTGACAGAGAGCCAAGGGGCACGACTATGTTAGTGGTGCGGTGCATGGGCACGGCGGAGTGAGTAAGGTGGCAGGGGCACATGTGATGGAGATGGCGCACGGGCACAGCGACGAACGTCGCGGAGACAATACTTGGTGCCGGGGGCACGTATCATGAGAATGGCGCGCGGGCGCGGCGAAGAAGGTCGCGGAGCAATACTTGGTGTCGGAGGCACGTATCATGAAGATGGCACATGGGTGCAGCGACGAAGGTCGCGGAGCATATATTTGGTGCCGGGGCACATGTTATGAGAATGGCGCATGGGCGCGGCGACGAAGGTCGCGGATCACATATTTGGTGCCGGGACACATGTTATGAGAGTGGCGCATGGGCGCGGGACGAAGGTCGCGGAGCATATACTTGGTGCCGGGGCACATGTTATGAGAATGGCGCATGGGCGTGGCGACGAAGGTCGCAGTGCATATATTTCGTGTCGGGGCACATGTTATGAGAATGGCGCATGGGCGCGGCGACGAAGGTCGCAGAGCATATAGTTGGTGTTGGGGCACATGTTATGAGAATGGCGCATGGGCGCTGCGACGAAGGTCGCGAAGCATATACTTGGTGCCGGGGCACATGTTATGAGAGTGGTGCATGGGCATGCGTCGGGTGTCCCGAAGATGGGATTTAAGCTAAGTGTTCCTATCATAACAAGGTGATGAATGCAACATGTAGTAATGTCAAAAGTTGGAAGTGATGGTATGCGGTCGTCGAACGACGGACATCACAAGGTTGATGGATAACAGACGTCGCAAGGTTGATGCACGACAGACGTTGCGAGGTTGACGGACGACGGACGTCGCGAGATTGACGGACGACGTACGTGGCGAGGTTGATGCACGACGGACGTCACGAGGTTGATGCACGACGGACGTCGTGAGGTTGATGGACGACGGAAGTCACGAGGTTGACGGACGACGAACGTCGTGAGGTTGATGCACGACGGACGTCGCGAAGTTGATGTACGAACGTCCGCTAACATCGCGGAGGTGCAAAGACTTGAGAAGACAAGTGCGCCCGGGAACGGAGGCCATGGGCCAAAGATTGGGGGAAGGCCAAGGCCACCACCCCTGGGGAGGCCGCGGCTGACCCCTTTGTGAGGTCGAGGCCGACCCTAAGGGGTGGCCAAGGCCAATGGCCAACTCCCATGGAGGGAGGCTAAGGCCACTCCCCCTTTCGGTGAAATTTGGACGCTCCGATGGTAGATGTTTTGATGAGCGATGATGAATCCGAAAGTTGCGTTGCGACGATCGTGTCGACGTGAATCATACCCATGTGACGAACAAGGTGCTAAAGTCACGTACAAAGCGTACGAAGCGAACAAAGCGCGAAAAAGGACTTTGTGCGAAAAGTGAAGAACCGGGGGGGAAGGCCAAAGCCAACCTCCCATGGAAGGCTAAGGCCGACCCCATGACCTTGGGTGAGGCTGAGGCCGACCCCATGGCCTTAGGTGAGGCCGAGGCCGACCCCATGGGGTTGGCCAAGGCCTTTGCCCATTGACTCCGTTGCCCCAGTTGGGCCATCGGTCGATGTTTTTGGTGAAAAAGTTCTCGGGTGGTTTTGGTGTGACGAACGTGCTACCGTGAGTGACGTTGATGTAAAATAATTGGTGACTAAGTCGCGCGTGAGGCGTGTGAAGCAAAGAATGCACGTGACTTGGGCGCCCGCACTTTGACCGGTTCGAAGCGTTGAAAAATTGACTGTTGAATCTGTTGACGTGTTCGCGTGAAATGGGACCCTTATTGGGCCCTTGGGTACGACCAGAATAGGTTAGGAACACTGCTCACAACAGTAGCTCTTCTTCTTGTTTTTGTTCCACATACTGACATATATATTATACACACACATAACTTCCATATCCATTTTCTCCCTCACGGGACACACTTATGTCATCTAGATCCAAATCACGGCAACCCCTCCTTCACCTCTCCATGGCTATCCTCATGCACCCCTCGGTGAACCCGTGGCAGCTCCGGAGTATCTACTCACGATAGCCCACGGTCCTCTCTCTCTCTCTCTTAACCCTTAGTCCCCTATAACTGGTTCTGTCCCAAAACCCCAGCCCCTCACGCCGCTTACTCCCACTGTAGCCATTACCCATGGCCACACCAAACACAAACATATGCCCCCGCAAGACAGAAACCCTGCCGCTACTTCCCTCCTCTTCACTTTCACACACAGGCTCATCAACACACTCATGTAAGCTCATCAGCACCTTCACCCACACCATTCCACGGTAGCCATGGCTACCCACCCACAAACCCATCACGGTGGCGTGGTTGTTGCCAACTCTCTTATGCACAAAGGGCCCTTTCGTGGCAACTCACTGCGCCATGCCCACGTACCTGCTACCTCAAACAACCCGTACATCCATGGACACAGCCCTCCCATGGCTATCCACCATCCCACATATATATGTATATAGATATTACACACCCACAGAGACCCATTTACACACCTACCCGTAATATATATTCACATGAACTTAAATTCCAAAGCAAGCTTACTGAAAATATTTCTCGATCGCTGGAAATCTCTTTGCCACGTTCCTTCCTCTCTCCTGGTATATCTCTTTCTGGATCGTATATCACTTAAAGAAAACAAGGACAGCTGCTATGCAGCTTATGATTATATACACGAAACCCTAATAACAAAAAATCCGTTAAACCCCCTTACACCTTCATAAGTCATTTAAATTTTTACCATAAACTTTTACTTATTGCGAGAAGGTCCAAAATAATTATTTACGATATTTTATGTGCTAGGAAAATAGTTAACGTGTTGTTACGCTCTCCCGCTTCTTAATTGTCGCTAAAAGTTGCTGAAAAATATCAATGCTAATTAAAAGTACGTTGCTAAAAATTCTAATTTAGCCCAAAAAGAATAATAAATATAATAAAAATAAAATGTTTCGGGTATTACATTCTCCCTACTTTAAAAGAATTTGGTCCTCCAATTTTTGAGTACCACATGATTGAAATAGGTGAGGGTATTTGCTTCTGACTTCGTTTTCGTGTTCTCATGTGGCTTCCTCAACCGCATGGTTTCTCCACCGGATATGAACCAAGGGAATCTTCTTAGTTTGAAGTTTCTGGTCTTTGTGATCCAGGATCCGAACCGAGTGTTCGATATAGGTGAAGTCTCTTCTGATCTACAAGGGCTTCGGTTGTCATACATGTGTAGGGCCTGCAACGTTCCTCAACATAGACACGTGGAACACATTGTGGACGCTGATGAATTCCAATGGTAGGGCTATTCGATAGGCAAGATAACCAACTCTATCTAGTATCTCAAAGGGTCCCACATACCTAGGGCTAAATTTTCCCTTCTTCCCAAATCGTAGTACTCCTTTCATCAATGACACCCTTAGAAATACCTTCTCCAAATCCTTTCCCCTGCCTCGTACCAACATAGTGGCGATTTGCATTCCTACCATATAAGGCTTCGAAAGGAGCCATCCTAATGCTACTCTGGTAACTGTTGTTGTAAGAAAATTCAATCAGCGGAAGATGATCATCCTAACTGCCCTTGAAATCTAGAACACAAGCCCGAAGTAGATCTTCTAATGTCTGGATAGTCCTTTGTGACTGACCATCTGTTTAAGGGTGGAAAGTCGTGCTAAACTGTAGTCGAATACCGATTGCATGTTGCAAACTTTCCCAGAATTTGGACACAAAATGTAGGTCCCTATTCAAAACATTTTTTTTAATTTATTTATTATTCTTTTTGGGCTAAATTAAAATTTTTAGCAACGGACTTTTAATTAGCATTGATATTTTTTCCAATAACTTTTAGTGCCAATAAAGAAGTGTGGGAGCGTAACAACCCGTTAACAATTTTCCTAGCACATAAATATTGTAAGAAATTATTTTGGGCCTTCCCCCAGTAATTAAAAATTTTCGGTAAAAAGTTTAAATAACTTATGAAAGTGTAAGGGGCTTTACCGTAATTTTCATTATTAGGGTTTCATATATATAATTATAAGCTGAATAGCAGCCGTCCATGTTTTCCTCTGGTGATATACGATCCACAGAGAGAGAGATATCGGGACAGAGGAAGGAATGTGGCAAAGAGATTTTTAACGATCGAGAAACATTTTCGGTAAGCTTGCTTTGGAATTTAAGTTCATGTGAATATATATTACGGATAGGTGTGAAAATGGGTCTCTGTGGGTGTGTAATATTTATATACATATATATATATATGTGGGATGGTGGACAGCCATGGGAGGGCTGTGTCCATGGATGTATGGGTTGTTTGAGGTAGCAGGTATGTGGGCATGACGTATTAAGTTGCCACGAAAAGGCCGTTTAAGGATAAGAAGGGCGCAACAGCCACGTCACCACGATGGGTTCGTGGGTGGGCAGCCTGGAATGGTGTGGTAAGGGTGCGGATGGGCTTACATGAGTGTGTTGATGTGCCTGTGTGTGAAAGAGAAGATGAGGGAGGTAGGACCAGGGTTCATGTCGTGCGAGGGCATATGTGTGTGTTTGGTGTGGCCGTGGGTAATGGCTGCAGTGGGAGTAAGCGGCGTGAAGGGTTGGGGTTTTGGGATAGAACCAGTTGTAAGGGACTAAGGGAAGAGAGAGAGATAGAGAGAGAGAGAGAGATAGATAGAGAGAGATAGGGGAGAAGAAGAAAGAGAGAGAATGCCGTGGACTGCCGTGAGTAAATACTCGGGCGGAGCCACGGGTTCCCTGAAATTAAATCGTTATGTTTGGGTATTCGTGGCACATGAATTTTGGTGAAAAGGTTAGATGTGACTCACCTACAATGTTCTAGCTTTCAGAGTTACGCAACGGAAGTGTAATGCCTAGACGTTATAAGTAATAACGAATCCGAGATTAAATTTCAAGGACAAAATTCTTATAAGGTGAGGAGAATATAATATCCCGCATTTTTTTAGAGGTTTAAAATAACTATTTGCAACCCCAAAATAAACAAGCGATAATTTTCAGCATGCTTGGGTATTAGTAGAATATGGAAGCTTCAAAAAAAATCTGGGGTCGAAATGTAATTTAAAAATTTTTGGGGCCATTTTGTAAGAATGGAAAACTTTGGGGCATTTTGTAATTTTGAAAATTTGATACTTATTTGTCAATATTAGAAACAATTGATCATAATATAAAGCCACCTCCCACTTGGTTTTATGACGACTAATGGAATTTAGTTATAAACTAATGGTTTCTTTATTGTTAAGGAAATTAATTAAAAAGAAAACAAAAGAAAAGAAAGAAAGAAATTTGGGAAAATAAAGAAAAAGAATAGAATAGAGAAAAGAAACAGAATAAAGGAAAGAGGAAGAACAATTTGGGTAGGAGAGAGAGAGAGAGAGAGAGAGAGAGAGAGAGAGAGAGAATTGAAGAGTTTCCTTTAAGGTAAATACTTTAATTTGTTTCGTATGCATTTAAGAGTGTGATTTTAGTTTGTGTGTATGTGTGTTGGATACTCTGTGTGTTTGTTGATGTGTTTTGGTATGTGAGTGAGGGAGTTACAGGTTATGAGGGAATTTGGGAGTGAAATTGTGTATGTTTAGCAACTATGTGTGTATTTAGTGTGTGTAACTGTGTGTAGGGGTAGGGGAGAGTGGTTGTGGGTGTGTGCTGTGGGTATAGTGTAGGTATTTGTTGTGTGTGTTCATCACGGCCGTGTGTATATATATATGAGTATGTGCATAAATTATGTGTAAATTGGGTAAAGTGTGTGTAGGAGTGAATTAGGTATAGTTGTGTGAGTATTCAGTGGGTTGCCAAAGAGGTATGTGTGTGTGTATGAGAGAGAGAGAGAGAGAGAGAGAGAGAGAATGTGTGTGTGTGTGTGTGTGCTTTTGTTGTGTGAGTATGTGTTTGATTGTGTGTAATGTGTAATTGTGTGTTAGTGCATGTATTTAGGTGTAATTATTTGTATGTAAGTGTTTTAAGTGTGTTTAGAAGAGTAGCAGTGTGTGTAAAATAAGTGTGCAAGTGTGTGTGTGTCTCGGTAGTGTGGAGAAGAAGAGAGTTTTGGAGTTCGACCTACACAGAGCACTTGTCAGGGCGACGGGTCAGCTTTTCTATCCATCCCATGTGTCGTGTCTAGCATATATGATGGTGGTAAGCCATTCTACAGAGTTACTAGAGGATGTTCTAGGTGTGGCAGTGTGGAGCATCAGGTTCGAGACTGTCCATTTGTAGAAATAGTCAGTTAACTCTCCATCTCGCACCTACAGCGCGCGCATCAACAAGTAGTGTTCCTCGACATGAGAGAGGACAAGGTCAACAGGGCCAGAGACGGCATTCTCAAGTTCAGCAGGGGCACAGGCCCGGGACATCAGCCAAACTTTATTTAATGTCTGCATCGGACGCTGTAGCATCCAATGACGTGGTGTCATGTACACTACAGGTTAACACATTAGATGCCCTACTATTTGATTTGGAGCATCATATTCCATGTATGCCTTACTTTTGCGCAACAATAGAAGGCAAAAACCCGTCTCTTGGAGACTGATCTTATGATAGGCACTCCGTTGGGATAGTCTTTGACTTTTTCTACGATTTTCTATAACTGTACTATTCATGCAGGGGATAGAGATCATCATGTGGATCTCATCCCATTTGATGTTCGAGACTATGATATAATAGGAGGTAGGGATTTTTTATCCTCTAATCATGCATCCGTAGATCATCATGGGTAGTGTTTGCAAGTTTGCAAGGTATGAGTTGTAGTTAAGTTAGTGATTTGATTTATGAGTGAGAATCGTGCTTTTGAGAACCGACTAGTTTTAAGTTTGAAATTTTGTTTGAGAGTACGATCAGAAATGTGGAATCCTACCTTGTTATCTCGTTCATCTTTTGTATGTTGAATTAAATTGCGACTTAATCGAATGCCAACTTGTTCTACATCGGAGAAGATGTCATTTTTATTGAGTTGTCTTATCCATTTTTTCAGGATATTTATCTGCTTCTTTCAAATCTATTTGAACTTGGTGGATGGCCCACTAGCCATGGAAAAGCTACGAATCCAATTAAGGATCAATAACCACTACTACGGGTATTTACTTCGAGTCATCGGGCTGACTTGCTTCTTCATACTTATGTCATTCTGCACTCGTCATTCTCTGGATTGTTAAGAAAATGTATTCTGAATCTCGAGAGCCAATATGTATGATCTAATTTAAGATTTTTGAGTTTTTGGTCATCTAGTTATAATTATGGTCATCCAGTTATGATTATTGTCATTACTTGTTCCCTTAATGCTTGATTGGGTTCATTGTTTGTTGTGATTGATGTTAGCTATTTTTTGTATACTCATCAATGTTTCTTTTAGATTGGTTTTTGCTTATTATGTTCTAAAATAGTAACATGTTTTGATCGTTATTCGTATCTAATCTGATTATCAAAATTTTGTTGTGCTTTATTCTCAAGTGATTTTGACACTAATAATATGTTATGTACGTGTATCTTTACCTAATTTAGGATTTACATAGTTTCATTTGCCCTATTATCAGATGATGTGGACTCCTAAGCCTCAGATAATCGGTAAGTGAGAGTAGACTTTGAGAACATGGATTGGATTTGGACAATCTATTTGATGATTCGGTATAAGATTGAGATTTTAGCTGAGCACGCAGTAATAGACCACATGTTTCTTGCCTTTAGAACTAAAAGATTTTAAAGTTTGGACTGAAACAAATGATCGAAGGATAAGACTATAGATTTTTGGTAAATAATATGATTGTGAATCATAAGTGATGTGATAACTTAGAGCTTTAAACTCTAGTAAAAGTGCAATACACGCGTATGCAGAATCATGTTTTGCGCTATGTTAAGATAAGACATCTCTCAGTGAAGAATTTGATAACAGTTTGAACTTGTTAATTTGAGATATCAGAGTGCACATCATAAGTATAGTGGTTATAGTTTTATTGTCTTTTGTGTTGTGTAAATGCTTATAGGACTAATTGGTTATCCATATTAGCTTTTGTAGAGCGAAAGCCACATGTGACCTTTGCCTAGTTTTTTTAATACACCTTGAGCTTGAAGTTAAGCTTGCTATTATTTAAGTAGATTGTGCAAAGAGTATAGTCTCGTATGTTATCAGTATAACGCAATGGAAACATGCTAGATTAGGACTTGATTTAATTTTCTCTGTGTGCATTGAATTTGGAGTGGCAAAAAGTTAATTCAATAGGTTTTGTATTAGTCTAATAATTGGTTTGTTAAATGCTAGAACAATTAGAGTTAAGTTCTGGAACAGTCAGAGCGCAAGTGATTGCCCGACTGGTTTAAATTTAGTTCTAGGATTTGAAATTAAATCATTATGTTTGGGTATTCGTGGAACATGAATTTGGGTGCAAAGGTTAGATGTGGCTCAGCTATTATGTGGTAGCTATCGGAGTTACGCAACGGAAGTGTAATGCCTAGACGTTATAACTAATAAGGAATCCAAGATTAAATTTTGAGGACGAAATTCTAATAAGGTGGGGAGGATGTAATATCCCACACTTTTCAAACGGTTTATATTAACTATTTGTGACCCGAAAAATAAACGGCCGATAATTTTGAGCAATGCTCGGGTATTAGTAGAGTATGGAAACGTAAAACGATCTTTGGGTCAAAATGTAATTTGAAGATTTTTTGGGGCCATTTTGTAAGTATAGAAAAATTAGGAGCTATTCTGTAATTTTGATATTGATGTTTCAATTTTAGAAAAAAATTGGTCATAATATGGAGCCACCCTCTACTTGGTTTTATGATGACTAATGGGATTTAATTATAAACTTATGGTTTCAGAAATTAATTAAAAAATAAAAGAAAAGAAAAAAGGGAAATTAGGGAAATAAAAATAATAAAATAGAGAAAAGAAATAGAAAACAGACACAGACACAGACATAGACAGATAGAATTGAAGAATTTACTTCAAGGTAAATTCTTTAAGTTGTTTCCTATGTGTTTAAGTGTGTGATTTCAGTTTGTGTATGTGTGTTGGGCACTGTGAGTGTGTGTGTGTGTGTTTGTTGTGTGTGTTTTGGTGTGTATGGGAGTTATGGGTGTAGGAGTATGGGGGAATTTAGGAGTGTAATTGTGTGTGTTTCAACAAGTATGTGTGTATGGATAGGGGAAATGGTTGTTGGTGTGTGCCCTGACTACAGTGTGTGTGTTCATGGCTGCCGTGTGCATATGTATGAGCATGTGTGTGAACTATGTGTAAATCGGGTAAAGTGTGTGTAGGAGTGAATTAGGTATGTTTGTGTGTGTATTCAGTGGGTTACCGAAGGGCTATATGTGTGTTTACAGTGTGTGTGCATGACAGTGCTTCGGGTGTGTGAGTATGTGTGTGACTGTGTGTATAATATTTGTAATTGGGTGTTAATGTGTGTGTTTAGGTGTAATTATGTGTATGTAGGTGTTTTGGGTGTGTTTATACGAGTAGCAGTGTGCGTATAAATGTGCAAGTATGTGTGTCTCTACAGTCTGTGTGTGTGTGTGTGTGTGTGTGTGTTTTGATTTGAACAATAAGTGCAATTGTCACTAAAAAGGGGGTGATTAGGTTAAATGTTTTGTGTGATTTTTTATAAATGATGATAGGAATCTGACAAATCACAAAACGAAGACCCCCATTAGTGGTGTCAATGAGCCGGGCCCAGTAGGCCAAAAGTGAAAAGGGGGCTGGGTCGGGCCTGGCCATAGGGAGTGGAAACCGGGCCTGGCCTGGCCAGATTAATGGGTAATCTAGGCCCAGTCCAAGCCCTGGCCCTAGGCCCTATATTTAGGGCCAGGCTTGGGCGGGGCCCGGGCCCAATCTTTTTTTTTTAAATTTCTTGTTATTCTAGGTAAATACTTCAATTGTCATAATTTCTTGTTATTATGTAAGCAAATGGTAATGTAAGTATAAGTGTATACATATTACCACATATAGTAATATGTGTATACAAGCAAGCAAGCAAAGTTACCTCTTTTTTTTATATATATATGAAAAGATATCTATCTTGCTGGTAAAAACTTATTCTATATATATATATATATATATATATATATATATATATATATATATATATATATTGTAAAAAAATTTATTCAAAAAACTTGAGAAACCAAAAATAAAAAGAAATTACCTAATCATCCACAAGTATTTCAACGTCCGAGTCACTGCTCTTCCTATCATCAATCGATTTTCTTGCTCGTGATATTTCGCATCAAGATAATTCTTCCAACATATACATAGTTTGAGCAACTCGGGGTTAAAGATGACTCCTCCTATCATCCAAAACCCTCCTGCTCGCTGAAAATACCGACTCTGAAACAACCATGGAGGCTTGCACCGGTAGTACATCCCGTGCAATTTGGGATAAAGTTCTATAAATGTCTTGATTTTGTTTCCAAAAATTTAACAAATTAAAATTAACTTGTTCTTGCATTGATAAATTAGCATAATGATTAGAATTGGAATATAAAGCAATCCCATTAAAAGAGGAAAAAGTAGACGAACCTGTCGTATTAGAAGTACCTTCACCTGGTAGTTATCTTGCTACTAGATGTTCAAGGCCCTTAAGGTATGATGCATAATACATCTCACAACTCGATGATGAAGCTCGCCTGCACACGTCAGCGGAACTATGATAGAGATTGAACAAATCCTCAAATTTCTTGCTCACTTTTGTTGTGAGTGTACTTGTGTCCTCTTGTGTGTAGTTCATTAGTCTTGCAATCCCTTGTATCGACACGTTCACGCCATACAACTTTTACCTAGGATCCAAACAAGTAGCCACAACAAATATAACAGGCAATTTCTTCCAATATCTATTAAATTTTTTATCCATCTCTTTTACTATTTGTTGAAAGGGCTATATATCTCCATTTTGTTAACATTGTAGCCATCTTGAAGATTTCTATTATAGCGAAAGGAGAGATAGGATAGTACGTACCAGACAATAAGTTGGTAGACGTGTAGAATACCTCCAAAAATTTAGATAGGTATGTAGCCATATGCCATTCCTCCTGAGTTGGCAAGCCAACTGGGAACAAGGTTAGTAGAAAATGCGTATAAACTTCTTTGTATGCCAGAATATGTAAAAACATATGATATGTAGAGTTCCACCTGTGGGCCACATCTGTAAGTGGTCTCCTGTGAGGCATGTTATAATGAACACACAACGCTTTAATTTGTTATGTTCTAGGGCCCGAACTATTAACAAACGCTGTCATACCCCTCATTTTGAGAAGAATATCACTGCAGCTGCTAAACCATCTAGAACAATTAAATTAATAATGTGACAAACACAGCAAACATGAAATAATTCACCATCAAGTATAGGTTCAAGGGTCTCCTTTAAAGCTGCAACATCAGCTTTATTATTAGAAGCATTATCAAAACTAACTCTCATAATCTTATTCTTTATTGTAAATGCGGTACATGCATTAATTATAATACTAGCAACATTGTTTGCATCATGCAGAAAAGGAAATAGTTCGAATATGATGATTTTTTTGTTCATAACCCAATCAACATCAATCCAATGGGCTGTCACACAAGCATAACTAACAAAAGTAAACAGAGATTCTCAAATAGAGGAAGTAACTAAGAGGATGTTTGATAAAACTGAAATTTAAGTGCTGAAAAAGTTAAGCACTGAATTCGTAAAACTGAAAACTTTAAGCAACAGAAATTTTACTGAAAAATAAGTTAACCTGTTTGGTAAACTAAAAGCAGATGTCTAAAAATTATTTATTTACAAATTTATCTTTATTTTACCAAAATTATGCATTTGTTTATGTACTTTATGTCTTTTTTTGGGCGGTCAAAATTGTGTCGGTGGTGGTGGTGGCAATGACGATGGAGTAGTGGCGGCGGTAGCGGCAACAAAAATGTGTCAATGGTGGTGGTAATGGTGCATGAAGACATAGTGTTGGTAATTGTGATGATAGCGATAGGCGGCAATATAACGGTCATAGCAGTGGTTATAGTGTGGTGGATCATTAGATGTTTTGGGCATAAATGGATGTGGTGACAACAACGAAGGTATGGTGGAGGCAGCATTGTCCTTGTGATGGTGTTGGTGGTGGTGATGATAGTGGTAGCAAAAGGAAATAATGATAAAGGTGATAGTTGTATTTTGGTGGAGGCGGTGTTGCCAACAAAGTAATTGAGGCAATATTGTGGTGATAATTTTTTTTACTTAAAAATATGTCAAATAACTTTTAATCATCTTATTTAGAATTCAGTTATCAACATTAAGTAAGTGCACCCTAACTTAAAATTTTAGTCTATTTTTTGTAGGAATTAATTTTTTAAGTGATACAAGGTTTAACGTTATCAAATGCACTTCATTGAGAATCATTGAAAACTTTAAGTTTTAAGTGCTTAGTTGTGTTATCAAACACACCCTAACTCTACCGTCAAAATGATCAAAATAATCAATCAAGCATGCTTTAGCAGCATAATACTGCCGGATTGCATCAGATCTAGTGGTGTTTCTATGAACCTTTTTGTCCAAAGGTTGTACGTAGGTGTTCATATATCTAGAGTGCTTATATTAGGATTATCAGAAAAACTAAAGGCATGTTTATCATGAATAACAAATTCAGTGAGACAGTCTCTTTGTTCTTGCTGATTATAAACAAATAACTTACCATCAAAACATAACTGCGTATGGCTAGGTTCGACGTGGCCTTGTCGAGGTGCACATAGGGTAATGCCTGTTAAGATGTCCATTACCACTACGAGACGAAAATAATTTAGCACTGTACTTACATCGAACTTTTCGGACGCCGTCCACCATAGCTTCATCAAAACGATTCCAACACTTAGCTTTCTTTTTTTCCCCTTTTGGACTTCTGGCTCACTACCGGAGGCATTGCTCGGCCCTTCTCCACCATGACTGCTCATCTGATTAAGATTATGCCACTGAGTAGTAGCTTTGCCAATCGCGCTGCGTCCTTGACTATAATGCGGAGGGTCTTGTGAAGGCCTGTATTCAAGATCTGAAATGTTTTGATTGAACTCCAAATTGGCTTGTGTATCTATCATACAGCCTGTACTCATTCATCCAGGAACGAATGGTTGTGGTGGTGCTTGAATTGGTGTTTGTGATGACCGTGGTGGTGGTGCTTGTGATGATGATGATGTTTTTCGTGATGATGATCCACGCTTCAGTTTCTTTAGTAATCCAGCCATATTTGATGCTAAACTTTTTTACTAAATTGGAAAATAAAACTAGTAAGAGTAACTAAATCCACAGGAATAAGAGCAGTAGTTACTAATTAGAAATAAAAATTAAAAAGAATTAAAGAGTAACTAATGAATAAGAGTAATTAGTAATTAAAATTGGTGAGAGTTAGTAAATAAAAAGAATTTGGTAATAGTAATTAATAAATAAAAATTCATTAATTACTAATTAGTAAACAAAAGAATTAGAGAGTAATAAGAGAATAAAAGTTGTAGTTAGTAATTAGAATTTAGGAAGAGTAGTAATTAGTAAACAAGAGTAGTAATTAGCAAGAGTACTAATTAGTAAACAAGAGTAGTAATTAGCAAGAGTAGTAATTGGAGAGGAAAATAGTAGCGAAGCTTGTAGAAATGTAGAATGTTTAGATAAGAGAGAGTAAGAAGATTAGTGTGAAAAATTAGAAAGAAAGGGTGTGAATTTATAGATTTTTTTAAGTTCACAAAAGACATAAATACCCCTTAAAACTATCCGTTTATAGTTGTTGGGAAGGGTAAGAGTGTAAAAAACCTTAAAAGAGTTAGAAAAATTAAGTTGGACCAAAATACTCCCAAACTAGCCGTTATATTGTTGTTGGGGGGTAAAAGTGGAATTTAGGGAAATAGTAGGGAACATGGCCGTATGGGGAAAAAGGGGGGCGAAATTTTAATTTGAAAAACCATGGGGCCAGCCCACTTTAGAGCCAGAGAAGCGCCAAAAACGGGCCAGAAAAGGGCCAAAATTCAGGCCAAACTTGGGCCAGCCCTAAAAACAAGGTCAGGGCCTAAAAACGGGCCAGTTTCGGGCCAGCCTATTTTTTTTTTGTGCCTGACCCGGGCTTTTTAGGGCCAGGCAAGGCCTGGATAAATTATTGGAAATGTGCGGCCTGGTCTAAGCCCTGGTCCAAAGCTGTAAAATGTTGGGCCGTCACAGTTCAAATGGTGGGCTAGGCTAGCCCGGGCCAAAAATGGGCAGGGTCGGGCCAGCCCGCGGGCTGCCGGCCCTTTTGACTTCTCTAACCCCCATTATTTTACGAGTGTATGCCGTGAAAAAATTTGGAATTTTTTTATATCTACAAAGGATGCTAAATTAGGGTATCGTGTAACATCCCAAAAATCTGAAGCTTTTTATGGTGAAAATCCTAAACTAACCATCTATCGGACCTTTATCGACAAAATGGTGAACATTAGACATTTTGATTCTTAGAATTTTAGAAACCTTAAGTTATATTTAATGATAACAGTTATAAGAGATACTGATTAACGTCTTTAGTGATGATTAACATGATCAATTTTTTGTCGAAAACTTTTAGCGAAGAATTTAAATTTTCTTGACGTTGATATAATTTTTAGCAGCGATATAATTTATTATTTAACGTTGACGTGTATTTTAGAGATGAAATAATTCTTTAGCATTGATATATATATATATATATATATATATATATATATATATATATATATATATATATATATATATATATATATCTTTATATGACAATTAAACTTCTTTCAGTATCGGCGTTCTTATTAGCGACGATTGGACAAACGAGATAGTGCAAAGGACCAGTTAATAATTTTCCTAGTGCATAAATAATTGTAAATATTTATTTTGAACCATTTCACAGTATGAAACACTTCGAGTGAAAATTTGTGAGACTAATGATAGGTAGGGGGTCTTTTTCGTTATATACCAAAACTAGGGTATATATATATATATATATATATATATATATATATATATATATGGATCGTGATCCATTGCTAGCGCTAGCACCGTCCGCTACATTATGTAGCGGACGGCCAATTATCGTCCGCTACATTATGTAGCGGACGGCCAAACAGCGCTAGCAACAGTGCTAACGCTAGCAATGGATCACGATCCTATATATATATATATATATATATATATATATACAAACTCTGTGGACGTCAGAGGTCAGGCTCACCTAGAGAGAGAGAGAGCCTTTGATCAAAGAGATCATTCCGGCGAGTTTTTCAATTAGTTCTATGTATGTTTTATCTATTGTTATTTATGGTTTACTGATTGACAGAAAGAAAAAAGGGGAATTTGCCGTTAGGGTTAAAATGGGATGACTATACGAGTTCATGTTTAAGTTTATGGCCATGATTGATTTACGGCAGATTTGTGGCCATGGGAATTGGATTGTTGCTTGGGGGAAGAAAACCCAGTTTTTTGCAGGGAGTGTCATGGGCTACGGCTGCCACAAGGATAGCCGTGGCAAAGAAAGAGTGTGCCGTGAATGATAGGGTGTAGTTGTGTACAGAATGTGTGGTGAAGCTGCCAAAACGGCAGCTGTGAATGCTTGGGAAAGTTTTGATATGTTTTTGTGGGTAATGTGTACCCTAATGTGTGTGCATATGCCATGTATTTTGGAAGTAATGTGGCTGTTCGTGGAATATGTGAGAATATTGGAAAAGAAGAAAGAAAAAAGTGAGGAGGTGGATGACCCACTGCCGTGAGGCAGTGGGTGCATATCTATGGGTGTAATATATGTAAGTATATGTATATGTGTGGGTGTAAAAAAAAGAGGAAGAAACAAGAGAGAGACGCAGGAGAATTTTGCATGTGGTGCGAAAGTAGGAGTGTGCAGTGTGATGCGAAGCGGATAAGTGAGTGCTGCGTGCATATGTAGCGTGCAAATGGAGTGAGTGGCATGGATTCTGTATATATGTAGTGTGCAAATTGTGAGTGTGTGAGTGATGCGAAGTGGATAAGTGAGTGCTGCGTGCATATGTAGCGTGCAAATGGAGTGAGTGGCATGGATTCTGTATATATGTAGTGTGCAAATTGTGAGTGTGTGAGTGCTGCGTGAGGAGAGAGTGTTAATGTGAAGTGGGTGTGTAAATAAGTGAAAATGTGTGTGTGAGTGGTGTGTGTGTGTGTATATATATATATATTGTTCATACCCTATTCTGGTCGCACCCCAAGACCCGCTAAGGGACCCATTTTGCACGACACATCACCCAGTCAGCGGTCAACTTTTCAACGCTCGAGAGCCGGTCAAAGCAACGCATGCTCAAGTCACGTGAACTGCTCGTGAAGCGACCTCGGCGTGCCTTCCACCTTCGGGGTCGGCCACCTCAAGGGGTCGGCCACCCTTGGGGGTCGGCCACCTCAAGGGGTCGGCCACCCTTGGGGGTCGGCCACCCCAAGGGCTCGGCCACCTTGAGGGGCTCAGCCACCCTTGGGGGTCGGCCACCTCAAGGGCTCGGCCACCCTATGGGGTCGGCCACCCTTGGGGGTCGGCCACCCTTGGGGGTCGGCCACCCTAGGGGGTCGGCCACCCTTGGGGGTCGGCCACCCTTAGGGGTCGGCCACCTGCCTTGACGATCGACAACCGTCGTTCGGGAGCGCGCTCTGTTGTAGTCACGACGACCGTCGCTCTCGGCCGCGCTCCGTCGCCGCGACGATCGTCGCTCTCGGCCGTGCTCTGTTGTCATGACAACCGTCGCTCACGGTCGCGCGCCATCCACTCAACGACCCTGTTGCTCAGACGTCACTCCGCGACCCCCGTCGCTCGGAGGAAGTTACTCTGCGACCCTCGTCGCCCGCACTCCGTCGCGCCCATGCACCGCTCCACAGATACAGTCGCACCCCCCTGGCGCTCTCTGTCACATTACAGTGCCCCCGGCACCTCACTCACTTCGCCGCGCCCTTGCGCCCTACTGATGATACGTGCCCCCGGCACTAAGTATTGCTCCGCGACAGTCATCGCCCCGCCCTTGCGCCCCGCTGACGATACGTGCCCCAGGCACTAAGTATTACTCTGCGACAGTTGTCGCTGTGCCCGTGCACCACGTCCATGACATGTGCCTATGGCACCAAGTATATCTCCGCGACGTTCATCGCTGCGCCCTTGCGCCATTCTCATGACGCGTGCCTCCGGCACCAGGTAAGGACTCGCGACAGTTGTCGCAGCGCCCATGTGCCACAATCAAATGTCTCGTGCTGTAGGCACCGCGCCCATGCGCCACAATCATGTTATATGCTTACGGGATGGGCTCACAACCTGAAAGTCATCGCTGTCTTCATTCCGGGGGGCTTCGCTCCGTGCTCCGGCACGAGGACCCTTCGCAGCGGGATAGGCGATTCCTCCGGGACACTATCTCCGCCAAGGTGCCTGCGTGACTTGCCTACGTGCTCTAGCACTGGGGGCTCGCGTCGGCACCCCTAAGGACTATGACCCCCGGGTCACTCCGAGATGGGAGCAGGTCTTCGGAAGGGCATCTTGCCTAGTCCACCTGGCAGCTAAGCGTCGGGTCTTCCCCACCGCTGCCAGGCCTGTGGGATTCAGTAAGGGCTTGGACTGGAGGCTGGGGCAACGGGCTACTCTGACCATGCTACCGCGGCATGATCAGTCTCCTCAGACAGGCAGAGAGATGTTGCAAGGGCAGGGCAGCGCAAATTTAGGAACCGACAGTCCAACGGAGAACCAGTATTTATGGACCCCCCTGGTGACGTGTCACCCTCAGGGGGTGACACGTGTCAGCTGATGACACATTGATGACATCTGCACATTTTCCCTATAAATAGGGGACCTTGGATTTCATTTAAGGGGGGGAACTCTCTCATTTGTCATTTTCACTTTCTCTCTCTAAAAACTCATATTCTCTGGAATTCTAGAGAGAGGAACACATTTGGACCCCCGATATCGGACTCTTGGCGCTGCACCCCTGACGCTGACCCTAGCTGGGATTGTCAATCGCCGCCCCCATTCGTCTTTGCCTTGCCTGCGCAGTACTGCCAGCCCTCGTGGCCTGTCTGGGGAGCCTTGCTCTCAGCCCTTACGACGTCCTTGCTGTCTCCCACGTTGCCTACCTGGAAGCTGACTCAGACTGCATCCTTTGTGGCACCTCCACGTAGCATCGAACCATTTTCCGTATCATCATTTTGGCGACTCCGCTGGGGAGGTGAGCATCGTGTTGCAGTCTGCATATCTTCCAGACTCAGGCACCATGCATGTGCAGCGGAGGGCTACGAGGACTACCAACAGTGCAGTTCATTCCTTGCCTGACACACTCACGCAACCATGCCTCAGCAACGTATGGCTACCAGAACTACCGATCACATCCTCTACCCAGCCATCCAAGAGGCCGTCATTTCCAGACTTGGAGAATATTCAAGCTAACATTGTTCTACTGGCACCACCCTTGGTGTTATGTCTCACTTCATTGGGGGCTTTACCCCTTGCCTACCCCAAGCAAGCCAAGCTCCCTACCCCTTCTGCATGCCTCTCATTGCAGCGACTTGATACGTGGTGCACGGGGTGGCTTGAGCCACGCTACTAAGTCTTAACTTCGTCAGCCAACATCCCCCTCGAGCAGTACGACCTCGCGGGCATGCATGCAACACATCTTGCCAACCCACCCGTGCCTCGGTCACTCAGTCGGTCGTCGATGCCGACCCACCGCCGAGCTCCACTCTCCGTCTTCAACACTTAGAAAAATTTCTTCATTTTTCGCGGTCGGGTCATCACCCCCGGACTTCGCTCGGCGCCCTCCCCTCTCTTCGACACTTCGAAAAAAAAATTTGTTTTTCGCGGTCGGGTCATCACCCCCGCGACTTCACTCGTCGCCCTTGTCACTCTTCAACACTTAGAAACATTTCTTCATTTTTCGCGGTCGGGTCATCACCCTCATTCTACATTTAGAAAAATTTTCACCCTCCGGTGCTCTCTCCAACACTTAGAAAATTTTCCACAAAAATTTTCATCAATCCCCAACCTCCCTCTTTCTCTCCCTTTCACCTCAAAATTATTTCTTCCTCCAAATTTTACATCCCCTCTCATGCTCCTTTTATAGGCTTTACATATATATATATATATATATATATATATATATATATATATATATATATATATATATATCGCATTGCATTTTTTTATTTCCAAAGTCAAAATCAAAAAGTAGCCCAGATGGGTAGAACCCGACCGCGAGGGCCCCGACCCGCGCCTGCCCCGCCCCGTTTCCCCTTTTGTCACTCTGTTCCAAACGGTCAACCCGCCACCCGAACCGACCCGTACCCGACCCGGATGCCAGAACCCTAATCTCTTCTCCATCTTCCTCCATGCGCCGCGCCTGCTTCGCGCCGCCGCTGACGCTTCGGCCTCCCCATCTCAGCCTTCGCCTGCCGGCGGCAGACCCTTCCCGGCATCGCCACTACTCCCGTCGACCACCTCTCCCCTTCGGCTCTCTCCCTCTGCTCTCCCCCCGACCCCTCGTGCCCCAAGGCGCCATGGCCGCCTCCGACCACTATTTCCCTTCTCTGCTTCGGCCCTTCTCCCCGCAACCCACCTGGCCGACCCCACTACTCCCCCGACCCCCCACCCCGCCGACCCCCCCCTCGGCCCCTCATCTATCTCCCTCTTCCCCTCCCGTAAGCCCGCATTGTGCGGCCGAAGGCACTGCGCCGCCGACCCCTTTCTTGTTTCATCTCCACCCCGCCAACCCCCCTGCCACCCCGACCCCCCCCCTCGGCCTCTCTCTCTCCCTCTTCCCCGATCCCGTAAGCCCGCATTGCGCGGCCGAAGGCGCTGCGCTACCGACTCCTTTCTTGTTTCATCTCCACCCCGCCGACCCCCCCTGCTACCCCGCCGACCCCCTCAGCCCCACCATACCTCTCTCCTCTCCCCCGCCCCACGGCCGGCCACGGTAGCCTGCCGCCGCCGCGCCATCCTCTCCATCTTCTTTCTTCTTTCTTTTTTTTCTTTTTTCCCGCAAATCCCCAAAGCCAAGGCCAACAAAAAAAAAATTTCTTACAACCTTGACCGCCGTGCTTTGCCCTCGCACATGCGCTCGTCGCCCGGACTTCACCTCCGCGACCCTAGTCGCCTAGACTTCACCACCGCGACGCCCGTCGCCCGGACATCCTCTTCGTGACGCCTGTCGCCCGGACACCGTCTCCGCGACCCTCGTCCCCCAGACATCATCTCCGCGACGCTCGTCGTCCGGACATCGTCTCCGCGACCCTCGTCGCCTGGACATCGTCTCCGCAACCCTCGTCGCCCTCCTTCGTCACTCAAAGACGATATCAACAACTTTTCGGACAAACGACATCAACACCTTACTATGTGTTTATGCGCGCGGTGCCCGTTCGGGTTGCCCCTCCGCGCACACAGGGGGCTATGTTCCCAACTTATTCTGGTTGCACTCAAGGGTCCACTAGCGGATCCACGTTGCGCAACCCCCCTTTTTTTTTTGTTTTAGTTTCACTGCTTTTTTTGGTTTGAAAAATACATTTTCACCATTTTCACAACGCTAACAAAAGCACCCACCATTTTCACAAGGCAACACCGCATTCAGCCTCTACAGCCACAACGCCACACCTTCGGCCCGCTGCCCATAGCCCGGGCGCCGTCTTCGCAACAATCGTTGCCCATCGCTCGAGCGCCTACTCCGCGACCCCCAGTTGCACGTCGCTCGGGTGTCGTCGCGCGTCGCCGTCTCCGCGACGCCCGTCGCCCGGGGGCTGCCTCCCGCAACCTTCGTTGCCCGTCACCCGGAGGCTGTCTCTGTGACCCTCGTCGCTCGTCGCCTGGGTGCCGTCTCTACGACCCTCATCGCCAATGCCGTGCGCACCTCCTGCAACCCTCGTTGCCAGTCGCCCGGGGGCTGTCTCCGCGATCCCAGTTGCCCGTCGCCCGGGCGCCATCTCTGCGACCCTCATCGCTCATCACCCGGGTGCCCTCCGCGGCCCACGTCGCCAATGCCGTGCATACCTTCCGTGCGGACCCCCGCTGCCAGCACCGTGCGCACCTTCAGCGACGCCCGTCGCCAGCACCATGCCCACCTTCCACAACACCTGTTGCCCATCGCCCAGGGGCTATCTCCACGACCTTCATCACTCGTCACCCGGGCACCGTCTCCGTGACCCCCGTCGCCAGCGCCACGCCTTCCGCAACAATCACGGCCTATCACCGAGGTGCCGTCTCCGCAGCTCGTTTCCAATCGCTTGGGGCTATCTCCGCGACCCACGTCACTCGTAGCCCGGGCACCGTCTCCGCGACCCACGTCGCCAGTGCCCTGCATACCATCTGCGCGGACCCCCGCCACCAGCGTCGTGCGCACCTTTCACAACTCTTGTCACCCCCGTCACTTGCGTCCGCGCGTCGGCTCTACAACTCTCATCGCCCTCACACATTTGTTGCTCGCGTCCGTGCTACAGCTCCGTGCTCCCGTCACCCATGCTCATCCACGACTCTTGTCGCCCGCGTCAGCGCGACAGCTCTGCGACTCTCGTCGCAGGCCCTCCAACTCCGCGACTCTCATCGCCCGTGCGCCACCTCTACGACCTTCGTCGCACGCATTCACATGACAGCTCCACGACAGGCCCCGTCGCCCGCGTGCCGTCTCCTCAATCCACGTCGCCCGTGCCAACTCATCGCGCTCTCTACAACGCGCGTTCAATGCCAATGGTCACTTGATGCTCGTCACCGACCGTGCACAATTGCCATGACGACATCACTAAGTATATGCTCCGCGACCTTCGTCGCCGCACCCATGTACCATTCTTATCACATGTGCCCCGGCACCAAGTATATGTTCCGCGACCTTCGTCGCCACACCCATGTGCCATTCTTATCACATGTGCCCCGGCACCAAGTATATGCTCCGCGACCTTCGTCGCCGCACCCATGTGCCATTCTTATCACATGTGCCCCGGCACCAAGTATATGCTTCGTGACCTTCATCGCCTCACCCATGCGCCATTCTTATCACATGTGCCCCGGCACAAAGTATTGCTTCGCGACGTTCGTCGCCGCACCACTTTCATGACATGTGCTCGGGCACCAAGTATTGTCCCCGCGATGCTCGTCGCAGCGCCCATGCGCAACAATCATGATACAGGCCTTCGGGCATCACACTTGATCACCACACCATGCACCCCCGCCATGGACGTGGAACATGCTTCGACCCACTCTCCGGAGAGTGCAGCATTCCAGGGGCTCCGTTCGTAGCGCTCCAGAACGAGGACCCCTCCCTGCGGGACGGGCTGTATGCCGTCGACGGCTCAATCAAACTGCGGCATGGGCTGAGCGCCATCACCGGCTCAATCAAACTGCGGCATGGGCTGAGCGCCATCACGGGCTAGCGCCATCGCTGTCTCAATCAAAACTGCGGCATGGGCCGAGCACCATCACGGGCTAGCGCCATCGCCGGCTAAATCAAACTACGGGACGGGCTGTATGCCGTCGCCGGCTCAATCAAACTGTGGCATGGGCTGAGTGCCATCACAGGCTAGCGCCATCGCTGGCTCAATCAAACTGTCCCATGGGCTGAGCGCCATCACAGGCTAGCGCCATCGCCGGCTCAATCAAACTGCGGCATGGGCTGAGCGCCATCACGGGCTAGCGCCATCGCCGGCTCAATCAAAACTGCGGCATGGGCTGAGCGCCATCACGGGCTAGCGCCATCGTCGGCTCAATCAAACTGCGGGACGGGCTGTATGCCGTCGCCGGCTTAATCAAACTACGGCATGGGCTGAGCGCCATCACGGGCTAGCGCCATCGCCGGCTCAATCAAACTGCGGGACGGGCTGTATGCCGTCGCTGGCTCAATCAAACTGCGGCATGGGCTGAGCGCCATCACGGGCTTAGCGCCATCGCCGGCTCAATCAAACTGCGGGACGGGCTTCATGCCGTTGCCGGCTCAATCAAACTGCGGGACGGGCTGTATGCTGTCGCCGGCTCAATCAAACTACGGGACGGGCTGTATGCTGTCGCCGGCTCAATCAAACTGCGGGACAGGCTTCGTGCCGTCACAGGCTCAATCAAATTGCGGGACGGGCTTCGTGCCGTCGTCGGCTCAATCAAACTGCGGGACGGGCTGTATGCCGTCGCCGGCTCAATCAAACTGCGGCAAGGGCTGAGCGCCATTACGGGCTAGCGCCATCGCCGGCTCAATCAAACTGCGGCATGGGCTGAGCGCCAGCACGGGCTAGCGCCATCGTCGGCTCAATCAAACTACGGGACGGGCTTCGTGCCGTCGCCGGCTCAATCAAACTACGGGACGGGCTTCGTGCCGTCGCCGGCTCAATCAAACTACGGGACGGGGTGTATGCCGTCGACGGCTCAATCAAACTGCGACATGGGCTGAGCGCCATCACTGGCTAGCGCCATCGCCGGCTCAATCAAACTGCGGCATGGGCTGAGCACCATCGTGAGCTTAGCGCCATCGCCGGCTCAATCAAACTGCGGCGTGGGCTGAGCGCCATCATGGGCTAGCGCCATCGCCAGCTCAATCAAACTGCTACACGGGCTTAGCGTCATTGCCGACTCCATCACCAGGGACCCTAGCCCCCGCAGCAGGATGGGCTGTAACCACATCGTTTATGCGTGCGACGCCCGCTCGGGTTGCCCCTCCACGCACGCCACACGTAGGGGGCTTATGTCCATACCCTATTCTGGTCACATCCTAGGACCCGCTAAGGGACCCATTTTGCACGACACATCACCCAGTCAGCGGTCAACTTTTCAACGCTCGAGAGCCGATCAAAGCAACACATGCTCAAGTCACGTGAACTGCTCGTGAAGCGACCTCGGCGTGCCTTCCACCTTGGGGGTCAGCCACCTCAAGGGGTCGGCCACTCTTGGGGGTCGCCCACCTCAAGGGGTCAGCCACCCTTGGGGGTCGCCCACCCCAAGGGCTCGGCCACCTTGAGGGGCTCAGCCACCCTTGGGGGTCGGCCACCTGCCTTGACGATCGACAACCGTCGTTCGGGACCGCGCTCCGCTGTAGTCGCGACGACCGTCGCTCTCGGCCGCGCTCCGTCGCCGCGACGACCGTCGCTCTCGGCCGTGCTCTGTCGCCATGACGACCGTCGCTCACGATCACGCGCCATCGACGCAACGACCCCTGTTGCTCAGACGTCACTCCGCGACCCCCGTCGCTCGGAGGAAGTTACTCTGTGACCCTCGTCGCCCACACTCCATCGCGCCCATGCACCGCTCCACAGATACAGTCGCACCCCCCTGGCGCTCTCTGTCACATTATAGTGCCCCCGGCACTAAGTATTGCTCCGTGACAGTCATCGCCCCGCCCTTGCTCCCCGCTGACGATACGTGCCCTTGGCACTAAGTATTACTCCGCGACAGTCGTCGCTGTGCTCGTGCACCACATCCATGACATGTGCCCATGGCACCAAGTATATCTCCACGACGTTCATCGCTGCGCCCTTGCGCCATTCTCATGACGCGTGCCTCCGGCACCAGGTAAAGACTCGCGACAGTTGTCGCAACGCCCATGCGCCACAATCAAATGTCTCGTGCTGTAGGCACCGCGCCCATGCGCCACAATCATGTTATATGCTTACGGGATGGGCTCACAACCTGAAAGCCATCGCCGTCTTCATTCCGGAGGGCTTCGCTCCGTGCTTCGGCACGAGGACCCTTCGCAGCGGGATAGGCGACTCCTCCGGGACACTATCTCCGCCAGGGTGCCTGCGTGACTTGCCTACGTGCTCTAGCACTGGGGGCTTGCGTCGGCACCCCTAAGGACTATGACCCTCGGGTCACTCCGAGATGGGAGCAGGTCTTCGGAAAGGCATCTTGCCTAGTCCACCTGGCAGCTAAGCGTCGGGTCTTCCCCACCGCTGCCAGGCCTGTGGGATTCAGTAAGGGCTTGGACTGGAGGCTGGGGCAACGGACTACTCTGACCATGCTACCGCGGCATGATCAGTCTCCTCAGACAGGCAGAGAGATATTGCAAGGGCAGGGCAGCGTGAATTTGGGAACCGACAGTCTAATGGAGAACCAATATTTGTGGACCCCCTGGTGACGTGTCACCCTCAGGGGTGACACGTGTCAGCTGATGACACATTGATGACATCGGCACCTTTTCCCTATAAATAGGGGACCTTGGATTTCATTTAAGGGGGGGAACTCTCTCATTTGTCATTTTCACTTTCTCTCTCTAAAAACTCATTCTCTCTGGAATTCTAGAGAGAGGAACACATTCGGACCCCCGATATCGGACTCTTGGCGCTGCACCCCTGACGCTGACCCTAGCTGGGATTGTCAGTCGCCGCCCCCATTCGTCTTTGCCTTGCCTGCGCAGCACTGCCAGCCCTCGCGGCCTATCTAGGGAGCCTTGCTCTCAGCCCTTACGCCGTCCTTGCTGTCTCCCACGTTGCCTACCTAGAAGCTGACTCAGAATGCATCCTTTGTGGCACCTCCATGTAGCATTGAACCATTTTCCGTATCATATATATATATATATATATATATATATATATATATATATATATATATATATATATATATATATATATATATCTGTGTGTGTGGTGAATGAGTGTCTAAAAAAAAAAAGAGGGAGACCCACTGCCTCACGGCAGTGGGCACGGCAAATGTGTATATGTGTGTGAATGTATGTGTGAGTGTGTGTGTGTGTGTGTGTGTATTTTCTTGTAGTGTGTGAGAGTAAAATGGGTATGCGTGAACTCTTGAGGGTGGTGAGTGAAAATGTGTGTGTTAGTGTGAGAAAAGAGTGTGTAAATGGTGTGGGTGTGTGTATAAGTGTATGCATGGGTGTGTGACGGGTGCATGTGAGAGTGGTGTAAGCTGTGTTGTGTAATATAGGTGTGTGCGAGTCGTGCACAAGAGTGGGTTTAAGGTCAGTGAATACCACAGGTTCTCACTATGTTCAGCGCATGAGTTAAGTAGTGCATAGTGATCATTAGCGTATCAAACTTTATAGTATACTACGTTAGATCATATTAGGATATGTGGCAAAATTTTATAACTTTCTAAAATCGTATGTATTTGTTATATTTTCTGCAAGTTTAGAATTTTTAATTCTTTTGAGCCTTTAAACTCAAAAAAATGTTTTGAAAAAATTAGAGTAATGTTTTTATAGTATAAGAAAGACTCGATATAAATTTGGGAATTTTTGAAGTTGATTTATTATAATTTTTTTGTATCGCATTGAATTTAGCAAAACGAAAAATAAAGAAATAGTTTTAGTGCCTTTTAATTCTGATTTTTATTCCTATAATTTTTATACATATACTAAGGCTCTTATAAAAATGATGAGTCTTTATTTTCTGCTAGAAGCTATTATGGCAAATTTATGGGTTTTAGTGTATCTAAAAAAATTATTTTTTAATTCAAAAATATTCAAAAATTATATTTTTTATTTCATATGCTGTATTAAGCCATAATGAATGCTTAATGTAAATTAAAAATATTTCTGGGATATTTTTGAGCTTCAAGGAGTGTGACTAGTTTTCGGGTTAGGTTGGCCATGTGTGGAACTCGCTTCGAATTTCGTCTTTTCGAGATAGAGAAATGGGTACGTTATGGATAGTTATATTAGGTTTATAATATATTAGTGTGGATAGTGTTCTGATAAGTGATTTGCCAACCTAGGTTAATTCCAAAGATTGATCGAGAACGTTTTAGCTTCAACTCACTTGGATCGAGATAAGGGATTTCTTCCGAAACCTTATTTCATCTGTTTGACATTGTAAATATTCCTTTTAAATTGTTATTGACATTTTCATTGGACTCAGTCATAATTCTGATGAAATTGCATAGATTGCAATTAATACCCTGTTTCGAGCCTTATATGTTCATTTGAAATTCTTATTCGATGCTAAGTATTTATTTCTCGTTGTGCATCAAATTAATCACTACATCATCTATTATTGCATTCTGCATATTGACATGAGTTAGTGTAATGAGAAGTTATAAGGATGGTCTGTGTCGAGGGTGATATAAGGATGGTTTGTTATTGTCGGGATATGTTAGTATCTTAAGGGTCTAGCTAGTGTTCATATGAATATGTAACCATATTGTTAGTGAGCACTGCCTGTGTGGCTTTGCTAAGTGTATCATCTGCATTGTTTCAATGAAATCCAAATTGTATCTATTAAATCCTGAATTAAGAAATTGAGATTATCTTTTCCCATATTGTCATGGATATATATTTTCCAAATCGTTTCTATTCCCTATTGAATTCTGAGCGACCTTACTGAGCTCTCTAAAGCTCACTCTTTTCTCTGTTCCTTTCTGCAGGAAATAATCGTCAGTAAGATTTCAGAATGAACGAGCTTGATTTCGGAATAGCTAATGTTTTCATTATTTGTTTATTTAAACCCTGTGAGGGAACCAATGTGTAATTTAATAATTTGAGTACCTTGATGAGAATAGTTTGCTGAGACAGTTGAGTCATTTGTAGAGCTTTGATCTTGATGTTTTTGGGTTTCTTTAGTGGTATTAAATTGATTAGATAATTGAGGATTTGATCAATTTATGGGTTAACGCTCTGAAAATTACGGGGTGTGACAGTTGGTATCAGAGCTTAGGTATGAGATTATGTAGACTCATAAGCTTAAGATACTCTGTGGCTGAGATTGGACTTTGAAAACTTGTATTAGGTCTTAAAGATTATTTAAGATTTTAGCCTTCGATTGAGATTTGCACTGGGTACACAATAGTAGTGTACATGTTACTTAGCCAAGAATTTTTGGATTTTAAGAATTAGCCAAAGAAGATGATTGAAGGATAAGATTATAATCTTTTGGTCACTCTGAATAGCTCCACTATATAATGCCCAGGATTTTTGGTCACTTGCATAAGTAATAATTTAAAGATTATACCGATTTTGGATTAAGTATTAGACCTTAAAGAACTTTCTTGGACTCCTTGTAGCGACAAATTTCTAGCTTTATATATGTATTCATTACCTTGAAGTAAAGCTTCTTACACCATCTTTCGTTTTATATACGAGAATTTATTTGCTATCATTTGATTTTACAAAGATATGTTCGTCTTTTAACCTATGGTCGATCGTCATGTTTTTTTGTGATATTAAGTTTTCACCAGTAGAAGGAAACGCCAAAATCATTTCTGAAGAATTGAGTCGAATGAAAACTTTTCCGTTGAATAAATGAGTTTGTGATATTTTTTGTTAATATTAAGAAAATGGTTGGGAATATTTCTGAAATTTTCGGTTGAATGAATTGTGGATTCGTTCGAATCAAACTTGAAAGGTATCGATGTCTTGGAATTACGGAAAGATTCAATTGAATGAAAAAGGGTTTTGCTTCGAATGAAAAGTATTTAAATTGAGAAGAGCAAGAACTGAACTTTTCATTCGAATGAAAACTACTTTTCGGTTGAATGAAACTTTATGGTCGAATGAAAACTTAAATTTTGTTCCTTATAAATAGTTTTCTTATTTCCTTCCTAGCCTTTTTGGGTTCTCTGTTTCTTTTTCTTTTGCGGTGGAGAGAGAGAAGAGAAGGCTTGGGAAACTCTTGAGTTCTAAGGTGGTGCTTAAGGATTTGTATTCTCAAAGTCTAGATTAAGGTAAGGGTTTACTTTCGAAATTTGAATCTGCGATGGGCCAATCGTTCATGTAAGTCCTTAGTTCTTTTTGAAATCTCAACTTTTTTGAAATTGAGTTAAGTGATTTTTCTTTTCCCTTTGCTTTGAACTTAGTTATGAATCACTTGTTCTCAATGCTATGATTTGTGGAAATCAAATTCCGTCGAATTTGTTTGACCTCAGAACTTGCCATATTGATATCGTTCGTTTCAGTGATAAATGATTATTATTATTTGGTAAACTTTGGATATTGTTTGACATGTTCGATATTTGATAACAGTTATCTTGAGATTTTTGTTTTGGTAACCTTATGAGCCAGGTCAGAGTGTATTTGACTCATTTCTGACTTACCCATGTTGATTGGAACGTGGGCTAACTCAGCAAGAATTGAGCTAGAGATCACGATCTTACTTTCTGAATCGGCCTCATGTATCAGTAATGACGTATGTAACCACTTTCTGAATGGCTCTCTAGTGTATGTCTCCGTACTCAAATATGTTTCTGCATTTGATATTTGGTCTGACCTTTGTTCAGTCGAAACAGGTGTGCTTTTGAAATCTTATCTTTCAGATATATTTTTGACATTTGGAATTTGGCTTAATGTCTGTTATGTTAAAACTTTTGCGCTTCTGAAATTTCGCTTTAGATATTTTTGCTTTTGTTTGATTGGTCCTTTGAGTGACCTTACTAGGCATTTGGCTCATTCCCATATTATTTTTCCTTTCAGGTGATTAGTAGGTGGGTTTTTGAATTTGAAGGGCTAGCTGTGTGATCAAGAGTTAGCTGCCTTATTGCAGAGTTGGTGTTGACATTTAAGCGTAACAACTAAGTCAAGTTGGTATTACTTACGTTTTATTTTGGAACTCCGTGTTGGAGAAAATTTTAGATTGTGCAAAAGCTTTGGGCCACTATGTCAGATATTGATGTATTTTGGAAATTATTAGTGCATGCTCTGACTGACCATTTGGGAGACTTTTGATAATTAAAGGTTTTCTCTGATTTCCGTTTATTCGGCATTCACGCTCCAAATATTCTAAATTCAGGGCGTGACACACTAAATATAAGCTATGAATTGTAGAGGTTGTAATTGCTAGTGGATGTGTGATACATGTGCGTGTATTATCAGATTTTGGGTCCTTTAAGGTAATACTTTCTAAGTGACGGATTACATAATAGTTTAAATTGGTTTGATTTGACATTAGAGTGTGCAGTGAAAGTATAGTGGTCCATGAAGGTATCAGCGTACCTGGAGGTTTTGGATTTAAGAAGTTCAGGGAAAAAGTTATCCTAGAAATTAGTTGATGATATAAGTTTGGTGTTTTTTGAATTATGTTTGGGCTGGGGCTGGTCAAGATTCTTAGGTCATGAATATTTTGAGCTACCAAGAGGATGGGAAATGAAGATCTTAAGTACCAAACAAAGACTCGTAAACTCTAAATTTAGCTCTTCTAGCTCGATGCTGTTGATAAAAATTAGTTTCATATTTAAGTGTAATTGTAAAGGAAAAAAAAAAACAGTGGGTGTTGTTCATAAGCAGTCTTGATTCTACGATAATGCACTTTGGGTAGAAGTCAAAGATTACACTCGCATCTCACGAGGTTAAGTACGGATAAAAAAAAACCTATAAGTTTTTTCTTTTATTGTGGAAGGCTTAGAAAGAGTAAATGATGTGTATAAGTTTTGATGCTTGGAGATTGAGATGTATAGTTAGCCCCTGACCTATGAGGTGGTATATGTTTATGTACCCTTCTTTATTTAGAAAAATGTGGCATATGAAATGATAGTGAAAAGGCCGTTTCAGATTGTCGAAAAGTGCTTTACTATAATGATTAGCTGGCGCCTTATTCATGATAGGGTTGCATTATCGTGAAGGTTAAGTTAGATATATCTTTCAAACACGCTGATCTATTGAAGTCTGATACATGATTTTTGGACCTCAGCTGTATCTATAATCCTCTTGCACGCCCTTTAGATTGAACACCTAGAATTATTTTGGGCAAATGTTGAAATATGTATTACATTAATGGAATAGAGGCACATTAGCAATTGTTGTTCAAGTTAGGTGTGCTACTCTGAATCTTAATGCGATATGAGTCATGGGCTATTCTGACATTGAAAACTAGGTTGTGCCCAAATACATGGGTCTAAGGTAAGTCATTGGCTATATTTAAGTTGATGTGCTCAATACAGTCCTATTTATTCTATAAGGTGTTTCTAGTTTACAAAAGGATATGACAAGGGTGACATGCATTTGATGATGATTGTGAATGTTGTCTCGATCTTTAGGTTAGAGAGCTTGGGACTTTGAAAGTAATGTTGGCTCTTGAGGTTTGAGACATGATAAATTTGAAGGGATGGTTCCTTATGGAATTGGTTATATGCGACTGTGAATTTTTGAACGTTCGTTATTAAAAATAAAATTTCTTCTGGACATAGGTTTTGAATTTAAGTGTATTTGGAATAAGGACTAAGTTATTAAGTATCAAATTCATCAAGTTCGTGAGGTTATAAAACCATTAGAGCACAATTGATGATCCAATAGGTTTGAGCTTAATGTTACCACTTGTTGAGTATTCGTAGGACATGAATTTTGGCACAGAGTTTAAGTCGTGCTCTGTTATCACGATGTTAGCTACTGAGAATTACTTAGTAAAAATGTAGTGCCTAGGCAATGTAAGTATCATGAAGTACGAGGCCGAAATTCTTTTAGCAAGAGGAGAACGTAATATTCTGGTCCCGAATTAGGCTTACGGTAACCTGGTATGAATTTACTCTCATTTTAGAGACCATTCTCACCATTTAAGAGGATAGAGTGGAGACGGGGTTAAATGTTAAGATGTTCTAGCATGGTGGAGGTTGTGATTAAAGGGTATTGATATTTGAGGTAATCTTTAATAGTGGGTTTAAGTGTGTTAAGAGAAAATCTATAAGTGTAGCTTGTAGGCCTTTAGCGGACATACTTTGTGAAGATGTTTGAAATTGTATTTGGGTGGTTTGTCAAATGTCTAAATATTTCTACGTCTATCAGTACTCGATGTGTTATTACCGTTTATGCTGAAAATCATACATGATTAAGAGTGTAATATTTCGAGGACATCAATCTTAGGTACGTTCAATTTCAAGGACGAAATTTTTATAAGTAGGCGGAGAATGTAACATCCCAAAAGTCTGAAGCTTTTTATGTGAAAATCCCAAACTAATCATCTATCGGACCTTTAGCGACAAAATGGTGAAACATTAGATATTTTGATTTTTAGAATTTTAGAAACCTTAAGTTATATTTAATGATAGTAGTTATAAGAGATACTGATTAATGTCTTTAGTGATGATTAACATGATCGAATTTTTATCGACAACTTTTAGCGACGAATTTAAATTTTCTTGATGTTGATATAATTTTTAGCGATGAAATAATTTACTATTTAAAGCCGACGTGTATTTTAGCGATGAAATAATTCTTTAGCACTGGTATATATTTTTAAACGACATTAAACTTCTTTTAGTACCGGCGTTCTTATTAGCGACGATTTGACAAACAAGATAGCGCAAAAGACCCGTTAATAATTTTCCTAGCCATAAATAATTGTAAACATTTATTTTGGACCGTTTCACAGTAATAAACGCTTTGAGTGAAAATTTGTGAGACTAATGATAGTTAGGGGGACTTTTTCGTTATATACCAAAACAAGGATTTTATATATATACAAACTCTGTGGGCAACCGTCAGAGGCTCTATTCAATTCGTCAGGCTCACCTAGAGAGAGAGAGAGAGAGAGGGCTTGATCGAAGAGATCGTTCTGACGAATTTTCCGGTATGTCATTTTTATCTTTTCTCTATTGGTATTTATGGTTTACTGATTGACGAAAAGAAAAAAGAGGAATTTGCCGTTAGGATTAAAATTGGATGATTATATGAATTCATGTTGAAGTTTATGGCCATGACTGTTTCACGGCAGATTTGTGGCCATGGGAATTGGACGGTTGCTTGGGGAAGAAAACCCAGTTTTTCGCCGGGAGTGTTGTGGGCTACGGCTGCCACAAGGACAGCCGTGGTAAAGAGAGAGTGTGCCATGAATGATGGGCTGTAGTTGTGTGTAAAATGTGTGGTGAAGCTGCCAAAACGGCAGCTGTGAATGCTTGTGTGAAAGTTCTGATATGTTTTTGTGGGTAATGTGTGTGTATATGCCATGTATTTTGGAAGTAATATGGCTGTTCGTGGAATATGTGAGAATACTGGAAAAGAAGAAAGAAAAATGTAAGGAGGTGGATGACCCACTACCGTGAGGCAGTGGGTGCATATCTGTGGGTAAAAAAGAGGAAGAAGGATGGCAGTGGGCATGGTAGGAGATTTTTGTGTGGCGCGAAAGTAGGTGTGCGCAATGTGATGTGAAGTGGATGAGTGAGTGCTGCGTGCATATGTAGTGTTCAAATGTAGTGAGCTGCATGGATTCTATATATATATATTGTAATACCCTGAAAATTTTCTTTTTCTTGTGCGAAATTAGTATTTTTGAATAAATAACTTTGTGGTCTTTTTGATAATATTGAGAAAATGGTTTGGGTTATTTTTGAAATTTTCGGTCGAATAAAAAGTAGTTTCATTCGAATCAAAATGAAGGGAAATGGTGTTTTGAAATTTCTGAAGTTTTTGGTCGACTTAAAGGTTTCAAGTTGAATGAAAATAGTTTGGCTTAAAATGAAAATGGGTTTTACTTCAAATAAAAATATTTTGTGGGTGAAAATAAGGTACTGAAGTTTTTAGTCGATTTAAAAGTTTTAAGTCGACTAAAAACTAATTTTAGGTCCCGGAAAGAAAAAAAGAAAAAAATATTGAATAGTACTTTTAGTCGAATTAAAAAAAATTCGGTCGAATTAAAAGTGCTTTCACTAAAGGTGTTTTTAGTCGACTTAAGGGTGTTTTCAGTCGACTTAAAGGTGATTTTAGGTCGAATAAAATCCCAAGATTTTGGGAAAGGTATTTTCACGGCTGAAGGATTGAGTCGATCGAAAACTATTTTTGGTTGAATGCAAACTTGATTTTTGTCTCATATAAATAGTGATTTATTTCATTCTTAGCCCTTTTGGGTTCTCTGTTTCTTTTCTTCTCCTTTGTGTGCGAGAGAGAGAGAGAGAGAGAGAAGAAGAAGAAGAAGAAGAAGAAGAAGGCTTGGAAAGCTTGGAAGCTCTAAGGAGGAGCTTAAAGATTTGTGTCTCTCAAAAGGCTTGATTAAGGTAAGGGTTTACTTTCAAAAATTTTGAATCAGCGATGGACTAATCGCTCATGTAAGTCTTTAGATTCTTTTGAAATTTAAACTTTTTCAAATGGAGATAAGTGATTCTTCCTCTCCGTTTTGGTTTGAACTTTGTTAAGAATGACTTATTGTCAATACTATGATTTGTGAAAATCAAATTCCGTCGAATTTATTTGACCTCCGAATTTTGACATATCGATATCGTTCGTTTCAGTGATTTATAATCGTCATTATTTCGTGAACTTCACTTATTGTTTGACAAGTCCGTTATTTGATTATGTTATTTTGAAGCCTTTGAATATGGTTTGACATGCCCGATATTTGATAACGGTTATTCTGAAATTTTTGTTTTGGATAATTTTATGAGCCATGTCACAGTGTATGTGACTTATTTCCAACTTACCGACGTGGAGTGAAACGTGGGCTAGCTTAGGGGAGTTGAGTTAGAGATCGCGATCTTACTTTCGGAACCGGCCTCATATGTTAGGAGTGACGTATGTGACCACTTTCTAAATCGCTCTGTAATGTCTGTCTCTGTACTCAGATATATTTTGACATTTGATATTTGGTCCAATAATGTTTGTTTCCATACTCGAATATATTTGATATTCAATATTTCATCTGATAGTGTCTGTCTCCATACTCAGATATATATTTTGACATTAGATATTTGGTCCGATAATGTTTGTTTCTGTACTCAGATATATATTTGATATTCAATATTTGATCTGATAGTGTCTGTCTCCATACTCAAATATATTTTGACATTGCATATTTGGTCTGACCCTTGTTCAGTCGAAACTGGTGTGCCTTTGAAATATTGTCTTTTAGATATGATATGAAATTTGAAATTTGATTTGATGTCTGTTTCGTTGAAACTTTTAGTGTCTGACTTTGTATTCAGAAATGTTTTGACATTCGAAATCTGGTTTGATTATCCGTTCCGTTGGAAAAATTTTGTACTTCTAAAATTTCGTTTCTCAGATGTTTTTGTTTCCGATTGATTGGTCCTTTGAGTGACCTTACTAGGCATTTGGCTCATTTCTTTATTGTTTTTTCTTTCAGGATTTTGGATTTGAAGGGCTAGCTGTGTGACCAAGGGTTAGTTGCCTTATTTCAGAGTTAGTATTGACATTTATATGTAACAACTAGGATAAGTTGGTATCATTTAGGTTTTGTTTTGAAACTCCATGTTGGATAAATTTTGGATTGTATAAAAGCTTTGGGCCCCTATGTCAGATATTGATGCATTTTTGGGAATTATTAGTGCATGCTCTGATTTACCGTTTGGGAGACTTCTGATAATTATAAGGCTTTTTTTTCTGATTTCTGCTTATTCGGCGTTAATGGTTCGTAAATAAATTCGGGGCGTTACAGAATGGTATCAAAGCTTATGTTTAAGATTCTGTAGACTCATAAGCCTAAGATATCTGTGATTGGTATTAGACCTTGAGAAGATGGAATAAGTTTGGGGAATTTATTTCCTATTAGAGCATACAATTTAGATTTGGCCATAAACCTTGGATTTGGGTTGAGTACGCAATCGTTGAACAAATATTAGTTGTCTTTAGAAGTCAGATATTTTCAGTATTAATCAAAAAGAATAAATGAAGGATGTGACTATGATCTTTGGATGTTTATGAGTAGCTCTATCAGATAATGTATAGAAAAAGGTTGTGATCTCAGGAAATAATTGATATGGTGACATAGATTTTATGAGGAATTTGAAAGGAAGATTTGGCATTACTAGATCATAATGCCCCTTTTATTCTGTTGCTTTGATATGCTTTTGCCAGCATTTAAGTGTTGAACTTAGAAATTTGAAACGTGTCTATACGTAGATACCTTTATGGAACCCTGTGATGACCCTTATGGTTTATAATTCTTGCCCCATCAGTATTGATTACAGATATTTAAGAGTCGGCATAATTTTTTCTGGATATTGAAAAACTTTAAGGTTATTTTGGGGGTATGGACTGGACTGATTGACTTGTAATAAAGCCAAGATGGATTGCTTTAGAAAAGCGGATGACTATGGTCTTCAGACAAAAAACTCTAAAAAATTTGAAGTTATCTGTAAAGGCTGTGACTGATAGATATAAATGATGTGGTAGTTAAAGGCTTAAACTTTGGTGGATGCGCAATGTATGTGAAATTAAGAATAGTATGCTTTTCTCTATTATAAATTTGATAATAGTTTGTGAAACCAATAAAACAATCCTAAAGGTTATTTTGGGGGTATGGACTGGACTGATTGACTTGTAATAAAGCCAAGATGGATTGCTTTAGAAAAGCGGATGACTATGGTCTTCAGACAAAAAACTCTAAAAAATTTGAAGTTATCTGTAAAGGCTGTGACTGATAGATATAAATGATGTGGTAGTTAAAGGCTTAAACTTTGGTGGATGCGCAATGTATGTGAAATTAAGAATAGTATGCTTTTCTCTATTATAAATTTGATAATAGTTTGTGAAACCAATAAAACAATCCTAAAGGGGGGTGAATAGGATTTTTGAAAATTAATGCGGAATTTAAACTAAACACAATCACAAATGCCAATCAAACCAAGTAATACTTCAATCAAGATGCTAACTACACAATCTCAAGCAATTATAGAGCAATAAGTAAAGAGATTGAGTTAGAGATACTTGCAAGGAGATTTAAATGGTTCGGCTTGAATTACCCTCAAGCCTACGTCCACCTCTTCAAGGAAGTCCCTTGCAAGAGCACTAGAATCCACTAGCAACAATCTTCTTCTGGTCAAGATCAAAACCCTTACAACACTTGGTGATATCCCCACACCAAGCACAAGCCTTGAATCCACAAAGCTCCCCAAGACTTGACAAACCCAAGCCTTGATCACAATCCTTTTACAAAGATCAATTGTGTACAAAGAAACCCTCTTGAAAGGAAATGAGTACAAATGAAGCTCTAGTACAATAGAGAGATGAGAGAATTGATGACTTGAAGTATGCTCACTCTCAATCAAAGAAATGCTCACAAAGATGCTCTCTTTAATGATGTAAAATCATGAAGATGAAGAGAGAAAAGTTTAATCTATGAGCCTTGATGTTTCTCTAATGAATGGAGGCTTAGAATGTGGTTTCCATGGTGTATGATGAAGCCCCAAATCATTTATATAGAGAAGGAATGAAATATAGCCGTTATAGACATTATATGAGCAAAACTGACATTGCAGTCGACTGTATTCCTAATGCAGTCGACTAGGTTCCCTCTAAAATAGCCGTTGGAGTCTTGTCTTCGAAAATAGCCGTTGGAGCTGAATTTTGACCAATGCAGTCGACTAGATTCCAATGCAGTCGACTGTATTACCCTACTGCCTCACAGAACCCCCTTTCCTATTTTGGGCATAAATTTCTCTAGAAAAATTAGATTGAGGTGCCGTTTTTTATGTTGAAAAGCTAATGAAAAGTTTTATCAATATATGAAAAGATTAGCACCAAAATAGTTTTGAGAAAATCTGAGTGAGCTCCAAAGTTCACTCATTTTCAAGAACCACACTTGTGTGAATGGTTATGAACTCACATGCAATGCACAAGGTGTCCTAAGGTCTTTTTAGGTCATAGTCATCAATCCAAGCATCAAACCAAGACTAGTTACATAATAGTAAAGATCAATCATAATCGTAGTAACTTAGCCTTTGCATTCTTTCTTACTCTTTGACATAGGACTTGATGAAGCTTCCATAGTATGTCCACTATAACTTTAAGCTTCTTTGGCTTTAATCCATCTATCCAACTTCTCAAATGTGTCTTCATGAGTGTGCATGTATATGCCTACTAAGAATACACTAAAAGCACACATTAGAACATAATCAATGTGTAGTTATCATCAAAACAAGATGTAAGCCTAGGTTATCCAACCCTAGGGCTAACAGTTTGGACTGATTTGGTTTTGAGGCATCAAACTACGCTGCGGAAGTGTGGCGGTCTTTTGATAAGATGTGTAAATGATTGTTGATGTTGGTTATCCAGTTTGGATAGGTCGAAGTATTATTCTTCAAAGGTTATCTGAGGGTTTTGGTGTCAGACACAAATTAGATGGGGGAAATATTGATCATTAGGTGATCTCATGGTTTGGTTATTGAATTTCTTAGACATTTTGTGGTTTAAATTTAGTTAAACCTTAGATTTTGAGTTTGTGATCTTTTGTAGTTGAAAAGCATGGGCAAGAAGTTGAGCTCAATCTTGCCTTAAGAAACCATGTTTGAAGTAATAAAGTTCTTTTGGAATATAGAATCTTGGGATATTCGATGTTGATGATTTGATCATGGATAATCATATTTGAAAGTCTAACAGTATGGGTAAAGCATTTGGGCAGAATGCGTACCAATAATTTAGTAACTTTGGCTATGAGTTACACTCAGTTGTCAGTGAAATGTTATTAAGAGCGCATTGATATGGCTCCAATGTGATTTTGTACGGGCATAAATTTTGATTTGAAGATTTTGGAGTATAAATCTTTGTGATTAGTTTGAAGATTGATTATTACTTTTGGTGTACGATTGAAGTTAAGTCTGTCAATGTTAGGTATTGTACCAAGGTTATGGTTTGATGTATTATCATAATGGCGCAACAGGAGCCTGTCGATATCGTATTGGTTTCAGATCATTTGAATTTTGATTGGAGTAACTTGATTCAACGTGTTTCATTTCTTAGCCAAGTATAAATACTTTGAAGAGCAATCTGAATATATTTTGGAGTGGTGATGACAATGATAGTTAAAACTTAAGTTTGAATTTTGTAAAACACGTCAGATGGGATGTGAAATTGTTTAGTACTTGGGACACCTCAGGCTTGAAGTTAAGCGTGTTATCCGGGTTGTGTAAAGTATATGGTTTGATATATTATCTGAATAGCGCAGTAGAGGCGTTACGTTTTGGGGATTGATTTCATTTGTTGAAATTTTGAATGCCGTAATTTTAACTCATTCCATTTTGTAGGCTAGTTAAGCCATGTATATTTTGAAGTTAGGATTTCAGTTATAGTATGAGTAATGTTTTGACTCGTGTTGGGAAGCGAGAAACTACTTTTGATAATTAAGAATCGTTTTTAATTCTGAGGACGTAATTTTTTTAAGGAGGGGAGAATGTAATACCCCAAAAATTTTCTTTTCCTTGTGCGATATTAGTATTTTTGAATAAATAAGTTTGTGGTATTTTTGATAATATTGAGAAAATGGTTTGGGTTGTTTCTAAAATTTTCGGTCGAATGAAAAGTGGTTTCATTCGAATCAAAATGAAGGGAAATGGTGTTTTGGAGTTTTTTGAAGTTTTTGGTCGACTTAAAAGTTTCAAGTCGAATGAAAACTAGTTTTTGGTCGAATGAAAATAGTTTGGCTTCAAATGAAAATGGGTTTTGCTTCAAATAAAAAGATTTTGTGTGTGAAAATAATCTACAGAAGTTTTTAGTAGACTTAAAAGTTTTAAGTCAACTAAAAACTAATTTTTGGTCGGGGAAAAAAATGAACAGTACTTTTAGTTGAATTTAAAAAAAATCGGTTGAACTAAAAATGTTTCAATAAAGGTGTTTTCAGTCGACTTAAATGTGATTTTCGGTCAAATAAAACCCCAAGATTTTGGGAAAGGCATTTCACGGTTGAAGGATTGAGTCGACCGAAACCTAATTTCGGTTGAATGCAAACTTTATTTTCGTCCAATATAAATAGTGATTTATTTCATTCATAGCCCTTTTGGGTACTCTATTTCTTTTCTTCTCCTTTGTGCGAGAGAGAGAGAGAGAGAGAGAGAGAGAGAAGAAGGCTTGGAAAGCTTGGAAGCTCGAAGGAGGAGCCTAAAGATTTGTGGCTCTCAGAAGGCTTGATTAAGGTAAGGGTTTACTTTCAAAATTTTGAATCAGCGATGGACTAATCGCTCATGTAAGTCTTTGGATTCTTTTGAAATCAAACTTTTTCAAATGGAGATAAGTGATTTTTCCTCTCCTTTTTGTTTTGAACTTTGTTAAGAATAGTCTATTGTCAATTCAATGATTTGTGAAAATCAAATTCCGTCGAATATGTTTGACCTTTGAATTTTGACATATCGATATCGTTTGTTTCAGTGATTTATGATCTGTTATTTCGTGAACTTCACTTATTGTTTGACAAGTCCGTTATTTGATTATGTTATTTTGAAGCCTTTGAATATGGTTTGACATGTCCGATATTTGATAACGGTTATTCTGAGATTTTTGTTTTGGATAATTTTATGAGCCATGTCACAGTGTATGTGACTTATTTTTAACTTACGCACGTGGAGCGAAACGTGGGCTAGCTCAAGGGAGTTGAGCTAGAGATCGTGATCTTACTTTCTAAACCGGTCTCATATGTCAAGAGTGACGTATATGACCACTTTCTGAATGGCTCTGTAATGTCAGTCTCTGTACTCAGATATATTTTGACATTTGATATTTGGTCCGATAATGTTTGTTTCCATACTCAGATATATTTTATATTCGATATTTGATCTGATAGTGTCTGTCTCCGTACTCAAATATATTTTGACAATGGATATTTGGTCTGACCTCTGTTCAGTCGAAACTTGTGTGCCTTTGAAATATTGTCTTTCAGATATGATTTGACATTTGAAATTTGATTTGATGTCAGTTATGTTGAAACTTTTGTGTCTGACTTTGTATTCAGAAATGTTTTGACATTCAAAATCTGGTTTGATTATCCGTTTTGTTGGAAAATTTTTGTACTTCTGAAATTCCGTTTCTCAGATGTTTTTGTTTCTAATTGATTGGTCCTTTGAGCAACCTTACTAGGCATTTGGCTCATTCCTTTATTGTTTTAACTTTCAGGTGATTAGTAGGTGAGATTTTGGATTTGAAGGGCTAGCTGTGTGACCAAGGATTAGCTGCCTTATTTCAGAGTTAGTATTGACATTTAAACGTAACTAATAAGATAAGTTGGTATCATTTAGGTTTTGTTTTGAAATTCCGTGTTGGAGAAATTTTGGATTGTATAAAAGCTTTGGGCCCCTATGTCAAATATTGATGCATTTTGGAAATTATTAATGCATGCTCTAATTTACGGTTTAGGAGACTTCTGATAATTGTAAGGTTTTTTTTTATTTCTGCTTATTCGACATTAATGCTCCGTAAATAAATTCAGGGCGTTTCATATGTAGTGTGCATATTGTATGTGTGTGTGTGCTGCATGAGGAGATAGTGTTAATGTGAAGTGGGTGTGTAAATATGTGATTAATTTGCGTGTGAGTGTTGTGTTTAGTGAGTGGTGTGTGTGTCTATATATCTTTACTACTTATAAAAGTAAGAATGATGTAAATCATTTCTGGACAATTATGTCTTTCGTTAATTACGCCAATAACAATCATATCCTCCATTTATGACTCATTTTTAAATTTGGTTAAAATTAAATGAACATTGGATAATAAACATGTTCTAAACATTGGGAAATGAAAAGTCTCATGACAAAGAAAAAAAAAGAAATCCCTTTATTACTCCTTTCTAATTTAGTTAAAATGAAATAAACATTGGATAATGAATGTTCTCTAAATATTGGCTAATGAAAACTGTGATATATTTTCTTTTTCTTGCATTTTTGTGTTGGTAAACAATTAAATAATTGTAAAACTGAAAAAAAAAAAAACAAAACAAAACAAAGAAGCTAAAATACATGAAAAACAGTTAAGAAACAAAAAATTGTTCAAAAAACAAAATCAGAAAGAAAAATAAAAAAATAAGGTTAATATGCATAAAAAAAATAACAAGGCTTAAATACGACACAAATTAACAACATAAATTATATTGTTTTTTAAAGCGAGATTACTGACTATTGAGATTAAAGAAGAACCATGGTACAAGCACAAGACGCTGCAAGAAAGTTAAGAAAGTTACAATCACAGAAAAAGAACAGGCTTGTAAAGATGAAAAATGTGAACTTCCAATATCTTATGAATCGAGGTAAACTAGGAAAATTAAGAATATTTGTTTATTTTAACAGGAATATTGTTGATTCAATGATATTGATAAAAACATGTACATGGGGAAGCTGGTTGTAATTGAAGACATTCAATAGGGATTCATAACATTATTCGACACAACCAAAATTTTAATTAGATGTTCATTATCAAAATTGATAGAATCAAAGAAGGTACACAAATTCATAACTATAAATATGCCTCATAAAAATTTAGGCAAGAACGACACCTGAAACTAAAAATTACACGCAGAATGGAAAAAACCTTGAGAAAATTGAAGGGAAAGAATTCAGCTTCTGATTAAGATGGACAAAAAGCTAAAATGACAAAATCCGAGCAAGGCTGATAGCTCGTGAAGTTCAAGGCTACTATCCAATACAAGAAAATGATGAAAACCATCTAATGACAGCTGAAGATCCAATGCGCAAAAAAAGAAGATCACTTAATGAAGGCTAAATTATATTACATAATAAAGTAAAACTACATCTTCTCATTTTACATGCTAAAAGCTAAAACCCTACTGTCTGCATCATGAGTGGCTCTCATAACACAAGATTATTGATTTCATGCACATTCACTGCATCTTATTATTGCAATCAGAAACGTACATTAATCATAACATTCCAATATATTATTTTATGTATAATTAATTTATATACACATGCATGGTAGTTGTCTATACTGTGAGTGTTAGTTTGTGGTTTGGACATATATAATGTTTCAAACAACTTCTCATTGATTGTTCACCAAAAATCCCTTTTCCTGTTTTGGTGTTTAAAGAGAAAGACTAAAATACACCAATGGCCACCAAACTATGACCCATTTTTCACTAAAGTTACTCAACTTTTTTTTGTGCCATTTTGACCAGTAGACTCGCAAATGTGTCCAATTTGGTCCTTCTGTCAGCCGCGTTTAAATTATCTCCGTTAAGTGGTCTATGCACATGACCTATCAAGTGAGGAGAAAAAATGTCCATCTACTCTATCTCCTTTGTAATTTCCTTTCCTTTTTTTTATAATTCTCCATTCCTTCTTTTTTGAGTAAAACTGACATGCCTCTTCCATTCTCTCTCTTTATTTCTCTCTCTCTCTCTCTATCAAATGAGTGCATCTCTCTCACTTTGAATAATCAGTCACCGTCTCACAAGACAAAATATCTCTCTCCACCACCACCACCACCACCACCGGCACCATATCGACCATCACCATTATCCCCCGTTACCAAGGAACCCACTATCTTCATCTTCGGAATCTCTACCCTTCAGAGGTTTCTGTTCTGTGCGCCGCCTTTTTCAATGAACTTGCGTGGTGCGATCGGGGATCTGGACTTGATCAGCTGTGGCGGGACGGCGTCTACGGGGAAGACCTCGGCAGAGATGTGGAGGTTCCCAGAGAGGTTGCGGTGGTGGAAGTGAAATTTGGCAAACCCTAAACTGTGGGTGGCCGCAATTGTGGCAGCATCGGGGATTAGTGATTAAATTTGGTGGGTTGTTGGTTCACGATAGTTAGTGAAATCATATGTATTTGTTATATTTTCTGCAAGTTTAGACTTTTAAAATTCTTTTGAGCCTTTAAACTTGTGAAATTGTTTTGGTAAAATTAGAGTAATCTTTTTATAGAATAAGAAAGACTCAGTACAAATTTGATAATTTTTGGAGTTGATTTATTATCATTTTTCTTATTGCATTGAATTTAGCAAAACGAAAAATAAGGAAATAGTTTTAGTGCCTTTTAAATTCTGATTTTTATTTCTATAATTTTTTTAAACATATATTAAGGCTCTTATAAAAATGATGAGTCTTTATTTTCATCTATAAGCTATTATGGCAAATTTATGGGTTTTTAGTGTATTTAAAGAAATTATTTTTAATTCAAATATAAAAAAAAATTCAAAATTTACATTTTTATTTCATAAGCTGTATTAAGCCATAATGAATGCTTAATGTAAATTAAAAATATTTCTAGGGTATTTCTGAGCTTCGAGGAGTGTGACGAGTTTTCGGATTAGGTTAGTTGTATGTGGAACCCGCTTCGAATTTCGTCTTTCCGGGTAGAGAAATGGGTACACTGTGGATAGTTATACTAGATTTATAATATATTTGTGTGGATAGTGTTCTGATAAGTGATTTGTCAACCTACGTTAATTCTGAAGATTGATCGAGAGCGTTTTAGCTTCAGCTCACTTGAGTTGAGGTAAGGGATTTCTTTCGGAACCTTATTTCATCTATTTGACATCATAAATATTCATTTTAAATTGTTATTGACATTTTCATTGGACTCAGTCATAATTGTGATAAAATTACATCGATTGGCATTAATAACCTGTCTTGAGCCTTATATGTTAATTTGAAATTCTTATTTGATGCTACGTATTTATTTCTTGTTGTGCATCGAATTAATCATTGCATCACCGATTATTGCACTTTGCATATTGACATGAGTTAGTGTATTGAGAAGTTATAAGGATGGTCTGTATCGGGGGTGATATAAGGCTGGTCTATTATTGTCAGGAGATGTTAGTACCTTAAGGGTCTAGCTAGTGTTCATATGCATATGTAACCATATTGTTAGTGAGCACTGCCTATGTGGCTTGCTAAGTGCTACCCTGCACACCCTGTGTGGCTTTGCATTATACTCATGTTCAATATCATCTACATTGTTTCAATGAAATCAAAAGTGTATCTATCGAATCTTCAATTGAGAAATTGAGATTATCTTTTCCCATATTATAGATATATATATTCGAAATCGTTTGCATTCTCTATTGAATTCTAAGCGACCTTACTGAGCTCTCAAAAGCCCACTCCTTTTTTTGTTCCCTTCTGCAGGAAATAATCGACAGTAAGATTTTAGAACAAATAAGCTTGATTTCGGAATAGCTAATGTTTTCATTATTTGTTTATTTAAGCCCTGCGAGGGAACTAATGTGTAATGTAATAATTTGAGTACTTTGATGAGAATAGTTTGCTGAGACAGTTGAGTCATTTGTAGAGCTCTGATCTGGATGTTTTTGGGTTTCTTTAATGGTATTAAATTGATCAGATAATTGAGGATTTGATCGATTGATTGGTTAATGCTCCGAAAATTACGAGGTGTTACATATCGACTAAAAGGAATTATTCAATTGTTTAATATAGCAAATCAAGCTATTTTAATCTAAACTTTTTAGAAAAACCTTATATTACGGAGATGTTTCATTTTCTAAAATTTGGTGTCAATCCAAGACCGATAGCCATTTTAGCGGAACTAGCTTTTGAGTGCTCGATCCGAATATCGGTTCGGAATTTTTGAGCAACAATTCCTTGATACACTTTGTAGCCCAAAAATGACTTCAGGATGCTTAAAATGGTATTTTAAATTATTTTTGAGATTTTTTTAGTACTGGAATTCCCAAGGGGTATTTTGTAATTTGTCACCCAGAGGATGCATTATCGTAATTTAACCTATAAAAGGTACTTTTATGTAAATTCACAAACGGTATAGATATTTTAGTGATTGTATTTACGGGAAGAACGTTTTTTAGATTTAAGTATGAGAGGGGTACTTTTGATAATTTTATCTATCTTACGAGGGGGTTCATTCGAGGAGTATGCGTGAGTCCGTATTTGAGTTTATAATATCGTAGTATAGACTGTATTCTAATCATTTGATTGTTCCATATAAGTTAAAGCAAAAGACTTTCTAGTCAGACTAGTTTAGCTTCAGATCCAGGTAAGGGTTTCTATCTGGACCCAGGATAAGGATTTTTATCCAAACCTTAATTTCGAAACATTTGTTGGTAAGTATCTGATAACCCTATGGTTATTTAACCTAGGATTATATTTGATTTTGATGATAACTAACATTAACGATTATGTTGTCTAACATGCATTGAGTTGATGAAGTAATAGGTATAATCTCTGTTCATACCCTATTCTGGTCGCACCCCAGGACCCGCTAAGGGACCCACTTTGCACGACACATCGCCCAGTCAGCGGTCAAGTTTTCAACGCTCGAGAGCCGGTCAAAGCAACGCATGCTCAAGTCACGTGAACCGCTCGTGAAGCGACCTCGGCGTGCCTTCCACCTCAAGAGGTCGGCCACCCCAAGGGGTCGGCCACCCTTGGGGTTCGGCCACACCAAGGGGTTGGCCTCCCTTGGGGGTCGGCCACCCCAAGGGGTCGGCCACCTGCCTTGACGACCGACGACCGTCGTTCGCGACCGCGCTCCGTTGTAGTCGCGACGACCGTAGCTCTCGTCCGTGCTCCGTCGCCGCAACGACCCTCGCTCGCCGTCGCTCGCTCATAGTCACGATGACCGTCACTCGCAACCGCTCTCCGTCATAGTCGCGACGACCGTCGCTCGCGACCGCTCTCCACCATAGTCCCGACGCCCGTCACCTTTGACCGTGCTCCGTTGTCACTCGCGACCGCGCTCCGCCGTAGTTGCGACGACCGTCACCCTCTGCCGTGCTCCTTCGTCGCGATGACCGTCGCTCGTAGTCTCGACGACCGTCACTTATGGCCGCTCTGTCGCCATGACAACCGTCGCTCACGGTCGCGCGCCATCTACGCAACGACCCTTGTTGCTCGGACGTCACTCTGCGACCCTCGTCGCCTGCACTTCACCGTGCCCATGCGCCACAATCATGTTATATGCTTACGGGATGGGCTCACAACCTCAAAGCCATCGCCATCTTCGTTCCAGGGGGACTTCGCTCCGTGCTCCGGCACGAGGACCCTTCGCAGCGGGATAGGCGACTCCTCCGGGACACTATCTCCGCCAGGGTGCCTGCGTGACTGGCCTACGTGCTCTGGCACTGGGGGCTCGCGTCGGCACCCCTAAGGACTATGACCCCCGGGTCACTCCGAGATGGGAGCAGGTCTCCGGAAGGGCATCTTGCCTAGTCCACCTGGCAGCTGGGCGTCGGGTCTTCCCCACCGCTGCCAGGCCTGTGGGATTCAGTAAGGGCTTGGACTGGAGGCTGGGGCAACGGGCTACTCTGACCATGCTACCGCGGCATGATCAGTCTCCTCAGACAGGCAGAGAGATGTTGCAAGGGCAGGGCAGCACGAACTTAGGAACCGGCAGTCCAACGGAGGGTCAGTGCGTTGGCCCCCTGGCGACGTGTCGTTCCCAGGGGGTGACACATGTCAACTTATGACACATGCACATTTTTGCCTATAAATAGTGGACTTTGGAGCTTTTTTAATGATCTTTTGCTCTCATTTGGACTTTTCACTTTCTCTCTCTAAAAAAGACATTCTCTCTGGAATTCTAGTGAGAGAAACACACTTGGACTCACGTCCACGAACCCTTGACGCTGCTACCTCATCACGGACTGTAGACTGTCGGTCCTGTTCATCGTCACCCTGCCTGCGCAGCGCTGCCAGCCCTCGCGACCTGTCTGGGGAGCCTTGCCCTCGGCCCTTGCGCCGTCCTTGCTGTCTCTTGCGTTGCCTATCTGGAAGCTGACTCAGACCGCATCCTTTGTGGCACCTCCACGTAGCATCGAACCATTTTCCGCATCATCAATCTCATATTCATTCAAACGGACTACTAGACAAGCAAATCATTCAAAGACTTTCAACGGAACGCATGAAAGAAGGAATTCGTTGATTGAATTTTTACAATGCTTAATTTTCGTCCTTTGTAACTAGACATAGAGAGATGATCACTTCGATGACTGTAACCTAGAACTTGCCCATAGGTTTTGTAATACCCCAAACTTAGGTTGACCCTGTTATCATTACTTTAGCGATAATTTTTATGAGTGATGTTCTCTCGAATTTTTTTTAGCTATGATTTGCTTGGGCAATATTATGAGTGACAAATTAAAAATACCACTAGCTTAGATAAGAAGGGGTGCAAGAAAGAAATAAATGAAACTAGGCCGGTGACGCTTAAGAAGTTGTAATAAATTTAGAGTTTAGTATATAATTAACGTTATATCTTTTTGAGTTATTTAAAAAGGGGCAGAGAGGAATTGGAAAATACCCGAGAGATTCAAAAAAAAATTATGCCTAAAAAAATTAAAAGGGGGGAAAAGAAGAGGAATGAGAGAATGAGGGAGAGAGAGAGTAAAAAAAAACATAAAGAAAATGAGAGAGAAGGAAACAACAGAGAGAGAAGAAGAAGGGGCAACAGGCCCTAATCCACAGCGACGCACCCATCTACTGCGTCCCCATCGCCGGCCACGCTCTTCACCAGCAAGCAACTGCGGCGGTTCTCCACCGAGCGCCATCGCAAGGCCTCGGAACCGCTGTGCCGTTGCCACTACCGCATGGGATTTGTCACCGGTGGCCAACTCCGGTCGCATCCACCGAGCGCCGCTCCCATCTCCGGCATCCCTCTTTGCCTGCCAACTCCATCACCGGTGATGAATTCTGGCATGCCTACGCCGAGCGCCGCTGCTCAACACCTCCAAGCAGCCAAGCAGCCGTGCAATCGCCATCGCCGGCCACACCCAATTATCGGAGATCAACTCCGAGCAGTCACCTTCACCGGAAGCTCCGTCTGATGCCTACGTGCACCACCAACGGCACCAAATGCCGCGAACTGTACCTGCCCAATACGATCGGCACAGCACCGCCACCGTCCATTCCGTAAGGCTTCGTCACTGTCGTGCCGTACCCAATGCACCGCGTCACTGCTACCACCGCGGGACTCACCACCGGCCTTCCTTCACCTAGCCTCCGCGACCACCGCACCGTAACCATCGCACCGCTGCCAAGGCATCGTTACCACTACAAGCTGTTGTGCGATTGCTGTCGCCAGCAGCCCAAATCGCCAGCCAATGCTTTTTCCCATATCACGGCAGCCCATCACCTGCAATGAACTCCGGCGCCGCCACAGATCTGGACAGTTTCCATGTCACCGGAACCATGCCGATTGTCGTCGCTGCTGGGATCTATGACCATGGCAAAAGAAAGAAAAAAAATTAGTTTTGTGGAATTGTTTGTGAACCAGGGTTTGGTGATGTTGTGATTTTGGTTTGGTGGGCAGTGGTGGCCTAACGACGGTGATTGCATTGATTGTAGTCGGGTTATATATGTGCAACGGTGGGTGTCCAGTACCTGTGTTTGAGAGTTGTGCTGATTTTGGTGACTGAGTAGTGGTGGTGATTTAGCCAGAGTGATGGCGGTGGATGAAATAAAATAAATTAGGTGGGTTTGTGTGTGCAACGGTTGGTGTATATTTGGTGAAGAGTGCGGTTGTGTATGTCTGCATATACAGGTTCTGCATGTGTTGAGTGTTTGTGGGTAGACGGTTTCGTATAGTGCGATGGGTGTACAATGTCTGAGTTGGGCAAGTATCCAGGGGTGGTTGTTGTTGGACGATGGTGTGTATGGGGATACCGTGTGTGCATAATGGTGCGAGTTGGATGGGTATGTGTAGTGTGAGTGTGTATACATGTTTGTATGTGCATGAATGTGAACTGTGTACAATGTGTGCATACATAGTGTGTCTAACAGGGTCCAATATGTTTGTGTGCATAATGTGGAGTGCAGCGTGGAGTTGATTTTGGGTGTAGAATTGTAGTGATGATGGTGGTGGACTAGTTGTGGGTTGTATAAAGATGGCACATGTAGTGGTTGGTTGGTTGGTTATGGGATCTAGCAGCCGGTATATTGGGTTTGATGATACTGACTATGAAACAGGGTTTGGTAGTGTAGTTGCGATATTGGTTTGGTTCCGGTTGTGGTTTAATGACGGTGCTGTGTCTATTGTGCATACAAGGTGCATGCTGCGTGGTTGATGCTGGGCAATAGTGTGTAACAAGGGGTGTTTGTAGGGCATGGTTGTGTAGGCGTGGTTGTGAACGATAAGGTGTAACAGGGGTGCATGTTGGATACTATTGCATGAGGAGTGCGGTTGTGTATATTGTAGCAATAGGGCATGCTCGATGGGTTAGTGACATCAAGTTAGTTTAGAGAGGCTCGACAGCGGTGATGAAATGCCGAGAATGGCATGGTGAACTGGGCACGATTTTGGAAGGGTTGTGTAGCGGGCGGTCAGATGCGGCGTCGAAATTGTTTGAGGAAATAACCAACATGAATCATCAATGATGCCTTCGTGTCATAGTGAAGCTGGGAACATGGAGATAAAAAAGAATGGCCCTAACTGTTCTTTTAGCAAGATGTAGCAGCGAGATTGTCATTCCGGAGATTTCGATGTGGGGAATGTGTAGCGTCAGGTAAGTGACCCTTTGATTCAACTAGTATTTTTATATGCAACGTATATGTTTATCTACTGTAAAAAAATGTGTTGCTTATTACTATTGACCGTTTAAAGTACGTTTAATTGCTCTGGCTTAAATTACCAAAAAGGTTTTAGTGTTTTATTCTCGTCAAAGAAAAACCGGACCAGCATGTAAATGATGTTTTGCCTAAAAACTGAAATGGAACTCCGATTTGAAATGTTTTGTATTGACGTTAATGTGAATATTGAACATCTTGATGATTATTGAAAGGATGTGAGGATGGTTGAGAATCAATTGATGAGTGATTTTGTTCACGATGAACCTAAAGGGGGTTTTTGGTTTACTCGATTGCTGTGCCCTATATCCACGGGGGAAAGTTGCATTTCGGGCCCTGGTCAACGGGGCTTGTACGTTGATGCACAGTACTGTTGCTCGTGGTTCGCCCATGCGTCCACAAAATTTTATCCCGGATGGAGGAGGGATTTCGGGCCCTAGTCAGTGGGGCCTGTACGCTGACCGCAGTATATCGTTTGAGCTAATGTTGGGAATGAACCTGTTGTCATGAGTTTTATGCTAATCATTTTATATTTCAGTTTTTGGTTTCATGTATTTGTTTTGTTTTACCCGATGATTACCAACTTTATGATTTTAGATTTCTTAACGTGACTATAATATAAAGTGAGTTGTTTTCTGCATGCTATGGTCCACCTAGTTGAATCATTGGTTACTTACTGAGCACATGGAAGCTCATCCCTTACTTATCATTTCAGGTTGAAAGTAAGGTGATGGTGAGGAGCATAGGAAGAGACAATTTGGTGCGGAGCTTCAGACACTGCTTGGAATGAGTCGCTAAATATTAGATTTTCTGTTAGCTTTAGTTGTTGACAATCAGAGTTATGAAAAGTTTTAGTATAAGTGATGTATTCAAATTAAAATATGATAGTGTAATTAATGTTTTGGAGAAGTTTTAATTTCCGCTGCAGCACATGTTGGTTTTAAGCGAGTAAGGCCTGGCAGAGCCCTCGGTTGGAGTCCATTGGGTCTGCGGCCGGTCACGTGCCTAGCTCGTGGGCCTGCCCGTGGGTTCGGGTCGTGACAGGTTTCCCTTGCATGCATAAAAGTTTTTCATTCTTTGAAAACAAGGAAAATGCATTTTCTGGAATGCTGTCGACTGCATGTTGGGCAGTGAGGTATTACAGTCGACTGTGTTCCAATGCAGTCGACTGCAATACTTCCAGTAGCCTATTACAGTCAACTGTATTGGAATACAGTCGACTGCAAGTTGGAAATTTGAATTTCCAAAGGCTACTTTTGGGATTACAGTCGACTGTAATGGCACATTGCAGTCTACTGTATTTACCGTTTGGCGCATTTAATGCTTCACCTAATTCCAAACGGTCATATTCATTCCCACCTCTATAAATACTCATCTTGGGCATAGTTTTGATTCATCAATTGCATTCAAAGCCCTCTTATCTTTCATATTCTCAAAGATCAAAGCAATTGTTCAATCTCTCTTGGTTTTCATTGGTTTTTTCATCCATTTCAAGAGAGCATTTATTGTGAGCTTACATTTGAGAGATATACACTTTTATAAGTCATCATACACTCATCTCTCTTGTTCTAGAGCTTAAAGTTGTACTCATCTACTTCTTGAGAGTGAATCTTGTACACAATTCTTCATCTAAAGTTTCTTGTATTAAAGCTTGGGGTTGTCAAGCTTTGGAGCTTTGGGATTGTCAAAGCTTGTTCTTGATGTGGGCATAGCATCAAGGGATTGTAAGCGGTTCGATCTTGACCCGTAAGGAAGATCATACTAGTGGATTCTAGGGCCTTTCAAGGGACTTCCTTGAAGGGGTGGACGTAGGCTTGAGGGTATTTCAAGCCGAACCATTTAAATCTCAAGTGTCAAGTATCTCTTTACATTATTGTTTTATAATTGTGTTGAGATTGGTTAGTTTGTAATTGCTTGTAATTTTTTTAAAGTAGTCTTAAAACCCTATTCACCCCTCTCTAGGGCTATCTTTTTGGTTTCAAGTAGTATCAAAGCCTCGGCTCTTGTTATATTGGGTAACGCCAAGAGAGTTAATCGATCATGGCTTACGTTGGGGGTATGGAGGGTAGTTGTACCACTACGCCTCCATTGCTTAATGGGACCAATTATAGTGTGTGGAAAGTTAAGATGAAAATCTTCTTAGAATCTCAAGACTATGAGATGTGGGATATTGTTGAGAATGGCCCATTCATTCCGATAAAGGTGGTTGACAAGGTTGAAGAACCTAAATCCAAATCGGAGTATAGTGATCATGATAAGAAGATGATTTGTATGAATGCTAGAGCAAAAAATTGTCTTGTGTGTGCTTTAGACACTAATGAAATCAATAAAGTCATTATGTGTAATTCCGCTAAGAGTATTTGGGATACTCTTCAAGTCACTCATGAAGGCACTTCTCTTCTTAGAGATTCCAAGATAAACTTATTGTTTAGAGATTATGAGTTATTCCATATGCTTCCAAATGAATCCGTTACGAATATGAATACTCGTTTTACTAACATTTTGAACCCTTTGAAGCAATTGGGCAATAGAGTTGTTCGTGGTAACCTTAACACCAAAATTCATCATAATGTGTTCCCACTTCCACTCAGGTGCAAAGAGTGGTTGCCACTATCTGGCGATCTTATGATCCACTTTTACCTGTTAGCAGGTCAAACATCGGGATACAAACTTTTATATATCTCTCTTCATGCTAGGCCACCAAAATTCTTTGGGCCGTAACTTAGGGTACATTTTCGTCTCCCCTAAGTGAATCAGTACCCTAAACTATGAGTACTCTTCATAATTCCTTTCTTTCAATTCATCACTAGGTGGAACACATATCTGAATTTCACATTCAAAATTATCACCCTTATCACCATCAAAAAAAAAAAATTCCTTTTTATTCACTTCAAATCCTCGTTGGATCTCAATGTCCTCTCACCTTGGCCTTAAGCCTTCCTTGATTTGCTTAAGATGCACTGGTTGCATTTCCATGTGAAACAAATTATTACTTCCTTTTCTCCTTACTCGAACTTTGATTACGAGTTGTTCACATTCTGACTTATTTGGCATAGTAATCATCTCAGTTCATTTTCTCCAATAGGGCATCTTAGAGAGATTGTCAATTACTCTCCTGTAGCCTCTGATTGAGCATAGGAAGCTACTCATCTCAACGTCAATTGTTTTACGTCTTCCCCATTTGTCACCTTTTCAACTTTTTCCAAATCTCCTAACTTACTTCTGCATCAATCCCATATATCCAATCCCCCAGTCAAAATTCAAATTCCTCGAATTTGACATACAACTTAACTTTCTTAAAATTGGTTAAACTTGCCATTGTGCAAGTTCTTTCTTGTCTTTAGCATCATTCATAAGGGCACCAATAAGGCGACGACACAATAATCAAGTACTCTCAAAAGACTTGATTCCTCAAATTTATAACTACCACAGGGGCCTTCATTAATCCACCTGACACCACCAAAAATGTATAATGCCCCCGTCTCTGTTTCTAAACACAATCTTGACAACTTCATCCTTCCTTATTCATTAACCGGTAATGACCCGCTCTAAGGTCAACCACATAAAGAAAACACTTAGCACCCTACAATTGATCAACATATCCTCTGGGTCAGGCAATCAGTAATTATTCCTAACTCTCATCTTAATCAGCTTCTGATAGCCAATACTTAGTCTCATAAACCCCTCATTTCTTCTTACTTCAATGACCATCACCCTCCTTTAGAGCACCTCTGTCCGGTCAATATACTCTGGCTGTTGACATTTGAAACAGCCCCCTTTTTTTTTGCTTCATCTTAAACATTATTTCAGTGACTTGCTTTCATGCTTAAGACATGCTTTACTTGCCTTAGCATAGGTCACACTCTCGTGCCTCAATCCACATCATCTACATTTTCTATCTTTTCTTCTTGGTTTTGAACTTTGTCCGGGCTGTTCTTCATCTACTCTGCTTCTTACACTTCTTTCCACTATTCCAGTTTCGATCTTGGATTCTACCTCTTTTTCGTCCTCGCCCATTTCTTTCTTGCCAGACCTCTTCCTTCTCTGCCTCCATCACTCGATTTTTCTGCTACTTCCGTAGCAATTCACCATTATAACCTCATTACATGTTCCTTTTTAAGGATTCTTTTCAAACTTTCCTCATTTTGTTCCACTTTTCACATTTTTCTATCATCACCTGATGAGGGCAATTAAGCCAACTCACCAAATTCCCTGACATCATTTTCTGCCTTCTATCTTTCCACCCAACACGAGAAACATGTCTCCAACTTACTCTGCAATTTAAGCAAAAATATTTATCATCAACATGTTACCTGTACCTATTCCGGGCAACGCAGGTTAAATAAGCTACTCTCCTCAACTTGTTTTGCTCGTTCTCAACAACTTAAAACTCCTCTTGTACATATGACTAGCGAAAATCATCTTTTTGACATTTCCCCACATCTTGTTACTTCAACTATCTTCTCCATCTCTCAAATTCACGTAGTCGTCTACACTAGACCATTTCCCTCCCGTGGGATTTCACCTGGGCGGGCATCTTGACAGTCTCGAGATCTACACTATTTTCTTCCTTTTACTGGGGCTGTCATAACAGCAGCTACCAGTCGTACCTTTAGAACTCCCACAATCTTTTTGTAGAAGTCTCACCAGCTCTTTCTTAAGGTCTTCTTGACCTGATACAACTCTCTGCTTATTCCTTCCACCTACATCCTCAACATTCACCATAATCACTTCTATTGAGGGCCCCTCTCGACTGGGAACCCTCTCTCTTTTTGAGGAAGGAATATCACGATAATTGAAATTGCACACCATAATATTAACCTTCACGCTCAGACAACTAATGGTTTTCATCACTAAACAACCTTTTTTTTCTACAATAGTATGTAAATAATACTAGTTTCCCCATCATCATTCCCTTTCTCAATCATACTTTAGGTCCGATTTCAAAAGCGGACTCCACCCCTGCTCGTACACCTCATTAACCTCAAAGAAACTACGACGCTCTTGTAACCATTTCAGGCTTCAATGACTCCCTCTTAGAATCAATTGTTGCCTGTCTTTAGGTATTGCCTTATCAAGAGGGCAATCACGAACAACATGTTATATTTTTTTTCGAGTGACCTGCATACTGGCATCCATCCACCGTCTCCCTCAATATCTAATTTGATACTTAATTCATGTCTTTCATTCAACTTTCAATCTCTCTATCGTTTAGTTAACATCGCTAATTTAGGACTTGAACCGTCTTGTCGATTAGTCCCTTTTTCCTCATTACTTGGAAGTAATTTCTCTTCCAACAATCTATCTCAACTTTACTCATTCTCACTCTCGGCTCCTCATTTCTTCATTCCAAGTTCACATAATAAAAGTGTTCAACCTCATCTATCCTCCATGTGGTTCCTACAGATTCACTTCCTCCTAGACCTTCATCTAGTTCTTTCATCCCTAATTCCATCTCGTCTACATTCTCATCAGGATCCCTTTTCGAGATCCGACACCGCAACCGTATAATCCTCAAACCATTCTTGTAAAGCTAGGTCAACCAACTCTTTCTTCCTTTCCCTGCAACAATAGTAGGAATGCTAAGGTCATAATATATATGCCTTAGCCAACCTCAGCCAACATATCTCAACCATCCTCCTAGTTCTGCTAAATCATCAAAATTCTTCTTCTACTCCCCTCATTGAAAACTTAGGCGTTCCAACAGATACATCAAAAGTCTACAGAATCATTTGCCTAAACTCTCATACCAACTTGCAACACCCTCAACCCTGGTGACATCACCGGCCTGAGTTATTTATCATAATCACATTCAAAATCATGTGCTGAATACAGAGCAACTACATCCACATACTCATATATCATTAATAGACGCTCCAAAATACGTCCTTACAAACATACATCATACTACAGCGGAAGACTTTCAAGTCTCTAAACAACATGAATATTTACAACCTAATATACGACTGTAGTCGTAGGATTCCTAACAACCGATCTCACAGCCCAATCTTTACCTCACACAGCACATCCCCTTGCTCAACTTTTCTAACTTGTTTCTGTTCCCTTCTTTAGAGGGTTCTCTTTGATCAACCTTATAGCCTGCACAATACAACATAAGGAATGAGCGCAAATCGCCCAGTAAAGACAACACGAGGAATATCGTGTACAAATGATTCAAGAGACTCGGAGGAATAATGATCATCTCAACGATAACAATGAATCAAGAGAACATAACTTGTCAAACGATAATTTTTCTTTCATTAGACTGAGCGGCTTTTAGGCCCAACAGAACAGCATTACTGCCACCTCCTCATGGACTGGACTGACAGACTGACCGACGGACTATGCAAGTGGACCCGAAATCCAAGGGCATAAAGGCAAACATCATTGAAATACAAATCATTAAAATCATCAATATCAAAAGAAAATCAAATGCAATGCACATGGACACGACAGACAGGACTCGACCAGACACAACAGACTCTGCTCGAGCGACATTCATCCTATTTGGCCAGTGATCATAATTCATAGGCCATCCTCCTCATATTGATGTCCCATTTTACGAGATGTTCATCTCAGTCTCAAGGAAATAAAAGAGACATTGTCAACAAGCAGGGAACTCATTTAGAGTGCTTTCCCTAACCACGTTATAGCCAAGCTGCAAGACTTCATCAACGGGGCAGACTAAGGGAAAGTTTATTCCACCTTAGGTCCTCAACAACATAGCTCAACAAGGAATACCGGATCAGAAGATCGTCCGGTGTTCAGACCTAACAACAAGAGTTCAACGTAACATCATCAACATGGTGGACTTGGGAGCAGATTACCGCAAGCCCTCAACAACGTTCTTACATAAGAGAAATGTCGATTATCAATAAATACCAACATTTCACAACAACACGCATCATCTTCAACTTCAGGTATGCTATTCAAATCATAGCATACTAGGACACGCATCATCATCATCATTAAATTCTACCAATAGGTCGGACTAAGGGAATTATTCTATCCCAAGTCCTCAACAACACAATTCAAATATATGTATACCTGTCACAATGACTACCGGTGTCAACCCATAACAGCAAGAGTCCAACATAAACGTCATCAACATAGTATGCTAATCGAAACATTGAATTAGCATAATAGAATCGCATTGTCCTTACCTGCTTGGCTTATAGCCGAAGCAACTCGCAATCTCTGATCGCAACGAGCTGCATCACCTAGTCAAATCATATCATGCTCGTTAGTCATCATTCATCATATACGCACTCCTTATTCTACCCATTCCCACTTAACCATTCATAGCATCTTACGATAGCTAGTTAATTCAATCTGATAATTGGATCCTTAATCTAGCCTTATCGACTTATTATCGATAACAACCCTCATTTTAGACATACTACCACTATTCCTTGCTTCCCACCCCTCCGAACGCTAAATTATGCGCGTCCTCAAAAATTTAGCGCCAACATGGCAAATTATCAAAATATCCCCTGATGGCCGCTACATCACCAACACCCCCACCAACACCCCCAAAATCGCTTTAAAACTACTTTTTAGATGTACTGCATCATTTATAGACCAAATATTTCCTCAAAAAATTTTAAAGAAAAAATTACCAAAACACCCCCTGGCGGCCATCTCCCCACAAACGTCTTAAAACTACTTGAAAACAACTTTTCAACTGTCTTACATCCCTTTTCTGACTAACAAGTCCTTTGAAGCATTTTATAGAAAAACTTTACCAAAATACCCCCTCTAGCGGCAAATTACCAAAATGCCCCCGAAATTCACTTTCACCGCAACGCCCCGAATCAGCTTCAAAACAACCTTTTAAGTGTTTTACAATCCTTTCTGGACTAAAAATTTCCTTGAAAAACTTTACCGGGAAATTTACCAAAATACCCCTCTCCGGGTGACAAATTACCAAAATGCCCCCTGAGGGTTCCCGGCACCATAAAAATCTCAAAACCACTTTAAAATGATATTTTAAACCTCCTGCATTCATTCTTGAGCTAAAAAGTATTTTACAAAATTTTTGTCCAAAAATCCCGAACTAGTGTCCGGACCGAGTGCTTAAAAGCCCGTTCGGCCAAAAATAGCTAACGACTTCGGAATGACCCGAAAACTTGGAAAATGAAACTTCTCAGCATTATAGAGTCCTCAATAAATTTTTGCGGAAAACCGCATTCATTTGATATTTTAAATTTCACCATAAAGTTCCAAACTTCCTGCATCCGTTCACCCCTTTTTCGATCTCGGAAAAATCTGAAATGTTTCCAAGATACAGGTCCTTCAAAAATAACTAGGGTCTCTTTTTTGTACTTTCGCTAAATCGGCCTCTAGATATTTTTAAAAATTCGGATTAGAACCTGTATATTGAATCTTCACTTTTTGCGACAATTACATCTACTATTCAAATCATAACACACACTAACACACCTTGAGCGCGCACACAAGTCTTCTTCCTCCTTCAGCCCGTCATACACCTGAGCACACTCTTCCCCCAATCCCACATGAATTTCTCATTAGTTTAACATTATAATCACTCGGTTAATCACAAATTACACATGGACACCCTAACTCCACTTAATTTACACAATTACACCGTATAAATCCATACCCATATCCAACCGAAGAACACACACTCACACAAATACATGTTTACGTTGTAATTTCATCCAAAATAACCCAAATGAAACTGACAATTTCTTCACAATTAATGGTTCGAGATGGAGAGATTACCCTGTTAGGGTTTAGGATTTTTTTCTTCTTCGTTCTTCCTCTTTTTTTCTCTTCTTTTTCTTCTCTTTTCTCCTCCCAGTTTCTGGGTTCTTCACGGGTTACTGTTCATGCCCGGCAACTATTCACGAGTTTACCTTAATTCCACTTTCCACCCCACAAACTTTCTTTTATAATTCCCTCATTCAACTTCATCCATTCTTTATTTTATTATTTGTTTAACTTAGTCAGCTTAGCATCAACTAGGAGGTGGCAACATTCGGATCAGCTTCTCCAAAGCTTGTGACACCTCTTGCAAATATTCAAAATTTGCACTTTGCCCCCCCCCCCCTCCCAAGTTTCTAAAATTACACTTTGGCCCCTCGACTTTGAAATTTTGCAATTTGGCCCCAAAATCACACTAACGCCTCCTTTAGCCCCCTAACACCTCATTATCATCAAAATGATGCTACTAAATAAAAATATGCATCCCGTTCATCATCTTTTTCCAAAATTACATTTTTGCCCCTTACCTTTCCAAAATTACATTTTTAACCCCTTACCTTTCCAAAATTACATTTTTAACCCCCAAGGCCACGCTAACCCCTTATTTAGCTACCTAACACTTAATCATCATCAACATATTGATACTTAACAAAAATAACACCCCTTAATTAATCAAACTCACGGTTAGATTAATTTTCGATATTTTCAGGGTATGACAATCACATACCTATCTTATGCGATAACTCAAGTGCCATTGATTTGAGCAAAAATCCCATCCAACATTCACGGACCAAGCACATAGAAATCAAGCACCATTTTATCCGTGATCATGTGCAAGAAGGTGATATCGTTCTCGATTTCGTGGACACACATCACCAATTAGCGGATATCTTCACTAAACCGTTAGATACGAAGAGGTTTACCGCTCTTAGAAGAGAACTTGGCATGTCTTCACCTATGTGACTATTTTTTACTTCTTATGGTTCAAACATGCAAGTTGCACTTCACATGCGTGAGCATTATTTCATATGCTTATCTCATGTTTTGGTTATTTTCTCTCAAAATTATTCATTTTGTTGCTATTCATCCTTGTTGTTTAAACTGTTTTGCACACATTTATATTGCAATATTCATATGCATAATCAATTTCAAGACTGTTTGACTTTTGGCATTAGAGTCGACTGCATGTCGAAATACAGTCGACTGCATGTATGATTACAGTCGACTGCGTTATGGGGGCAGAGCTTAAATCGAGCCCAAATTTCATTTTTTTTTAGCAAATCTCTTCTCTCTCTACTTTCTCTCTCTTCGAACCGAAGCTCTCATCTCTCCTAAGACTCAATTCTTCTCCATTTTCCTTGAAATTGGTATGTAAATCCTCCCAAATCTTACTCTACTATATGATTTACATACTTTCTCTGATTGATTTCACCTACATTGTTCATATTCTCTTGAAATTTGAATTGCCCACTTTGGTGAAAGTGCTTCAGATCTACTTCAATTAAGCATATTTCTATATGATTTGATGCTTCATTTATGTTTAAGGATGCTTATTACATGATCCTACATAGTTTAATTACATACATTCATGCCAAAATAGTTTTTCCCCAAATTTCATAAACTATGATTTTTCGTATATCAAAATTTCTTCAGTTAATTAAGCAATTTCATATTTGATCACTTGATTCTTGTTTAATTATGTCATTTTATTGTTTATACATATTTATTTACATTTAATTTGTCCAAAATTCATTTTTCCCCAAATTGCATGAACTAGGGTTTATATTTTAAAAAAATTATTATTTAAAAATTCATACCTCTTTTGTTTGTTTTAGCCTAAATTCATGTTGCATTTTCATACATCTTACTTAGGTTATTTATCTTTCAAATTTGTTAGACTATTTCAAGAATGGCAAGAGAGAAACGTGTGCGCGCCAGTTCTTCACGACCACGAGCCGCTCCCATGCCCGAACCCGAGCCTGCCCCGGTAGAGTTTGACCGCAACCGCTATCGGAACCGTGAGTCTCTAGACCGTTTCTCCGCACAAAACTCTTCCCCTCTGGCTCCAGGTTTGCATTTGGACACTCCATATCTCTTCAGCATAGGTGTACTTGAACACCTTCAGGATTGCTATCTAGACCGCCTTACTGATAGGAACACCATCCTATATTATCCTGATGCAATCCGTCTTTTTTATGCAAATTTGACTTGGAGCATTTTCCAGTGAGTCGTGTACACTCACATCCTATGTCTTTGGTCGGCGTATCTCATTCTCTCAGTCACGACTAGGCAACCTTCTAGACCTCCCGGACACTGGTTTCTCCTTTTCACTAGAGATGATTCCTGTCGCTGGTCAATCACATTGGTTTGACCGACCTTTCTCCATCGAGGAACAGCTTCAACACACACTTCACAGTCCACAAATTAGGGCTGCAAGCAAGCCCACCCTTCGTGATCTACCACCTTTGTCTCGACTATTCCATCGTGTCATAGCTTACAACGTCATCCCTAGAGCCGGCAGTCTTTCATTTGTTTCTTACTTAGATGTCTAGCTCTTGACCTTTTTTCGCTCTGGTACACCGATTAACCTCTCTCGTCTTATCATGTTGAACATGATTAAGAGCGCCTCTCATCATGGCTTAGCTATACCTTACGGCCTCTTACTCACTGGCATTTTTGCTGCCTTTGACATACCTCCTCCCTGTGAGTATATTGAGGTGACTCAGCACAACGTACTCGACTGCTCTACCCTTCGTAGGAAGGGACTTTTAGATGGTCGTAGTCGTTTCTTGCTTGATCCGGACATGGACGATGCAATCGTTGATGAGGATGAGGATGAGGATGATGATGGTGGTGGTGGTGGTGGTGGTGGTGGGGATGATGATGCTCCTGATGCTCGTGGAGATGCCGGTGACGGGATTGATCATGATCCACCTCCGTTGATCATCTTGAGTACTCATGAGGCGGGCACTTCTTCCGGTCCTTCTGCTTCCAGATATGAAGCGATCCTAGCACACTTAGATATGATGCAGCAGCAGATGCATGCCAGTTTCAATCGGATGGATCTTGCCCACAGTCAGCTTAGTCGACGCCTTTCTCGCATGGAGGATCATTGTGGGATTCAATGTCCCGAGGAGGACATCTTTTATCCACCACCTCCACCATCGGGTCCTTAAGCGTTACGACATGGTTTATGTTTTTCTTAGCTTATGCTTTCAGAATGTATTATGAATTTCAAAAACTTATCATGGATGCTAGTCCTAGTATTGCTTTAGCACTTTTGATCCACGCTTATCTTACTGCACCTTTGATTCCTTAGGCTTATGATTTATGTGCTATTTTGTTACATGTGCTTGGTACATCCTTTGATGATTATTCAAGTACTTATGTTTTCTTAATTTTGAATGCCCTTTGTTGGCTATATTGATTATCCATGGATGGATACATATTTTGATCACTTGCACACAACAAACACCCTTGATCTTTTTCATGATGCCAAAAGGGGGAGAAAAATACTGTTAATATTGTTGATTCATACTTGTGTGGATTTGATGAGCAGATATTACTTAAAATAGGGGGAGTATATTTTGCTTAAGATAGGGGGAGCTTATCATAGTAATTCTTCTTTTGACCCCTTATGGTTTATAATTGAGATTGTCATGCTTCGTTGCATTTATCATCTTATATATCTCATTTGTTTTGAATCAATGTTTGTCATCATCAAAAAGGGGGAGATTGATAACCCTACAGTTATTTAACCTAGGATTATATTTGATTTTGATGATAACTAACATTAACGATTATGTTGTCTAACATGCATTGAGTTGATGAAGCAATAGGTACAATCTCATATTCATGCAAACAGACTATTACACGAGCAAATCATTCAAAGACACTCAACGGAACGCATCAAAGAAGGAATTCATCGATTGAATTTTTACAATGCTTAATTTCCATTCTTTGTAACTGACATAGAGAGATGATCGCTTCGATGACTGTAACCTAGAACTTGTCCATAGGTTTCCCTTGCATGCATAAAAGTTTTTCATTCTTTGAAAACAAGGAAACTGCATTTTCTGAAATGCAGTCGACTGCATGTTGGGCAGTGAGGTATTACAGTCGACTGTATTCCAATGCAGTCGACTGCAATACTTCCAGTAGCCTATTACAGTCGACTGTATTGGAATACAGTCGACTGCAAGTTGGAAATTTGAATTTCCAAAGGCTACTTTTGGTATTACAGTCGACTATAATGGCACATTGCAGTCGACTGTATTTACCGTTTGGCGCATTTAATGTTTCACCTAATTCCAAACGGTCATATTCATTCTCACCTCTATAAATACTCATCTTGGGCATAGTTTTGATTCATCAATTGCATTCAAAGCCTTCTTATCTTTCATATTCTCAAAGATCAAAGCAATTGTTCAATCTCTCTTGGTTTTCATTGGTTTTCTCATCCATTTCAAGAGAGCATTTATTGTGAGCTTACATTTGAGAGATATACACTTTTATAAGTCATCATACACTCATCTCTCTTATTCTAGAGCTTAAAGTTGCACTCATCTACTTCTTGAGAGTGAATCTTGTACACAATTCTTCATCTAAAGTTTCTTGTATCAAAGCTTGGGGTTGTCAAGCTTTGGAGCTTTGGGATTGTCAAAGCTTGTTCTTGATGTGGGCATAGCATCAAGGGATTGTAAGCGGTTCGATCTTGACCCATAAGGAAGATCATACTAGTGGATTCTAGGGCCTTTCAAGGGACTTCCTTGAAGGGGTGGACGTAGGCTTGAGGGTATTTCAAGCCGAACCATTCAAATCTCAAGTGTCAAGTATCTCTAAACTCTTATCTCTTTACATTATTGTTTTATAATTGTGTTGAGATTGGTTAGTTTGTAATTGCTTGTTAATTTTTTAAAGTAGTCTTAAAACCCTATTCACCCCCCCCCCTCTAGGGTTATCTTTTTGGTTTCAGTATCCTTTATATTAGCTTATGGCCATTGTCAAACACTGAGAAAAGCATTGATATAAGCATTTTATTTCCAATTAAACCTTAACATTGAACCTGAATTGGTTATTTAGAAATCTTATCGATGCTCGCCTTTTATTGCATGCCAAGCGAATTCAATAATTATTTGCATTCTTTCTTCTGAATGGTTGTGCCCAAGTTAGATAACTATTCGTATTTGTTCTTGCTATTTGTTTGTGGCTATTTTTGTGTTATGAATGATGGATTGGTATAAGTATGTTTGATTGTCATTGAAAACCTAATTAATATCGATTATTTAAATTCAAGTTAAAGGTCAATTTTATTGCTTGACAAGCAATGAATTTCTTGTTGTTTCCGTGATTGTTGTCTTCTATATTGAAGTGGGGGTCTATTATAAGGGAGGCGTTATAAGGAATGTATGTTCCTACTTCCTGCAGGGACCGCAGGCTACTGCCTTGATCGATGTAATTGGCTAGTTATCGTACATCATGCATGTGTACGTTTTCTGTGCATTGCCTGAATGGCATTGCCTCTGCCCATGATCAATATCTTCTAAATAATAAATGTTTTGAAAAAATAATTGGAAATGAATGTCTTGTTATCTAATTGAAGGGGATTGAGTTGAAACTCTTCCCCATATTATGATCAAACCTTTTGTTATTATCTGAAACCTTTTCTATATTGTCTTTGAAATAATTGTGTTCGTTTTGGAATCCTTTGGAAGATCATCATTGCATTTTAAAATGATGGCTTCAAAAATGATCTTAAAATGATTGTTTTGGTACTTGGTTATGATTGCTAATGTTCGTTTTCGAATCTGGGATGATTTTTAATGTTTATTTTGGTGTATGTTATGATTGTTTAAAGTCGTTTTAGGTATATGCTTATGACTGATTATGATGGTTTTGAAAATTATCAAACTATTTATGATTGTTGAAATGTTTTGAAACATTATCTTTGAGTGGACTTTTGAGTCGTTTTATAATTCCTTCGATTCTTCCTTGAACGACCTTACTGAGTACTCAAAAAGCTCACCTGTCGTTTGATTCACTTCTGCAGGTAATGATGAAATGTAGATTGCTCGAGAATGGGTTTAGAGTCTGTGTGAGATTCTGGAGAGCCCACTACTACTGTGTAGTAAGACCCCTGTGTCGGTCGATATTGTTAGCTCGTTTTATAAAGAACTTGAGTTTGTAAAGAACCTAAGTTTTAATAGTTTAAGTTTAAGCAGTATTTTTTTTGTAATCTTATATCTTGAGGAATTTGAGTTGATGTCTAGTTAGATGCTCTGAAGTATGCAATTTGGTGTGATGTGACAATTTAATGCTCTTGTAGTGCGGGGCGATGGAGCTCCGAATTTTCGGGCTGTTATCGTTTGGCAGGCATTCGATCATTTACATTAAGACAGTAATACCTCAAACTCAACCAAATTAATCCAACAACCTGGTAGAGCACTAAACCATAAAGTAATGCAATACCCTCAGTGTACGATAATAATTGGAAAACTAAATTTAAATCTAAATAATAAACTAGCAACGTTCACCCATGCAGGTGTTCTAATGATCACTACAATAACTAAAAAAATCTCTCGCTAGGCTCTAACCCATACCCAAAGAACCTATTGTTGATTATTAGCTGCAGAAGGGAAGTCAAATAAGAGTGAGCTTTTGAGAGCCTAGTAAGGTTGATCAAGGAACAAACAGTGCAAATTCGAACAATTTTACGTATGAAAGTTTGAAGAAGGATTCTAAAAAAAACACAGCATCTTGATACAGATATAGTGAAGAGTATCAACTCAATCCCTCAAATCAGTAACGATTTCAAAACATTTTATATACAATAAAACAAAAACATATGATATTGGACCGGATCAGTGCAGAATAATAAAGCCACCTCGGCAGTGTCCAGATACAGACTACATATGGATATGTATAAAACTAGTCTATCTAGGTACTAGTTGTAAACCCAACAGAGCATACCATCCTTATAACACCCACACACAGCACAGCCCATCCTTATAATGCCTCATCTCACTATCTAATGTCAATATGCAGAAAACAATGATCGCTAATTGAGCATGTTATGTTGTATAATGATCGAGTAAACAAAACAGATGAGCATTAATAAGAGTTTCAAATGATCGCTTAAGGTTGAACGTAGGCTTTCATGGGCAAATCCAAACATTTTTATGGAAAATTATAAATTCAGAGTTAAATGAAATTTCTAAAACTGTTAGAATAAAACATATGAATTCAGAGAGATGAAGTTGGGTCGGATAGAAAATACTTACGTTGATCCAAGCTATTAAGAACCTCAATCCAAGATCTTGTAAATTAAACTCATTTCACTATCAGAGTAACACTATGAACCCTATTCATTGCTTAAATGTTGCTTACTCCACACTCTCAACATGACCCAGATTAAAACGGGTCCCATGTATTGCCGACCTAACTAAAAACCCCGCACACTCCTTCAGGAACAATAAAAACCCAAAATTCTTAATAAATTCTTATAAAATACTTTTGTGGATTAAACACCATAAAAAGTTAAGATATCAATTGTCTGAATTTTTGAATGAAAAATAGTTTCAGTAAATGCAATAAAAGTCCAAAAATAGTCATAATTGTTTCTAGCTCATATCAATATCCCATAATTTTTTAACATCTTTTAAGAAATTGAAATTAGGATTTAAAAAGCACTAAAACCATTTTAAAATCATCTGATTTCCTAAATCAAATGTGATACAGATAAAGGCACCAAATCAAGTATGATACTTAAACTATTCTTTATACTATAAAAACAATTACTGTAAATTTTTTAGAATTTAATATGAATTTTAAAGTCTAAAAACGAATTTGAGAATAATCAAACTTACATATGATGTTAAAAATACTTAACGACTTCAAAAAAATAAAAAAACAATTTTCAAGTAATTCTAATACTGCCCTAAGAACCCTTTTGTGAAGTTTTAGCAGTATACGACCACTGCAAGCTATCTCACAGCCACATGGTACAACTGTGCAAGCACGAGTACAACCCCACTGCAGAAACCCATCAACACCCTAACCCGTCTTCTTCTTCATTTCTCCCTCTGTGCATAGCCTTTTCCCAGAAATAAACTCACACAAACACATACCCCCCTTCACTCACTCCTTATACACACTACAAACACAACCCACTTACACACACACTCACACACACACACACACACACACACTCTCTCTCTCTCTCTCTCCCTCTCTCCCCCATACATAGAACACACACCTGTACACACACATGCATATCAACGCACATAAACACATGTTATAATTTACACAAATAAAATACATACACTAAAATCATACACACACCCACTTAAATCACACACACACTAACACATGCAAAACACACACAAAGACATTCACTGATGCATGGCAGTGTCTCTCTCTCTCTCTCTCTCACTCTCACTCTCTCACACACACACACACACACACTCTCTACCACATGGCAGTGTTTTATTTTGTCACACACACACAAAACACACTCTTCATGAAACAAGCACACACAGTGTAAACCCTCAAGGCAATCCTCTCCCCCTACCCTCCCCCTACACGCACAAACACACACTCACTACCTCATGGTCCATGGCTGTTCACCCACAGTTTCAGCCCCTTACTCTTATAGAACAATGAGTTTATTTGAGAAAAGGGAGTGAAAGTCTTACCAGAACAAATGACTGAATGCCGAAATTTGATACCAATCTCTCAATCGACTCTTCTTTGTGTGTGTGTGTGTGTTACTAGTATGTGTAACCTAAAACATATAAAAGAAAAATACCAAAGACATAATTTTCTCCACATTCCTCTCCATTCTTCTTTCTCTAATTGCCTTTTACAATGTTACAAAGTCGCGGCTCTTGCGTATGCCTTACTATAAAATACCTTACTATCATGGATAACAGATAGGTGATGGGAGGTTGGCGGATATGTTATTCCAGGTATCTCTTCAGAAGAAAAGTTTGGCGCATATAATTGTTGCAGAGGCTATCAATGCCATAATCAAAGTTCAAATGACCCCACTACTAAGTTCAAAGGTAGCGCATTGCTTCTTAATACCTAGCTTCAAGATCACATAGAACTTGCAACTGATTCGAATACTGTAAAATACCTTCTCAATCTCTCAATTTCTTAATTTGATAGTCATTTTCTAATTAAAACCTGGACCCAATTCTTTTGCACCAAAGAGTCTAAGGACATTCGATGGTCTTGTAGTTGGTGGAGGACTCATGGACCAATTTTGTGAACTGTGGATTATTCTTGTGTTCGTGTTATCAAATTGAACTCCTCATCTTCTATATCACCTCTCGAACTGTTTGCCAATACATATATGAGCAAATGTTTCTAGTGTCTCACAACTAGTTCTTTGCCGTGCAGAAGCTCACTCCTATAATAAACAAGACAATATCCCAGGGGTGAGAAACTCATCCTCATAAACATCGCTCAACTGATGTTGGTTATCAGATGCATATAATTGACTGGCTATGTCCTTGTATCCATGAGACCCTTTTTGTTATTTAGCACATCATATGGGATAAATTAACTAGGACATTCCTAATAGCAAGGAGATCAAGATAGTTAAGAAATCCAAAGAACATGTGCAAGTGCATATAATCGACTGGCTATGTCCTCATAAACATCACTCAACTGATGTTGGTTATCATATGCATATAATCGACTGGCTATGTCCTTGTATCCATGAGACCCTTTTTGTTATTTAGCACATCATATGGGATAAATTAACTAGGAAATTCCTAATAGCAATGAGATCAAGATAGTTAAGAAATCCAAAGAACATGTGCAAGTGCATGAAGGTTTGGGCCGGGAATCCTATGACATCTTAAAAACTCCCAGGACAACTTTAGGCTCTTCAACAACCCTAAACCCAAGAAGAGACCAAAGTCATATGGATTCACAAACCATTAATAGGCTTCGGAATGATTGAAAAGAAATTTGATACTGAGAAGGCTTACCTCGCATGAGAGCAGGAGCCAGGAAGACTTATCAGATCACCTTGAGCACCGAGAATTTATTCGCTGTTGAGAAAATACCACCTATGCTAAGGTTAGAATCAAGCTGGGAGATAAGATGGATGCTTATAATTTTTGGCGCTTGTGACGGGAGGAAAATAAATTTGGACAGCAACAAGAAGGCTTTGGGTTAAAGGATAGATGCTTATCTCAAGGGAATATTCTACCACATGTAGATAAAGAGATGGGAGAACAGAAGAAGGCCAATGGGGAAGAGAAAGGGGAAGCTAAGATGACCGAAGAGGACCTAGCAAAGGAAAAGGAAGCTCATAAAGGGAGAGTGCGCATGTCTGAATGACTTACCTTTGGGGGAAACAACAAAAGAAAGTTCAGGTCCACTGTCCTTCTGGACGAAGGAGATCTTCTCCAGACCACAAGAAGGAAATAATATTAATATATAATCAAAAATAAATATTATCCTTTACTACCTATCTGACTAAGAAGGATTTTTTTTTCTTTAGAACCCTAACTTTTTCCTAGGTCCTCCTCTATAGGACTTTGAACCTAGCGGGTTTTATCATACACTAAGAATGTAGCTGAACTACTTTCGTAAGCATAAAGAGACTTTCATTTAAAACTTTAACCGCACTCGAAATATCTTTATAGGCTGCTCACATACCTCTATCTAACTTATTACATCAAATCTATGTGACCGGTGTCTAGTGTTCCTAAGGAGGATAATGTTATATGTAGTTTAGTTCTAGCCGTTTTTTCAAGCATAACACTTCTTTAGCTAATCTAAATTTACAGGTACGAGAGTTCAATGTCATCCAAATCAACCAAGCGGGTCACTTCGTTGCTCATAACATAATCTGCTAGGTCATATACAGCCCAATAAAATTTGGCTCTTACTTACCGTGAGGCGTCCATACCTAACCTTTTTCGTCAACCCTGCTCTTTGACATGCTTGTTAACGATTAGGCAATTCAACATTGGTAACCTTAAGTATAGTAGAGAGCCTTTAAACATAGTTTAGCTGCCAAAGCAAATTCTTTGTATCAACTCATATTTCAATCTTCAAGCAAAATTAAAAGACATGATACCTCTAACTCTGCAGGAAGAACTACTTCTGTCCAGCACACAAGATACTATGTTGTAGCCCATGTAAATTATCTCACTGATGTCCAATAGCCTTAGAGGGCATAGGGAAGCTTTTCTGGCCAACTACAGCAAGAATTAACCGTCTTACTTACGATATTTTGATTGGCAACTTTAACAGCTTAATTAGTTTACGGACGGTGAGGTTAAGATTGATGTTGGTAATGCATATTCTTCCACCACTGTCATATCTTTTCCTTCAAAATGCAAACTATTATCATAATTTAACTCATGTAGGACACCATATCAATGTATGTTGTATTCTGAATGAGCTACGACATCTTCTTGGCATTAAGAAATGTATATGAAGGTTCTTCAACCCACTTCGTGAAATAATCAATGGCAACAAGTATAAATTGATGTCCATTAGATGCGTTCAGAGTGATCTTCCCAATTATGTCTATTCCCACGTAAATATTGGCCAAGCAATGTCATGTTGTATAACTCAGGGGGGGATAGATGGCATAAACTTGGCATTTATGACACTTTCACACCCAATTTATACGGTCTCGCTCCATGGTACTCTAGTAGTATCCTTGATGGAGAATTTCTTTTGTGAGGATCCGACCATTTATGTGAGGTCCACAATTGCCAAAATGTATCCTTTCTATGATCTCTTAGCCTTGTTTCTTAGTCACACATAATAAGTGTTCTCCTTCATAGTATCTCTAAATACATGTTTTGGTCACACGTGATGATTTTCACATACCACTTTCATCAGGCTACACGATCTTTTTTGTATGAACCAGGCGGATATCTAACATCTCTGACCAATCTTTGCACATATACATACCATGGATTTTCAACTTTGCCATTATCCAACTGGACTATCAATAGGCTGGCTTAACCCGGTTTGGGATGAAAACATTCCACTTCGCTACCCTGAAGTTCCAATCATTATTTCTAATGTTGCCAAAGCATCTGCATAAATTATTCTTAAGTTACAATGGATATCAAAATTCTCTGTTCTCAAACTTATCCATGACTTTCTCAAGATGGGAATAATACGATTGCAAATGTCCATCCTAAATATTCCACGAACCTTGTATATGATAAATGATAAGGTTTGAATTGTAACACCCCGTACGTTTTGAGGTTTCCAAAATAATTATCTCTTGGTCAAGAAAATAAAAAGATGATAATTTTTAGCGATTATCGGTAATGGATATAGTATGAAGGGTTAAAATTGGTTTGGGATCAAAATATGATAAAGTGAAGTTTTGGGGCCATTTAGTAATTATGGGAATTGTTGGGGGCTATTTGGTAATTATCAAAAATTGGTTAGATGTTGCATGACATGTGTAAGATTTTCAATAAATTGTATTAAGAAAATGCTACCTCCTACTTATTAAATTGTGACTATCCTAGCAATTTAGATTAAATAAATAAGACAAAAAAGATAGAAAAGGAACAAAAAAAAGAAAGCCGAGCTCGGTAGAAACTTACACAGAGAGAGAGAGAGAGAGAAGATTGGAAAATGTCTCCTAGGGGTAAGTTTTCTTCTTACTGTGAATTTTAGAGTGTGTGTGGGCGTGTTTCGACAGTGTGTGGGTGTGTTTAGGGTGCTCTGTCTCTGTGTGTGCGCGCGCGCACCGTGGTGATGTGTATGTGTGAAGTGTGTGTGTGTGTGGTAGGGTGTGTTAGTCTGTGTATGACTTTGTGTGTTGCTCTATATGTGTAAGTGTGTGCGGGTGCAAAGTAATGTGTGTTAGTGTGTGTATGGCTAGCTAGCCGTAGCAAGAAATTTGATAGAAGGCAACTGAGGTTAAAGCTTAGGTATATGATTCTGTAGACTTTAGAAGAGTGTGAGAAAATGCATAAATTTTTGACATGAGTGTGTACATGTGTGTGTGTGGCTGCTATAGCTGTGGATGTGTGTGTGTGTGTGTGTGTGTGTTTGGGGGGTTGGGTGGAATTTAGTGTATGAGAGGATCTGAGGTGTGTGTGTGTACAGTGTGTGTAGCAGTGTGTGTGTGTGTGTGTGTGTGTGTGTGTGTGCGTGTCAAAATGTCTGTGGTGTTTGTGATTTGGATGTGTGTGTGTGTGTGTGTGTGTGGGTAAGTGTGCGTGGATAGCTGTATTAGTGTGTGCGCTGAGGTGTGTCAGTGGGGGTGTAGCTGTTTAAGTGTGTGTGCTAGTGTATTATGTGTGCATTAGTCTGTGTATGGTAAGTGTCGACAGTGTGTATGTTTTGGCAGAGAGAAGGTAGAAGGAGGTGTGTGTTTCTCAGGGTGTTGTAGTGTGTGTTAATGATTTCTATAAACATGAAAATTAACCGTAATCATCGCTATATGTAATTAATTTTAAATTGTCCTAAACTTTATTTTTTTAAATTAGTTTTGATTGTGGCCAAGCGCAGGAAAGAGACCCTTATTATTTTTACGAACCTACATTGTGGAATTTTATGAGATTTTCCGTGTTCACGAAGGATGCTAAATAATTGTATCTGTAAAAAGGGATTTTTGATTTATTTAATACATCAAATTATATTATTTTTCTCTAAAAATTTAAAAGGACCTTATATTCTTGAGATGTTTTAGTGTTGAAGATTTCGTGGCATTTCAGTGCTGAGAGCTAGTTTTTACAAAACAGACCTCTGAGCGCTCGTCCCGGATATCAGATTTGGGTTTCGAGCAAAAATGTCCTGAATCACTTTTTATTTCAAAAATCATTTTAGGTTGACTTAAAGGATATTTTAAAGTTTTTTTTTTATATTTTCAGTGCGATAGCCACTAGGGGGTGTTTTGGTCATTTTACCTACAAAAGGAATGTTTTTTGTAAATTCACATGCGATAGGTATATTTTGATGATTTTACTTATGAGAATGATGTTCTGGTCATTAAGATATGAAAGGGATGTTTTTGTAATTTTACATGTGAGGGATATTTTGGTAATTTTACATAACCAGTGAGTTGGTATTAGGTTTGTAGTATCGTAACATGTTTTGTATTTTGATAATTGGATTGTTCGTTTGGATTAACACAAAGGATTGTATGTTAGGTAGCTAGCCGTAGCAAGAGATTCGATATAAGGCGACTGAAGTCAGAGCTTAGGTATATGATTCTGTAGACTTTAGAAGAGTGTGAGAAAACGCATAAATTTTTGACATGAGAATTACGAAAAACTTTAATACGATATGTGAATCTGAGTGAACGAAGGTGCATTTGGATTCCTTCATTTTTTGGTTGTAGAAATGGTACCAGAGCAATATGATATTGTGGTACTTAGAACTTAGGTATTAGATTTTGTAGAGTCATAAGCCTAAGATAATCTGTGATTAAGGTTAGACTTTGAGAATGTGGATCAGCTTTTGACAATTTCTTTGTTACCTCAAAATAAGATTGAGATTTTGGTCGAGCATGCAATAGTAAATCCCATTACTTGCCTTTATAATTTAAAGATTTTAAGTGTTAATCAAAGGAGTTAATTGATGCATAAGACTGTCATTTGTGGGTGTTCTTTAGTAGCTCTATCAAATAAGCAGAATGGACGGCAAATGTTATGAGTGCGAATCATTAGTGTTGTAGTCACTTAGAACCTAAACTTAGGTGGGTGTGTGGTGACTTAAAACCTAGTCTTAGGTGGGTGTGTGATACATGTATGTGTATAGTTAAATCTTATATCCTTTTAAGGTAACACATTTATCTATGATGGATTTGGTAATAGTTTGAACTCTGACTTGAGAAGTCAGAGTGTGCACAGAAAGAGTAGTGGTTATAACTTTTCTGTCTTTGGTGTATAATAATTTTGAGGTGTCCAAAATAATTATTTGTTGGCCAGAAAAATAAAAAGACGATAATATTTAGCAATAATCCGCAATGGGTATTGTATGAAAGGTTAAAATTGTTTTAAGGACGAAATGGGATTAGGTGAAGTTTGAGGCCATCTTCAAATTATAGAAAGTGTTGGGGGCTAATTTATAATTATCAAAAGTTGGTTAGATGTGGCATGACATGCGTAAGATTTTAAGAAAATTTATCTTAAGAAAATGCCACCTCCTACTTATTAAATGGTGACTAACCTAGCTATTTAAGATAAATAAATAGGACAGAAAAGAGAGAGAAGGAAAACATAAGAAAAAAAAACAAATAAAGTGAAGAAGGAAGAGAAAGAAAATAGAAACAGGAAGAAGAACCGAGCTCGGCAGAAACACACAGAAAGAGAGCGGGGGGGGGGGGGGGGGAGAAGATTTCAAAAGGTAATTTTCTTCTTAGTATGAATTTTAAGAGTGTATATGGGTGTGTTTCGACAGTGAGTCGGTGTGTTTAGGGAGCAGTGTCCCTTTCATGAGGAGGGTCGGCCACCCCTTCTTGTAGGGGGTCGGCCACCCCTTCTTCAAGGGGCCGGCCACCCCTTTCTTGAGGGGGGTCGGCCACCCCCTTCTTCAAGGGGATTGGCCACACCTTCTTGTATGGGTCGGCCACCCGTTTATCTTGCAAGGGTCACTCCTAAACCCCGCCGTCACTCATCGCACTCTCTACAACACTCGCTCAACACCAATTGCTCCACGACGTTCTTCGCCGCACCCATGCACCACTCCCCTTTTCATGATGCGTGCCCCCCGGCACCAAGTATGACCTCGCGACAGTCGTCGCCACGCCCGTGCGCCTTTTTTCATGATGCGTGCCCCCTGAACCAAGTATAGCCTCACGACAGTTGTCGCCACGCCCGTGCACCCCTTTTCATGATGCTTGCCCCCGACACCAAATATTGTCTCACGACCTTCGTCGCCGCGCCCATGTGCCACTTCCATAACATGTGCCCCGGCACCAAGTATTGCTCGGCGACGTTCGTCGCCGCGCCAATGCACCATTCTCATGACATGTGCCACTTCCATAACATGTGCCCCGGCACCAAGTAATTCTCCGTAACTTTTGTCGCCGCGCCAATGCGCCATTCTCATGACATGTGCCCCGGCACCAGGTATTATCTCTGTGACGTTCGTCACCGCGTCCGTGCACCACTTTCATAACACATGCCCCGGCACCAAGTGTTGTCTCCGTGACGCTCGTCGCTGCGCTCATGCGCCACAAACATAGACGTGCCCCCTGCACCTTACTCACTCCGACGTGCCCATGCGCCGCGCCATTAACACAGTCGTGCCCTTTGGCTCTCTGTCACACTACCATGCGCCTTGCATCGGTCTATCGTTTCACCACACCATGCGCACCTTGCCTTGGTCGTGGAACATGCTTCGACCCACTCTCCGGAGTGTACAGCATCACAGGGGCTCCAGCCCTCACTACGGGATGGGCTTAACGCCATCGCTGGCTCAATCAAACTACAGTATGGGCTTAACGCCATCGCAGGCTCAATCAAACTACGGGATGGGCTTAACGCCATTGTCGGCTCAATCAAACTGCAGGATGGGAGCTTAACGCCATCGTCGGCTCAATCAAACTGGGGGATGGGCTTAACGCCATCGTCGGCTCAATCAAACTGTGGGATGGGCTTAACGCCATCGTCGGCACAATCACCGGGGGCTCCGGCCCTCGCGGCGGGATGGGCTCACAACACTGAAGCCGTTGCCGGCACAACCTTAAAGCCATCAACATCACACTCGCAGGTGGCTCCGACACGAAGACTTCCCCGCAAAGGACTCTAAGCACTAAGCGGCGACCATGCCCACTCATGTTGCTGTTGACCGTCGACACCACCAGGGGAATGACCCCCGGGTCACTCCGGGATGGGAGCTGGTCCTTGGAGGGCATCGCGCCTAGTCCGCCTGGTAGTTGGCTACAGGGGGAACCCTCACCGCTGTCAGGTTCTCTGGGCGTCTCTTGACACACCTCGTGGGATTCAGTAAGGGCTTAGACTGGTGGCTGGGGCAACGAGCTACTCTGACCATGCTACCGCGGCATGATCAGTCTCCTCAGACATGCAGAGACATGTTGCAAGGGCAGGGCAGCACAAACTTGGGGACCGACAGTCCAACAGAGAATCAGTACTTTGGACCCCCCTTGGCGACGTGTCACTCCCATGGGATGACACATGTCAACTTATGACACATTCACATTTTTGCCTATAAATAGTAAACTTTGGAGCTTATTCAAAGATCTTCAGCTCATTTGACATTTTCACTTTCTCTCTCTAAAAAGCTTATTCTCTCTAGAATTCTAGTGGGAGAAACAAATTTGGACTTCTGTCACCGGACACTTGACGCTGCATCCCTCGCAATGGACTGTCGATAGCCGACCCTGTTCATCATCCCCCTGCCTGCGCGACTCTACCAACCCTCATGACCTGTCTGGCGAGCCTTGCTCTTAGCCCTTACTCCATCCTTGTTGTCTCCCACTTTGCCTACCTGGAAGCTGACTCAGACTGCATCCTTTGTGGCACCTCCGCGTAGCAGGGAACCCCTTTTCCTGATCAACAAATCTGATCACTAACACATACTTCAAAACATCTAATCCGATACTATCTCAATTTTTTTCAAACACAATCTTACAAAACTGCTTAAACTTAAACTATTAAAACCTAGATTGTTTACAAACCCGAGTCCTTATAAACTTGGTGACGATAAGGACCAACGCAAGGGTTTCATTACACAGAAGTGGCGGGCACACCGGAAGCTCACACAGACTCTAACCTATTCCCGAACCTGCTATAGCTTATCATCACCTGCAGAAGGGAATCAAACGAAGGGTGAGCTTTTAAGGACTCAGTAAGGTCGTACAAGGACCAACAAAAGAATTACCAACGATTCCAAGAATCCAACTGACAAAGATTTCCAAAACACTTCAAACGGTCAAAAACTCAATTATTTCCAAAAGGATCAAAATTAATCAGAAATAAGTACCAAAATAGACAAAAACCATCACGATGGGTTCCAAAACGATCAATAAAAGATTATTTCCAAAGTCATCATTTCAAAATACAATGATAGTTTTCCAAAAGATTTCAAAACGCATGCGGATCATCTGAAATAGTCCTTTCCAAGATACAATGATGACTTGTCAAGGGATTTCAACCCAAGTACAAATCATGGTACATATTGCGCGAATAAAATCAAAATTCAACTCTAATCCTGGGTGGTTATAATGCCACTCAGGCAAAGTTAGTAATGTACACATGCATGATGTATCAAAATACTAGTCCACTTGGGTACTAGCCTACTGTTCCTGTAGGATTCAAACTAGCCTTATTACGCATTCCCACAAAACAGAAACCCATGTCAACACAGAAAAATCAATAATATCAATGAGCATTAACATAAGCTCAAATCTTTGAAATCAATTCGGATTCTAATAACAATAATCATAATGACATAAGTCAGCATTTGGAATTTTCAGTAGAAAAATCACAAATAAACAACAAAAATGATTGCGAATAATTATTGAATGTAAGCACAATAAGTTGGAAGAACGGATAAAAACAATTGTTAAATTTGCTCAACATGCAATGAAAGGCGAGCATCACAGGATTTTTAAATAATCGACTCAGGTTCAATATTGGGGATTTTTTAGACAATAACATGCTGATATCAATACATAATTCAGAGTTCGACATTAATCGTAAATATATTAAAGGAGTACTTATGAGTACAAATTATCAAAATGAGGGTTCAGACGAAAGTCCTTACCCAGAGTTCAGATAGAATCCCTTACTTGGATTCATTGTTAAATTATCTAACCGGAAGCCCTTAACTTTAACCTAAATAAAATAATTGAATCATTAAAACACAGACTATAAAATATTATTACTCAATACGGACTCACGCACACTCCTTAAATGAACCTCCCTCAAATTACCAAAATGCTCTTAAGTGTAAATTACCAAAATGTCCCTCTCAAACTTAAATCACCCAAATGACCTTCCCGTGGGTAGAATCACCCAAATAAACTTATCGTATATAATTTTACTCAAAAATACCCTTTATGGGTAAAATTACCAGAATACCCCTTGGGTGGCAAATTACCAAAATACCCCTAGGGTTCTGGCATTCGAAAAATGTCAAAAACATTTTAAAATGCTATTTTAAGCATCCTAATGTCATTTCTGGACTAAAAAGTATTCTAAAAAAATTTTGCCCGAAAATCTCAAATCTGTGTCCGGACCGAGCGCTAAAAGGCTAGTTTCGCGAAAAATACCTATCGACCTCAGCACGTAACAAATTTTTAGATAATGAATCATATCAGTAAAATAGAATTTTCATAAAAATTCCAGATTAAAATAACTTGGTTTACTAGGCTAATTTATTTACTAATTTAGTTCAATCGCTACCTTAGTTTAACGTCCTTCTTGGATACCAAAAATTCTCAAAAAATTCCAGACCGTAGTTCTCGTAAAAATATTAGGGGTTAAAGTTTTAGACTTTGACTATTTATGGTCTGAATTATTTATAAAAATTCCTGAAAAAACTGCCCAAAATAATTCTATCTTTTAGCGACCATTACAAGTACTATTCAATTCAAAGGCACACACTACTGCACCTTTTCCACACGCACTTTCTTCTCTCCCCTCCCCCCCCCCCTTCCTGCCGAATCCATTACACACTCACTTTATATACATACGCCACTGTCACCCATGAACACCTACCAAAAACACTTACAACACTCATTAAAACCCATTAATACACTCACAATTACACAAATCAAATTCCAACCCACTGAAACCCAAAGAACACACATGGTTTCACACTTAACTCGCACACTAAAACCCACTGCACAGCTCACCCACGACCCCCAAAGCACACACTCAGCTCACATACACTCGCACGAGCATTCTCCCCCATACTTCATCTACACTTAAATTCCCACAATTCACCAAAATTCAAACACAATCACCTACAGTCCATACCCATAGGCCATAGCCCTGTAACTAATACACACTAAAATATGCACAACATACACTAAATAACAGACCATTAAGTGTAAAAAGATAACCCATTAAATTTCTCTCAACTACTTTTTTTTTTTTGCCCGAGCCACCTCTGTTCTTCTTTTCCCAATGTTTCCTCCTTTCTCTTGCTCTGTTTCTTGTTCTTCGGCTACTGTTCATACTTTCACGAAATGGAAAAGTTATCTTCTTTCTCTATTTTTTTAAAGTATCAATTTCATTCTTTATATTAACTTTGGATTAGTCACCAACACCCTAGCAAGAGGTGGCAGAAATTTAGAGAATTTTCTCTAAAACTTGAGATCTAGAGAAAAAATGTAACCAAAGCATATAAAATGTGGGGTTCTCACACATAATAACAGGGATTCAGCAAAAGCATCGTCAACAGGGCGGACTAGGGAGAAATTTAACCACGTCCTCAACAACGCTCTTAAATAAGAGAAATATCGGTCATCAATAATCACCAACACCTTATAACTAGCACACAACAATCTCTACATAATATCACTAAAGAACGACAGCGCGGACTTGAGAGAAATTTGCCATAAGCCCTCAAGAATGTTCCTAAATAGGAGAAATGTCGATTAACAATAAGTGCTGACATTACACCACAACAATGCATCCATCTCTACGTAACATCATTAATTAACGACAGAGCAGACTTAGAAAAAATTTAACAACGAGTCTCCAATGGTGTTCTCAATCAGGAGAAATATTGGCTCTCAATAATTGCCAACATCCCATACAACCACATAACCATCTCTACAGCATCATCAGCAACAATAGGTATGCTAATCAAACCAAATCATAACATACTAGAACACGCATCACCCTTACTAAAATTCATCAACGAGGCGGACTAAGGGAAATTATTCTACCCTTAGTCCTTGACAGCATAATTCAAATAAATGAATCGGTCACAATGACTACCAGTGTCAAATCATAACAACAAGAGTCTAACAAAAACGTCATCAACATGGCATGCTAATCGGAATAATGAATTAGCATATCAAACCCGCATTTTCCTTACCTGATTGGCTTATAGCCGACGCAACTCGCAACCTTCAACCGCAACGAGCAGGATCACCCGATCAAATAAAATCTTGCTCGTCAGGCATCATTGAAACATCCACGCACACTTTATTTCACCCCTTCCTACTTAACCGTTCATAGCGTCGTACGACGGCTACTTATTCCAATTTGATACCAGGATCCTTAACCTAGCCTTAATAATGCCTGAGTACTAATACTCTTTCATTTGGGCGTACTAACTCCATTCCCCACTTCCCGTCACATAGAGCGCTTTATTGTGTGTTCTTCGAAATTCGGTGTCAACATGATAAATTACCAGAACTCACCCTGTCGGCCATTACCACCCCCAACACCCCAAAACCTCTTCAAAACAACTTTTTAGATGTCCTACACCCCTTCCTGCACCAAGTTCTTTGAAAAATTTTATAGAAAAAATTATCAAAATACCTGCCTTTAGGCAACAAATTACCAAAGTGCCCCTTTGGGATTCCCAACACCGAACAAATCTCAAAACACTCTCAAACGTTATTTTAAGCATCCTGAAGTTATTTTTAAGCTAAAAAGTATTTTCTAAAATTTTTGTTCGAAAATCCCGAACGACATGGTTCGGCTATTCCTAGACTAATTCTATTACGAGGCTGAACGCGTCACTATCGTTGACATTGCCGGCATTCTCCAGAAGCAAAGGGAGGACTTGAACAAGTACGTGCACCACTTTCATCTCAAATGCCTCGAGTGCACAGAGTTCAGCAAGGACGAGACCCTAGTACCCATATGCATCAAGAACATGAGCGATGTATATCAGGTACACATTGAGAACTTACAGTTGAGGTCATGGGGACACCTCATGGAAGCAGCCCGTCTGCAGAATGCACTATTGACCACGGCCGAACCATCTGGAGCTCTACCCCACAACCACAACAGCAACAATAGTAACAACTGCAACCCCTACAAGCATTAGTTCCAAGAAGGGGACCGGCGCCCCGACAAAAGGAGGCAGCGAGGGCCTGCCCCCAAGTACCCATGTGATTTGAACACGGTGAAAGAGATTTTGGCGAAATAGGTGAAAATGACAATAACTTTCAACTGTCGCCGATGAAAGCCAATGTCACGGAAGCGAACAAAGCCCAACCTAACTACTGCCCTTACCACCGCACTGTCGGCCACCATCTCAAAAATTGTAATGGGCTGCGAGATATCTTTGTAAGGAAGGTCACAGCAGGCGACCTGCAGCTCCGAAAGAACCATGACGTACGTCGACAGCCATACCCACCGTACAACAACAACAACAACAAAGAGCATCAAGTACTCATGGCCATCACCGACCATGTTGAACCTATCATCACTGAAGCCTCTACAGAAGCCATCCCGATGGTCACACCATGTGTACAGCCAGCTAGCCAACCACAGTCTTCGGTGGGCCAAATGACAAAGATCAAAGGATTTTTTTGATGAAATGGGGTTTTCACCCGCCGCAAAAAAGTTACTTATCCAGCTGCCTGATTGAGGTCACCATAGGCCTCGGCCCTGAGTGCTTCACTGCTCAAGCCGAGCTGTGACACATCCCCTCTTCCGCATTGCTTTTCTCGGACGAGGACCTGCCACCAGTCAAACAGCATAACCGGCCCTTATTTTTGGAATGTACGGTTAATTGCATGGGCTTTTGCCATGCCTTGATAGACTGCGGAGCATCTGTCAACATCATGCCCCTCGATACATTACGAGTTGGCATCCCCACAAGGAAAATCATACGAGACCCAATTAAAATTACAGGCTTTGGGAACGGTCACCAATCAACCTTGGGACATATCACTGTCGACCTTATGGTCGGGTCAGTAAATCGTGACACCACTTTCCACGTAATGGACAACGAGCATGTATTCCACATCTTACTCTGCCGACCGTGGATTCACATCAACAAGGATGTGCCCTCAACGTCCCATCAGTGTATCAAACTAGTGGCTGGTCCATCGGGACACGAGGTAGTAGTGACAATACCAGCCACGAAGGCTCCGTTCGAGTGCGCAGAATCATACTTCGCCGAGGCTCCTTCACCGAGCTTGCCAAGGATGGTGAGAACGCTGCTCACATCCATTCTACAAAGCTGCCAATTGGGATGAACTATGTGGCAACAAATCTAACAAGTCCAAAACAAAGAAGGGCAGCAAGAACAAAGCATCAACCTCAGCCATACCACCTGCTGCCAAGGCCAACTCCCCTCCTGCATCCCCCAAGTCTAAGAAGCACAAGCCTGAACCAACCTTCCAACGCATCATCAAAGACGGTAAAGTGATCTACTAGCTAAGACGGTGTACGAAGGCTCCAGGTGGTCCCTTATCTGACCCCCTCGACCCCGACCCACTTGTAGAGACTGAATGGTGCTGCACGGCCGAGCATTGCCCGCCAAATCCTGATCTCACCCCCGGTGTAGCACCACCTTGCTATGAAGACGGCCTTCGACCAGAGGCTGAAGATCTTAAAGAAATCAACCTGGCCGACCCAAGCAAAGAACTACGGCACACTTACATCGGCATAAAACTCACCCCTAGCCGAAGAGAGGAATTAGTTTCCCACCTTCATAAATAACGCAATGTCTTGGCATGGACTTACAATGAGATGCACGGACTGGATCCCGCCTTAGTCACACACCATCTCAACATTGCTACCGGATCCATCCCTGTCCGACAACACTTGCAGACCTTCTGCCCCGAGCTCGAGTTAAAGATCAAACAACAGATTGAACGCCTCCTTCAGGCAGGCTTCATTGAACCTATCACTCACCCAATTTGGCTGGCTAATGTCGTCCCTGTGCAAAAGAAGAATGGCCAAGTCTGCATTTGTATTGACTTTTGGGACATGAACAAGGCGTGCCCCAAAGACGAGTTTCCACTACCTAACATCGACATGCTTACGGAGGTCGCCGCCGGACATGAAACCTTATCTTTCATGGATGGTTTTGCAGGCTAAAATCAAATTCGCATGAAACCCGACGAAGCCAAGACAGCCTTCTGCACTCTTATGGGTAACTTTTGTTGGAAAGTCATGCCTTTCGGTCTAAAAAACGCGGGTGCTACATATCAAAGGGCAATGACAGCAATCCTCCACGACATGATACACCGCACAGTGGAAGACTACGTCGACGATCTTATTATCAAATCCAAGAAGGAAAGTGATCACCTCACTGACCTTCGAGCAGTCTTTGATCGTTGCCGCCAGTACAACATGCGGATGAATCCATTAAAGTGCGCCTTTGGCATCTCCTCCGATAAGTTCCTCAGCTTTTTGGTCAGTCGACTGGGCATTGACCTTGACCCTTCCAAAGCTGCCTCCATCCAAGAAATGCCTCCCCCAAGAACACAAAACAACTGAAGAGCTTCCTCGACAAGATCTATTACCTCTAACGCTTCATACCTGCATTGGCTGAGCTCATTACTCCCTTTCAGCATCTAACGCTCAAGAGCGCACCGTGGAGTTGGGGTACACCCAAACAGCAAGCCTTTGATTAAATCAAGACGATCCTTATGTCACCACAGACCATGGTAGTACCCCGGCAAGGTATACCACTCTTACTCTACTTGACCTCCATGCCCAGGTCCATAGGGGCGTTGCTTGCCCAAGAGGTGGATGGGGTGGAGCGTCCAGTCTATTATCTCAGTCGGTCGATCAGGGGACCCGAAGCCAATTATTCCGAGATCGAGAAGCATTGCCTAACGTTGGTATACGCCTCGCAAAAATTTAGACATTACTTTTTGGCACACCAGATCACACTCGTCACTAAGGCTGATCCACTACGGTACATGCTTACATGCCCTGCCCTATCTGGTCATCTTACCCGCTGGTTGTTGCTCTTGGCTGAGTTTGGCCTATCTATCAAAAACCCTACAGCTCTACGGAGCCAAGCACTTGCCAACCTCTTAGCCTTCTTTCCATGCCAACAATACGAGCCAACCTCAGTCCAATTACCTATGGATGAGACTGCCCTGATTTCTGACATTGATGAATTGTGGACACTTGACACTTGAGTTCGACGGCTCAGCCACTAGCAAAGGTCCCAATGGAGCTCCCCTCCAGTAAGGGGTGCCGACATAGTCCTTCAAAATTCAGAGGGTGTTACCACATCCCTATCCTTCAAGCTCGCATTCTCAATATCTAACAATGAAGCTGAGTATGAGGCACTTGTCATTGGCCTCATGCTGGATACCAGTATGGGGGATAAGTCATTATACGTGAAAGGAGACTCGAACTTGATCATGAAGCAGGCCGACGGGGAGTTTGCAGTCAAGGAGCCAGCCTTGGCACCTTATCGTGCCTTGGTGCAACACTTGGAAGGAAGACTTGGCCATATCCAGTATGAACATCACAACAGGTACCACAACAGACATGCGGACAGCTTGGCCACGATTGCGTCAAAGATGGAGGTTAATGGTGAGCAGCGAATGTTAACCATCATCAAGAGAACGGAACCATGCACAGCATTGAACCTAGTCACGAAGGACATTACTGCAGGCGATTGGAGGCAGCAGATCTTTGACCAACTTAAGGCGTCATCTCTTGCTTATGCCTTTACCCTTATTGACTTTATGATGTTGGGAGATGTCTTGTATAGACGATGTCCCGGAGGCACTCTTGCCAGGTGTTTGGCCCCGGCAGAAGCAAAGCACAAATTACAGCTCGGCCATCAAAAGTGTTGTGGCATCGACGGTCCTCCTCTATACCGTCGCCTCCAACGTATGGGCCTCTATTGGCCATCCATGGCCAAGGATGCCTCAGATATACAAAAGGGACTGTCCCGAGTGCTTGTATGCACCGGACAATGCGGAAGCTCTTGTCATTGACGTCGAAGTTGACTGGCGCCAGCCTTTCATCCAGTACTTATCCCACGGGGTTCTACCACCTGACCGCAACTTAGCACGATCTATCAAGCGCAAGTCAGTCAAGTATTTCGTGATGGTAGGCGAGTTATTTTGCAAAGGATTTTTGGGACACACACTGCGATGCTTGCAGGGTTCCCAAGCAGTCGAGGTGATTAACGAAGTACACAATGGTGATTGCGGTGAGCATCAAGGCTCTCAGAAGTTGTATGCAGAATTGCTAAGGTTGGGGTACTACTGGCCGACTATGGAATATGACATGATCTCTCATGTCTAACACTGTCAACCCTGCTAGAAACACGCCGACAGAATGCACACACCGGCGTCCGACCTCCGCATGATCTTGGCCCCCTGGCCATTTCACTCTTGGGCTCTCGACCTCATAAGCCCCATCCACCCAACATCACGGGGTCACACTTGGATTATGGTGACAACAGAACGTTTCACATAGTGGGTCAAAGCCATACCTCTACGACTAGCCACGAAAGGCGTCATTGCCAAATTCTTGCACGATCACATCGTTTGTCGCTTTGGTATCCCCCGGTGTATCATATCTGACAATGGCACGCCATTCATCAACAGGGATGTCTGAGCTTTCATGGAAGGATACAACATCAACCACGCTACATCCATCCCTTACTACCCACAAGGGAATGGTCAAGCTGAAGCTTCTAACAAGACTCTACTACGGGTATTGTCACAAATGGTCCATGTTGCGAGTGGTTCATGGTCCGAAAAGCTAAGCCTTGCACTTTGGGCTTATCAAACCTCCAAGCACAAAGGAACAAAGGCCACACCCTTTTTTCTTGTCTACGGAGACGATTGTGTGGTACCAGCCGAGATTGTTGTCGCGTCAGCCAGACTCTCCCTAAGTAGTGGGCTTGGGGAGGAAGAAACCAGAATGACCGCCCTTGAAGGACTTGATGAAAGGAGGGCCAATGCCTTGCGCCGTATGAAAGTAGCACGATCAACTCACTAAGACATATGGAAAGACTGTGAAGCAATGGACATTCGTCGAGGGCGACCTTGTTCTCCAAGCCGCCAAACATATACACGCCAACATGTCAGCCCCCAAGTTCACACCGAATTGGGAAGGACCACTTCAAGTGCATGAAGCCAAAGACAACGGCTCCTACCTACTGCTCAACACGGAAGATGGACAAATCATGGCACCTATCAACGGCCGCTATTTGAAGAAGTATTATGCATGACCAACTGCAGATCGTTCCCCCAGCCCTACCCACCCAAAGCTTAGAACATCCACACATATAGCATTTTTTTGTATATGCACACCTGTTTATGACTTGTAACTTTTGCTGATTATTACAAGTTCTTACTTTACTCATATAATGGCATTTTGGCCTAAATACTATCAATGCAAAGATCATTTACTCACCTCAACTACTGTCTGTAATGCACTCTTTCATTTACACATGGTTCACTAAGTTGCTTGCTATGGGCGGGGAAGGGGAACCTCAACGGGAAGACACCACATGCAAGACATACAAGCACATCAAAAGCTAAGCATCATCTCACAACAAACATAGGTACAAAATAACCACATGACTACAATATCCATCAACAAAATGAGTACAAGCCAATGGTTCGGGGGGGGGGGGGGGGGCACTACTGACCCCATGTCTACTAAAAGAAGAAAAGTGCAAAGTACAAGAGATCTAATGTAAAGGGGGGCAAGCAAGGCACAAATAGGATCGGAAGTGTACGCCTCCAACGTATGCCATTGCGTTTGAAGATCTGACCATATGTTATCCCATTCAGCTAGCCAAACCTCTGTCTCAATCAGCCGTCTCTCTGCCTCTCCAAGCTGGGCGCGCAGCCTCTCCACCTCCTCAGTCATTACAGTCATCTCAGTATCAAGCACGCGTCTATGACCCTGCAACGTGGCCTCCTGAACACTGCTGAGAGTCAACTACGTCGCTACCTCAGCACTCTAGCCTCTCAATCTGATATAGTCCGCCAGCCAGTCTAACTGGAAGTCGAGAGCTGTAAAGGATACAAGCTCTAAAAGATACTGTGATATAACTGTTGGAGTCCAACCTGGAACCGGTACAACACCAAGGGTAGCAAACCAATCCATGAGGGCTGTGTACATCGCCCTCAAGAAGATAGCACAACGGACGAGGGCGGAATCAACAAATGTCTCCGGGTGCCTCGCCCTGATCATCTCCAATCGGCGTACTACTACATCCGATAACTCCACACCATCACTGGGGATCGCGTCTGCCCCGCCGACAGGAAACCTACCACTGGTAGTGCCAACCTTTGCGATACCACAATCAGCCGACTGCGTATCAAGCACACCAGAGTGCATCGACAATAGTATATCACCAGCATCTGCTACCAAGCCTGACAACGTCTCACATACAGGCCTCGCTGCAGGTAGAACAGTATATCACCGCTGCGGGTGCAAAGCCCCATGAAGACAAGTGCGCATGGGAGAGTAGGCCAAAGGCCAACATTTGGGCAACCCCCTTAGGGAGGCCGAGGCCGACCCCTTGGGGAGGCCGAGGCCCACCCCTTGGGGAGGCTGAGGCCGACCATAGGGAGTGGCCAAGGCCCACAAAGGGAGGCCAAGGCCACTCCCCCTTTTGGTAAACTTTGGGCACGCCGACAGTTGGTATTTTGGTGGCGACTTTGAGTTGGATAGTCGAGGTACAACGAGCATGTCGCCGTGAGTCGCACACACGTAATGAACAAGGAGCCAAAGTCACACACGGAGCGTACGAATCGAAAAATGACGAAAAGGACACTACGCGAGAAGTAAGTAACAGTGGGGGTGGGGGAAGGCCAAGGCCCACCCCTATATGGGACCGAGGCCGACCCCATAGGCAAGGGGAGGCTGATGCCAACCCCATGGGGTAGGCCAAGGCCTTTGCCCCTTGACCCCTTGCTCCAGTTGCGCCGTTGGCCAATGTTTTTGGTGAAAAGGTGTTCGCATGTGAGCGGAATGACGATCGTGCTACCGTGAGTCATGCTAGTGTGAAATAATTGATGCCTAAGTCACGAACGAGGCGTGCGAAGAGAAAAATGCACGTGACTTGGGCGCGCGCACTTTGACCGGTTCGATGTGTTGAATAATTGACAGTTGAATATGTCGAAATGTTCAACGAAGTGGGACCCCTAGTGGGCCCTTGGGTCTGACCAAGATAGGTTGGGAGTACAACCAAATGATGATGCAATAAAACCCCAGGAAAAGACAAAAGTTCTTACAACTGATAAATACCATGTTGATGCCCACAGCCATTTTTGGAATGTGTTGCTATAAACTTCCTTTACTTCTTTCCCTTGGTCAATGAACTTCAACATTCCCGCCTCGATTTGATCCTCTACAACATTTCGAAATACAACACAATTGTTAGTTCATGGCTAATCGTATTGTGCCACTTATAAAATTTAGCTCTTTTATCCTTAGGAGCCCCGAGATAGCTTTGCAGTTGAATGAATTTTATCTTCAACAGATAGTCGAAGATCTGATTTGGCTGGTTGAAATCGAATGAGTACTTCTTCATTGAAGGTGACGGGTTCAAGTCTCTCTAAGAGAACATAGAATTAGGTGAGCAGATTGGCAAACCATGAAAAAAGCAACTCCAATCAACGAGTATTGGAGCCATTTTAGTTTTACCCACCTGTTTTGACCGGGTTCACCACATTGGAAGGTGAACCTCATAATGTCTTCAATCCTCGATTGGTTTCCTTCCCCACGAAAAAGACTGAACTCTGTGATTTTAATTCCACTTAGAACATCCATTTGATCGATCATAACGGGATACAGTTTTCTATATTCAAGCCTATCGATAGGCTTATATCCCTGACCCGCACCGACATGATTTGACTCATGATGTGACTGTGTTCCCATTCTCAAGCATGTCATGTCTTTATCTTCAAGGGCAGTCGGCCTCGTAACTCCACCATCTTCCAATGTTGTATTGTCATATTGGGACACCCCCTCTACTTCCATTTTTTGGGGAGGAGTACAGGCATTTTCACCTCCTTGACTGGGAACCCCTTGGCCAGTCCCACTTCTTGATACCCTTATGTTATTAAGTTGCGGGCCCCTTTGACCTATTTGCTTTTGCAGTATTCCTTCTGCTTGGCCCATGGTCACCATTATCGATTGGATTGGGAATAGACCAGCTTGATTCATTTGGGTGATTTGAGCTTAAGCAGTTTAGCTTCCTTACCGTGGTTTCTATCCTTATGGGAGAAACATCCACCACTACCACCTTGTCAAGATGGTCTAGGGGAGCTTTTTACTTTTTGTAGTGTTACGTCCACTATTTTGGCAATGGACGAAGTTTGTCTCTGCATTTCTTCTGATAAATCTTTAATCAACTTGTTTCCAGAGGCATTCCATTCTTCTATCTTTTTCCTTATTTATTCCATTATTTTTGGAATTTGATTTTTCCTGACTACTTGTTGCTTTACTAAAAGCCATCCCTTGTCTTTGCAGAATAGTCATTCATTGAGATACTACGATAGTAAGTATTTGAGTCAAGGAACTAACCTGGCCTATCAAGAGGCCCGTCTTCTGGTCGTTTCTGTCGATTGCTTCAGTTCCACCAACTGCCATTACAGTGTTGGTATCAACGCTATCAATGGTACTCCTTTCAGTAGAACTTCCTGCATTAGGAACATCATTACTGAAACCCACACTCCCATTCGAACCAGTAATAGCTAGAGCAATCCTTGTTGTTTCTCCACGTTACCTCCATTACCGGTAGCATTGTTTTTGGTGCCATTATTGGCTCCATTAATTTTGACATGACTCCTCGTAATAGGCATCCTTCACCTTTTAGATTGAACAGTCCCACCGGGTGTGCCAAACTTTTGGGCTAGATGGCAAGGTCCAATTAATGTGGATTCTTTTTGGCCTCTTATCTGAGGACTTCTCTAAAATGGGAAACTTTGACATAGGAAACTAAAATTAGAAACTTTGATAAAATAGAAGTCAAAATCACAGACTGCGCGCCTAAGACAAAGACAACATTTATAAATGAACTGATGTGTGCACTGAATACAGGGGCGTCTATCGATAGAAGGCAAAGTGAAACAAAGCCTTCACAAAGGTAAAAAAAAGTTACACAAAGCTTTAGTTGTGTTGATGATAATGGTGCCCTCTCTTTCTCCTTTTATTCTTACTTTCTCATAACTGTTCGCTCCAATTCTTTTCAAAATGAAACTATTCGTCTATATCTTCCATATTTGTTGTTGTCGATCTTTCTCTCCTACCGATACCAGTACCGATTTCCATTCAATTTCTTTAACAAGAACTATCCACATGCCGCCAAAACCTGCATTACAGGCCCCACATTCTGTAAAAATCGGAACCGTCATAAACAGTTCTCACATCATTATCTCAACTGCCGTAAACTGCCATTACATCATTATTAATGACGTATTATTACTTGCCACCTCCTAATTGTCCTTAGTTTAAGACTCCATTTATCTTTTAACCTTTTCATGCACACGTCACCATAATTCACTGGTCATGGTGGAAGTAGATTTTCACAGGCCACCAATATTGCACAAGGGAATGAGCATTTCCAGAGTCTGGCTCAGGCATTGGCATCTCACGCTAGTCAAGCTGCCATTTTTGTACATCAGGCCGTCTTGTTACACTAGGATTGGTTTGATCCCGTGCAGTCTGGTGTGCCTGAAGCGCCGACTCAAACGCTTCATCTGTCATAGTGCTCCTGTGAATTTTTAAGAATGTAGCTCCAACTGCTGGTAGATGTGGAAATATGGTCTCCCAAAGGATGGGTATGTCATGAATTTTAGGCCGCTGGTTACAATTACATGCTTGTGGTGTACATCTTTGGCTTGTAGTCACTGTTTTATTTATATATATATATATATATATATATATATAAAAACATGACAAGACTCCCAACTCAACCCTGTACACTGACCAAAATCCAGAAGCACAATACCCGCACTCAGGTTGGGGCAAGTGTATTTAGCTAAAGAATATAGAGAGAAAAAAAAAAAAAGAACCAACATGTTGGGGAAAAGCTCTGGGCTTCAAGTTTCCATGAAAGCTTAAGTCTTTCTTTGCTGGGTCTCTCGTAGCGTCAACAGTTGATGGTCACACTCTTTCTTCTCGCTTTTGACTATTCCAAGCTCCAGGATGTCTAGTCCCAGCTATGGGAATACTAACACCGAAGCAAGTAACTCGGTTGCTAGGAGGGGATGGCTAATACCTGCGGATTCGGCACGCGTTTTGGATGCGAGTGCAAGATGGCCTACTACGCTAGTTGGCAAGTTCATAGACTTTCAAAAATTCTCTACGCGAACGTGAGGATCAAGCGCATTGGGATGGGGGGGGGGGGGGGGGGGGTATTATCCCTATTTCCTTTAGAACGGGAGGATGCAAAGGACTTGTTTTTGGCTGGCAGCCTGTGGAATTTTTGTGGGGCGTTGGTCATCCTCAAGGCCCTGATTCCTAATACCCCACTCCACGAGCATAGGTTCGACAAAATTGCGGTATGGATACAGCTCCATAGGCTGCCGTACGAATACTTCAACGATGAGGATGCTACGCTTATTGCTAGGGTGGCTGGTCCTGTGGTAGCGGTAGATTAGCCTCCGGACGACAACCGAAAATACGATTACATTCAAGTCCGGGTTCAAATCAATCCTTTCAGGCCGTTAGTTGCAGGCACATAGGTCGAATTGCTGGGTAATCGGAGGCCATGGCGGATTTTGTATAGCTATGAAAAAATCTTTCGGGTTTGTTTTCGATGTGGTATAATCGGGTATTCTAATTATATGTGCAACAAATCTGTGGAAAAGGCAGGTTATGGGGTTGACCAGGGGTTTGCGCGATCTGCGCTGGCACCGTATTTGGAGTTACTACAACAAGATCATCGTGCCTTATGCGACGATCACTTACTGGCATGGCCGAACACTAATTTTAATCGTACTAGCCTTGTGCAATTGATGGAAGGGAAGGGTCAAGCAGATTTAAGGTTTCTTTATCATGATCGCAAACACTCCATGGAATCAGAGCAATCGTTAGAGGACTTACAAGCACTGATTATCTCTGACGACCCCTCATCGAAAATTTCATCGGAGCGGGAAGCGAGTAATCAACCGGCCACGGCGACAGGAACGCCGGTGATGGATGGTGGATCTGGGAATCAGTCGCCGCCGACAACAGGTATGCCCTCTTGTGTGTTGCCACATGGCTATGGCAAAAGCAGGCGGTTGGCATGCCGGGTTGCCTTGCACGTGGTGGACAGCTAGCGGCAGAGGAGGAGGAGTGCGGGGTGGTGGTCAAAAAGTGTCAGCGGTGGCCTTGGAGGACGAGCGACGGCAGCTTCAAGGTGTTGACCTCGCTTCTGGAGAGAAGCAAACAAGCTGCATTTGACAAGAAGCTATGGTGGACCATGAGATGGTGGAGGGCCAACTAGTGGGCCTAGGCCCTTTAATCTTCATGGGGAACATGACACGGCTGGGTTGGACAGGGACTCGGCAGGCCACACTGGGCTGATTTCTCAAGGCCCACATAATCTGGACAACTCAATCAATAATGGGCCGAATTATCTGCAGCAATATGTCTTGGATAGGGGCCTGCATACCGAAAATACCACTACCAGCCCGCAGAATTTAATTAATGGGGATACACAGGGTCAGTCGACACCACCTGTTCCACACACATACGACGAAGTGGCCCGGGCACGGTTCTCAAAGTCCTTGATGTTGGGAGAGACACCTCGGGGAATGATTACGCCAGGCTTCCATATGATTGCACCTAGTTTCCCAGGTAGCTCGGTCCGCTCGGCCCCTATAGCACACCATTCGGGCTCGGAGATAGATCCCTCGGAGGAGCTGGAGGCCTCGTCGGCTACGGCCTATCTCTCGGTTATTTCAATATCTTCAAGTGGTGGGTCCGCTGTGCAGACAGAGGGGTTAGTCGGGTGTCAGAGGCTTCTCATTCCTCCCAGACAACCTTAGAGAGCTCTCGGAAATGTGTAACTGGCTAGTTAGCTATGGAGGAGGCTCCTCAAAAGAAACATTGGGGTACAACTGGCCAACAACCTTTGTCGCCAGGTATGGCACCTTCATTGTCTCAGTTGTTATATCTTGATATGCCTATTGATATGGATATTAGTGACTGCTGTGAGGTTTCGGTGGTTGTCCCGCAACAACCCCAATCATATCAATGAAACTTTTCAGTTGGAACTGTCAAGGGTTTGGGAACACCCTCACAGTTCGGGCGCTCGGGAAGGCTCTCCGAATGGCTAGGCCCTAATGTAGTGTCCTAATGAAGACCAAATCCAAGGTACAATTTGTATCTCATAAGTTATTGCGGCGTGGGTTTCCATCATTGGTAGGGGTTGATGCTTCTGGGACTGCGGGAGGATTATTGTTAGGGTGGGATGACTCACTTCAAATGATCCTAATTCTTAAAAATGCAAACCTAGTTTTGATGCAAGTCACGGATGAATTTAACTATTCATGGCATGTGGGGTTTATTTACGGCCATCCATTCATGTCTCAGCGTAGAGCAGTCTGGCAGCAATTAGTAGATACTTTATCTTCCTACAGAGGAAGCCTTATGCTCGTAGGTGACTTTAATCAAGTTCTTTCGCCAGCGGATAAATGTGGCATTCATCACCACTCCATTCCTGGCTGTGATGACTTACTGACCTTCCTTGACTCTTTGAGCCTTCTGCCCATCCATGTTCACGGGCCTAAGTACACATGGACTAATAATCGACGAGACAATGCGTGTACTTATGAGGTGTTAGATCAAGTTTTTGCCAATGCATCTTGGCAGTCTTTATTTCCTGACACAGAGGCTAGGAATATGTCCATCTTTAGGTCAGACCATGCCCCTATTTTGTTGAATGCCAAGCCGACACGGGTGTGGTGGAGTAGGCCTTTTTGTTTTGAGGCTATGTGGGTACAATACCCAGGGTGTCAGCAACTTGTAAGTGAAGCCTGGGGTTGTCGGGTCTCAGAATCACCAATGTACCAAGCAAGTGGTGCAACATCTTAAATCCCTGAAGGCTGACCTCAAGTGCTGGAATCGGTCAGTGATTGGGAACTTGGCCTCGCGGATTAGTTTTCTTCAACTACTTATTTCTGCAATGTCTTCTTCTTTTAGTTTTTCGAAGGTCAATTGGGTACTCGGATATTAGAAGGAGTTGCTTAAGCCGTTACGTTCGGCTCAGACACTCCAATGGACAGTAGTAGATGTAATGGATCCTCAAAATGGGTGGATACGCAATAAACTTGCATCACGTCTTCTTGAGCCGGTAGTTCAGGCCATTCAAAGCTTATATTTGTCGCCATACGGGTATCCAAAACAATGGTATTGGGCACCTTTGGCCTGGCGAATTTACCATTGGCTTGGCTTACCGGCTCTTGGCAGCAGAAGGCTGCAGGACTATCACCTTTCCTATCGTGCCAATGACTGTGTGGCGGCGTCTGTGGAAACTTAGGCTCCCTCACAAGCTTCTCACGTTTTTATGGCTATGTTTGTGGGACCGAGTCCGACGCGGGTTGGTTTACGACACAGGAATATTGAGACTACCATCGAATGTCCATTATGTCTGCGTTCTGAGGAGTCTGCCTCGCATCTATTTCTCTATTGTGAGGTGGTGAGGCCAATATGGTTTGGCGGATATCTCGGTCTCTGCTTGAACAATCAAGAAGTATCCTTATCAGAGTGGCTGGTTCGATGGCTTTCTACTCCTTTCAATGCTTGTACCCATCTTATGCAGGCCTTTGAGATCCTGGCTTGGACTCTTTGGGCCATCTGGCTAGCACGCAATCAATTGGTGTTCCAAGCATGCAGATTTATTCCGAGCAATGTTATTGCTCATACTAACCGCATGACAAAGTCCAAATCTATGGCTGGTCTGTGTGTCCACAGACCCGGAGGCAGCAAAGCAAGGGAACAGGGTCAACTGTACAAACAAGGCAATTGTATCTGGGGTCACGCAGCCCTATTATTCTCTCCTCTCGCGGGTCTCCTAATGTGGCAACGACTATCTGTTTATACTTTAGTATGGTTTGGGTACCTGAGAGATTAAGTCTCGGTATTGGTATGGAAGCAGTTGACGCGAATGATCGTTACGTAGGGTCTTTTGCACGAGCACTATGTTGTACCGATAGATCCGTGGCATCTGTGCTTACTCTTGCTTATACTGTTTACTGGGCTTTGACTAACAATTTCCTTATTCTTGAGTTATTTACTAATGATGCTTTTTTGTTTCAACAGTTGTCAGGAAAGGATGATCTTACCATAACAAGTTCCCCAGCCCTTTTTGATTTGTATTATAAGTTGGATGACTCAGTTCTGCTCCTTGAGTGTGGCGGGTCAGCACGATCTAGCTGAAACTCTAAGATTAGCTCGTGTTGCCGGAAGATGGTGTCTCCCAGTGTCCATGAACTGGCGGGCTCCAGGTGACTGGGCTATTTTGCGACCTCGTACGAAAGTGGCAGTGCATCGACCGCCATAGGACGGGTTGGACATTTTGGGTCTTCGTAAATATCTCCTATGTTCTTGTTGGGTTGTATATGTCTTCTGCTTATATCGCTAGGATGTGTAAAGCATTTGTACTTGGATGTTGGGTTATATAACAGGTAGGGTTCTTACCTAATTTTAAAAAAAAATAGAGAGATACAGTATAATTCAGTGATAGACTTCTCTTCAAATAGCATGGCAAAATCGAATTGTAAATTAGACTACTTCAAAACAAGAGTCAATTTACAAGCAAGGTAAACAGATCATCAAACTTGAAATCATCCACTAACCCAACAACGGAAATAAGCAGTAAAAAAATAAAATTTTAAAGATAACAACACCACATCTGGTTTCTCACAAATACACACACCAACAGAATCCAAAGCGAAAAGCTGTTTATTATCAGTCTTCTAGTCAAGACACGGTAACTTCATGTACAGGGGACACCAAGACCTCATAGAAAAAAGTTTATTCATGGAATCGTGTTTTGTACAAGTAGAAAAAAAAAAGAGGGATCGATGTGGGAGGAAATCTTCTAATCTTGATATGCCTACGGAAGTACACAATCCATCCCTGCTGGCCCTGTTCCCCTGAAGGTGCAGTTCGTTTAAGCTGTTTTGCCGGTTGCCATTTTAGTCAACGAAGTCAAACTTAACCTGCAACAGGAATGGGGAAAGGTCACATAAACTAAGGAGCTTTCAATATGACTTTTTAAGTATATAATCAACACCCACGCACCCCGCAAATAATAACAGCGCTAGCGCTACATATTCCAGACCTCCGGGCATTTGTCATGTAGAATGTTGTCATTGAGTAGAAGTCAAAGCTAAACATTTGAAATACCTTAAGACAAAACTCTTCTTTTTTTTTCCTTTTTTCTTAACCTTCAGACCCAACTCTTCAAATGAAAACAAGTTTATATAATTACCATTTCATCAGCTTGGCAGTGCATCACAAGAGGTCAGTCATCCTTCAGTCGACTCACCTTATGGCTAGTAGCAAAGCAGAAGATGTTGAAACACTTCTTGTAACCTAAAAAGTTGGGCGTTACATAAACTGACAATTGTGTGATCTGTTGGTTGCAAAGTGAATTTAGATGTTTTTTTATTGCAAATCTCTGGAATCAAATCCTTGCCAAACCATTTTCCTATGGGATATAAGATACATGGGGCTATTACCCAGTCTAAAAGAAGCAAATTTAGCTGTGTTCTGCTGCTCGTCATTTGCTATTAATCACGAATATCCAAGGGCAGGCATATGAGATAAGCCACGTCTAAGCGAGGTGCAACAAATGGCGCAACGTGCAAACTAACGCAAGGGAAAAGCACCAAAACGTCCGATACAGAACTTGTGAGTTTGTTTGCAATGGGCACCAAAATATAAGTTTGTCGCATGAGATGAGCCACGCTCTAAGCAAGGTGCAACAAATGGTGAAAGCTAACACAAGGGAAATGCACCTAAATATTCGATCTGTAACTTGGTCTGTTTGTTTGCAATGGCGACCTCCAGAATACCTGCTTCAGCAAGCTCAAGTATATTCCAGCTCTAATACCCAATGCCAAGTTACTTTTGCTGTTTTGGAGTCTCTTCCCTAGTTCAGTGTCCCCTAAGTTTTTTTGGGTGAGGGCTTCTAAGTCCGTTTCTTTTGTTTCTGAAAAGTACCAACTGAAAACTGAGCAGTCTCAAACCACACATTCACAAAGGCTAAGAACCATCTTTCCGTCAACAAAACGCCATAAAAATTGAACAATCCTGCTACTTTATAAAGAGACTAAAACTTAATTGAAAATTGATAATAGCCGGCATCAATAAAGAAACGAAGACGTATCAAATTACCTACCAGAAAGATATATGCATATGATACAGTTGTTCCCATTAAAAGCATCCAACAAACTAAAGTTGCTCTACATTGTTCATTACCTGATAACTGGCTTCTGCTGTGAAATAGAAGCGGAATGGATCCCATTGGAGAATGGTGCCTCAAGTTCAGTAGGCTTTGTTCACAAAAATTCAAGAAGAAAAGAAACAAGTAAGTAATGTCTGAAAGAGTTGAACTAAATTAAAAAGCTATAATTTGAACTACTAAATACAGGAAGGAGAAACTAACAACCTTGTAAACCCAGCAATGGATCATGGAGAAAACACGATGACATCTTATTCACGAGGGAAGAATATGCTATGAAACATTATTATTATCATCATAATAACAACAAAAGTTTGCCATAAAATAGCATATTTGCAAAAAGCATAATAGAGCAATTCTTGAATTAAATGTGTAGTCATTCTAGTCAATGGCAAAATTATGCTTGCAATCATGATAATTTATAGATATTTATATTGATTTTCTGTTCCCCTTTTTCTTCCGCTAATATCTGCTTCAGGTTCCAGAGAGAGACCGTGTTTCTTTTCAACCTTCTACACATAAAATTCCTTGTTTGAAACAATATACAACAATAGTGTTGGCGTTTTCTCAGAAAAAACTTGAATTAACCAAGCAGCCACTATTTCTCCAAAACAGATGAAGTGCATCACACAAAGACAGATCCACTTGGGTAACAAAATAGAGTAGATCCACTAAGGAAACTACAAGTGAACTAAACAAGTCATCTAGAACAAAATGACATGTTCCAATAAAAATTACAGGATTAGCAGATAAAACCTCAAGTTCTTCTAAGCTCCCATTCAAGTGCAAACTGGAGTGATCATCGGCTACAGAAACTACTGCTCCTGGTGCTGCTGAGGATTCCACACGGCCTCCTTTTTCGCTCCTGCCAAAACCTCCTGCTTGATGTTGATAATCAAGGTCATATTCTAGCTCCTCAACTTCTCCGAGAAAAGCTTGGTGTGCACCATATGGGCCAGACATGATATTCTCGATTGCAAGCTTTTCCGTGTCTCTAGAGCTTGATGGCCCATCACCAGAAGATAAAAGCCCAGCAGGCAGATTGCACCTTGCAGGTTCATCTGGTTTTACACCATTCTTAGCAGAAAGTTCAGCAGGACTTTTGGAACCCTCGAAGCCTTCACTCATATTATTATGGGGCTTCCCTTTCCAAGTTTCTTCAGACCCATTTTCAACTGCAGTGCCACCGTTCACGCGACATGAAACAACAGCACCGTGAACGCCCTCGCTTGAAGAACCTGCAGCAGCTGAACACTTCGTATCTCGCAGGTTACTTGCTTCATCGTCCTCCCACTTTCTCTTCCTTCCATCATCTGATCCATCTACAAGTGTGTTGCACTCACCTGACTTGCCTGATTCAGCTTGCCTAGAGACCTTCACTTCTGAAACCCGTCTACTGTCTCCAGCAACTTTGACTGGACGAGAAGGCCGAACCCCACCAGGAAATACAAAAGTAGGAATGTCCCTGCGTCGTACATGGGTCACATAAATATCCATTCCAGGCTTCCACAGAGTGTACATGCCAACTGAGTGCTTGAATTCCTCGACAGTCAACCTTATATCAAACTGCTCGCCTTCGTTCACTGGAACTCCCAGCTTCCGCTGAAGACCCATGAAGTAACAGCAATGAAAAGGTCTAGAATAGTCTGAAAAATCACCTGGGTGTGGATGGCACTGAAGTATGTTGAAAGTATGTCTCTCAATCTAGATTCGCACATAACAACTTAATTAGGTAGAGAATAAGAAAACCCAGACGGATAACAGCGCAGCCGGAAAACTTAGAAAATACAAAGCGTCACCTTCAATATAAGTTGACGCAAGCGAGATTCAACCCAGCCTTTCCAATTTCTCAAATCATCGTCATTTTCTGCACTAATATCAATCTGCAAATAATTCTTGTATGCTTCAAAGAACGGATACGACTCGAAAAGTTTATCCCAATCAGCCTTGTTTGCCTCCATGGTCTGCACCATGAGCAAATAACAAATTTGGGCACAATAAAAATAACAATGAATATAATAGACTACAAACTCAAAAATTCTGAACATGCATTAAAGGAGGTGTTCAATTATCTTATCTCGTAAAGTGCAAGTTATGACAAAACAAGAAATTTCTATTGAACTATCCTACAGATAGTGTTTCATTAGCTTAAGGGTTTATCCATCACCCTAGCTAGATAATAGTCATCTCAACTAGTTGGGGTGGCTACATGGGTTTTCGTCTTTAGGTTATGCTCGGTCTACCCCTACCTCTTCGTTTTGCTCCAACATGGAACAACTCACATCACACTGGGGCATCCAGATGCCTATAGTTGAAAACGTAGAAAGCACAAAACTTCTCAGGCAATTCTCCTCAGACTCCTCAATTACTTCAACCCCCACCTTCTACAAATATTCTCATTTGCTATCGTACCACCAAGCTCTAAAAAATCAATCAATTAGCTACTGAGTTGAATGAGATGAAGCAACAACTTGAACATAGGTTTTAAGTTCCTTAAGACAGGTTCGGGCAAACAAATACAAATGCAGGCACACACAGCTGGGGAGATATTGCAGCTTAGACCAGGTACGAAAGAATCTGGATAATAATTGGTAAAAGCATGCATGTGCTACATGTGTGGTCTATTGCGAAGGCAAGCTAAAATTATAACACAAATTGCACTGGACTTGCCAATAAGGTCACTAATCTTAAGAATGCTATCAACGTCATCCTGAAATAAACAACCACAAGGAATAGCAAGAAAACAGAAAATTAAGAAAACTTCACGCTTGGTATGTGGGTGGGCGCAGGGGTTGTGGGGGACTAGTTGCATGTACCCCCAAAAGACATGCAAGCAGCCGCTGCATTAGACCACCACAGCCACTATCATACATTCCAAAGAAGATAGAAGTTCTTTGCAACGGTATCAAAAGATCAGAGGAGATAACTAGACTATTATACTATCCAAATACCATGAGTGAAAGATGCACACAAATTACACTAGCAAATAAAATCTGGGAGTTATCGCTAGACCTACAAATTCTACTGTATTGAGGAGTACTAAGGAGGAAGGATTAACTTAAATTGTTATCATCATACCTCGCAAATTTCATTTCCCCTCTGAAACTCTTCAGTTATAATACGCAAAGTACTTGATGAGACATTATAGCTAGAATTCATACTCGGATAAGCCGGAGTAATTATAGGCATCAAATGATATCTGTCCTTGGGAAATCTTCTAGGATCCCAAACTTGTAGTCCAAGTGATCCTTCTTCAATAGCACAGAGCATAACTGGATTTGGCCAACGCCACTGAGTGAAGACCCTGAAGAACCGCGACACCAACATATTGGGAAGTGCATTAGGGTATAGCTGGCATATACGAGCAACAAGCAATGCCCAATTTATACCGCCCAGAAACCCTGCGACCTAATCACAGAGAGGAAGCACATCCAAAAGTATAATGAATCACATAGTTAAAGAACAATATCACCTTCCATATCAAAAGTTCACTTCCATACATTTGAATAAACACCACGCCGCTTTGCCCAAAACCTCATGCATCTCAAGGTTGTGCGGAAAGTCTGAAACACAGAAAGCAACACGTCAAAGTCGAGCATTGCTACAGAGAACGAAAGCAGAGATCTAAATGGCATAGTAGGGAAGTAATAACGAGAACCTGAATGTTAGGTACCAAACGCAAGATTTGGTCAGTAACTCTACAACCATTAAGACTACGAACTGTCTGTTCATCCACATTCTGTAGTATTGAGTCCTGTGAAATATCCAAGTCCTGCACCATTATAAGATTGTAACCCGATATAAATAAAAGACTTAAAAAACTCCAAGACCCATATCGAGCTAGGATAGCTTTATTTTGGATGGTTACTTTCGTTATGGCACTGTGGATTCAGGATTTTCTTAGCCAAGAGCTAGCTTAGGTCCATATGCGGGTTTACGACAGATGATGGTAATGGGGCCTTGTGTTCTGATAGTACTCATGTGACACTGCTTATTTCACACACCATCTGGTGAGTCTGGTTGGTGTTGCTGCTTTGAAGTGTAATCAAAGTTACTGTTCAGCTTGGCTCAGCCTCTCTTCTAAATGAGCTTGTCTGATTGGAGCAGAGTGGTGTGCTTATCAATTCAGTCGTAATAGATCTCATTACTTAGATTTGCATCATGTCAATGCATGCTGGTATTAGACTTAATCCTTTTAATTCGGGTAGCAGGAAAAGTCCCACTCCAATGGAACCTCCAACTGCTAGGTAACACCGACCCAGCAGATTACAGATATCAATAATGGATTTGTTGCTATAGGTTAAAAAGGCAAAGACTACTTCCCCGATACTGTATCAGCCAAAAAAAAAGATAACAAAAAGAAGGCATACTTAACAAAAAGGTAACAAGGTAAAAGAGGAAGACTGCCAGGCCGGTTTGACATGATCAATGTAATTACCTAACACCAACCCAGCAGATTGCAGATATGAATAATGGATTAGTTGCTATCGGTTAATAAGGCAAAGACTACTTTCCCCTTCTGTACCAGGGAAAAAAAAAGACAAAAGAAAGTATGCTTTACAAAAGGACTCCAAAAGTTAGATGCGGTACTTACTTCGGGAATAACCAAAAGTGAGAGTTTTGCATAAAGAAGATCTATGGAAACTCCACTGAACTTAAATCTCATTACAGGAACATGCGCATCAGGTACAGGATGTAACTCCGTTACTTCAGACATCTCCGAGAGCATTTTATGCAGCTCGCCAAAAAAATCTACCTGCGGCCAATTCAAAGAGCATTTATAAATCCATCAAGCAATACAACTGCATCAAAATAGATTAAAAATCATGCATAAGCTACAGCTGATCCCACATCTCGTTCTGCATGTCTAGGTCCCACGCAGAGAGTATCTATATCCGCGCCAGGGCCATGCACCTAGTAATGGGCAGAACACACAAAATAGCAATATGAGTCATAAAACAATATAATTCATATTAACTTGCACTCGGGAGCATCAAAACAGAAATGGTATAGTACAAGCCACAGGTTTTTATAATCTATTAACGACATGCCTTTATTTCAACCTGTCCCATAGTATCCAATTACGAGACAAAGAAAACCATAATTTAAAAGAAAAGAAAAGTTTGGAAATAGTTAAATCTGGTCCAAGTAACTTGACTGTGGAGGAGTTCGATAGCTTTAACATTTTAATGTCTTAAACACGTTGCAGTAATGTATGGTGCTAGCTTTTGGTTAACAAGATACTTTGGTAAGTTTTCATCTCTAAGGTAACAGTATAACTTAAAGATGCGGCATGATCACATATTATTGCAGGCTGAAGCATTACAACAGGCTTGTAAGAAATTACTGTATCCCCTAACTCATATTACAAAAACATGCGGCCAAACATATAAGCCACATAGAAAGCATGGTGCATTCTGAACTCTATCCATACACAAGTTAGGAGGTTACACATGTTGAAATCCAGCTTGTATATGCAAGGAAAAGCTCTCACGCACAAGCCCCCATGCAATGTAACAACTTAAACAAAGTTATTATTCCAACTGGAAGACCCAAAAGTGAGGTATCTAGAGCTGTAAGAGTATGGCCCCTATGGCTACTGAACCTAAGCTCTACTTATTCAAGTGATGACTCTTTGGAGCAGTATCTTCCCAGATGTAGCCTATACCCTCAAACAATGAAAAGGTGACTACAATCTTATTTTAAGTAAGGGAAAAGAAGGCTGCCCCGTACTTAGCATCCATCTTTTCACACTGGACGCCTGATCCTTCTAGCTCCTCTTACCAGATAAAGTACCTAAATACAGCTAAGGATGTTTTTTCTCTTTTGGTCCTTTAATGTGCCAAGCAGGACTTCTTTCTATAGCTTGTTTTGGCCGTTCACTCCTTCCGCAAGCACCACTGTAACAAGCACTAGCACTCATAAAAAGGTTAGAAAGATTGAGTAGCTACAGCTACATATCGAGAAGATTCTACCGACACTTGGGATTGAAATAACAGTTTAAAATAACATAACCATATCCAAAATACAACTCAATTGCTATAGCAATATTCCCACGCCGAATGCACCAAAAGGAACATAATGGAACCAAATCCCAAAGATCCTTCTTTATCCATCTCCATGTGTGCACTGTTCTCAGCATGACTCAACAACCCTGCAGAGGCTACAAAGTAAGTATCGCAAAACCCTAGCCACAGAAAAACGAAGCAACAAATGATCTGCAGATTCTTCAACCCATTAACACATAAAGAATCGGTTCCATAATTGTCTGCTCAAGGCTGCCTCCCACATGGAGAATGCCAATGTTAAAGGTGCCTTAGCGTTGAGAAAGCTGGTGACGGCGAGCGACGAACAAAGGAGAACATGTCATAATATCAGAGGTATGCCTATCGTTGAGTACATTACATCATAAGCAGGCAAGGTCTCAATTTAAGGCACATGCAGAGAGAACTGTAACAGCTGCATGGAAGAGCTTGCTAGTCTAGGAGCTAAGCAGCCAACGAGACCACTACCCTTGGAGGAAGCACAAGCAGAATTAAATCCCATGGTTCTCGCAAATCTTTGTGGGGTCACTTCCTTTTTCCTGTTGTTTATTTGCGCTTCTTAAACCAAAAAAAACACCTCACCAAAATGCCTTAGTAGCTGCTATTGAAAAACAGATTCGCAATGCATTACTAAGCACCAACTGCCGATATCATACAACAAGCCAAACCCAACACACAAGTCTCTCCCTTGTTGAACCAGATACTTTTATCAAACTTACCCCGCCCTTGGTTGTTGCTGATCCACAAACTCAGGCCACAGAATATCGACTAACCAAAACGAAGCCCATCTCCTTCCTCCCTTCCAAACCTGCCACCAACCATCCTCCTCCATGTGCACCATATACATCCACAGCCACTTCCCAAGCAAGCGGCACTCAAAATCTTCAAAGCCCCTTGCCACTAATGGAAAATAACAATCCGATTTCACAAGATAGTCTTTCAAATCCTCTGCTGGGGCAGCTTCTTGAAAATTTTGAAACCCTTAAAAGTGGAGCTGAAAAAAGTTGACACTCTAGAAAGGTCTGAAAAACTTCGTTATACCAATTACAAGAAATATTTGCTAACAAGACAAGTCTTTATACAAATACAATCTGTTGGAAGCTATTAGCAACGGCATACTCTCTTATGACGATATCAAAGGTGGTAGAGGACATGGAAGGAAAAAACAAGATGCCAAAGCTTAATTTTATGTGATGTTCTGTGACATACTATTCTATGTTTTCAATCAAACACTACTTGTATATAAGATTTTGTAGCTTTTGGACCTCTAATTGTTTGCAGGTGCAACTTTTATGTTCTCCTAGAGTTGTTTTGTATCTTTACTATTTTTATTACGAAACTGGTAAACAAACTACTCCATAAGATTTTGATTTACTAGGTGATTTAGAATTTTGTTTGAGTTGATTTCGTCAATCATTGCCCGACTGTGGTCAGTCTCAATTGTTATGGATGAACAAGTATTTCACTTGCAATAGGCACATAGTAATCTTTTCTTTGACTGTGTAATTTTTTCTTCTCACAGTCAAAGAAAAGATTACACAGTCAAAGTTTCTCGGGGATGAGGGTGAGGAGTTATGACGTAAGTTGTAATTCACGTGCTTCACTATTACTAGGCTAAAATGAAGCACCAAAGAGGGCTTTTATGCATGTGTCTTTTCTGGTGAATATCAAAGAAAGGACATTTAACTTGTGTCTAAATTATCTTGTTTTAAGAAATCAGTAACTCCCAGCTTATTCACAACCTTTATCCTGATAGTCAATCTTCAATCTTATTCTGAGATGATTCATCCACGAACTCTACTAACATTCTTATATCGTGCTTCAACGTAGTCTGAGATTAGTTAATCAACTGTAATTCTTAAGATTGTATCCACACAACTAATTACATGTTTCATTTTCTCTAAAAAAGAATCTTTTTCAATTTTCATTTTTTCTAAAACATGAAAACAAAAACAAAGAATATCGTAAGCAAACAAGGAGTAAATCTTAAAAATGGGCAAGTTTTTCTTTATGAGAGCCTGCATACAGCAAAGCTCAAGGTACTACTTAAATATCACTGCTACTCAAAGCGCATGCACCTGAGCTTCAACCATGTAACTCATCCGCACACTACATGGATATTCTCATATTAATTTTAGGGTTAACAAGCAAGAATCTAAGAGTTCAATGTAGAACTTCCATGCAATGTGCAGTTACTATGCGATGCATTTTAACTCTCTTGTCCCACTTTCACGTTGAATCAGAGCTACAAGTATAAGCAGAAGACGGAGCATTTGCTTTACAGAAACCCTTTTCCTTAGAAAGTTCCAGAAAATCTCATACCCCCAGGCGGTAGGAACCAAAAGTAAAAATCTTGGCGTTTGCTTCTTGTACCAGCTGCTCATGTTGCCCCCTAGCGCGGCTAACAGCTTTGACCCAAACCTTGACAATCTGTCTCAATTGTGCAACACCCAGCAAAAATTAAGCATCACAACTCAGTGAAAGTATGACACTTGGAATCATCAATTTGGCAAAGCAACTTAACCTGGTCTAATCGTCCGAGCACTTCTTCCCTGCTGATGGCTTCCTCGTGGCTCTCGTACAATCCAGCATTCGCCAAAAACTGAACAAACGCATTCCAAAAGTTTATTGATCGTACGACATACAAACTTGAAAACAAGGGAGATATTAGAAGGAAAGGCAACTGAAACCTTTTCGAGCTCGCGGGTCTTTATCAGGTCGTAATCAGTGGGTCCACCCAATGAAATTGGGTCCGTGATGCCCAATCGCGGGACATTATTCTGATTGTTAAATCCCAGTGTACCCATTTTCCGTGATGACTTTACAAAGACTTCAGTTCCCGATTAAAAAATAAGACTCTTAATGAAAATAATATTAACTCCCCTTTCTTCCACCGGAATCTGGTAACACTCGAGGGATAAAGAAAAAAGAGAGAACAAGACGATAAAATAATTCTTGAATTCACAATACAAAGCTACAAAATAAAGCATGAAAAATGAAAACCCTAAAATTGAAATCTAAGCTGAATACAAACACCAAGATTGGAACTTTTTCATTTTTTCTTTCTCTAACAGAATTTCTAGCAACAAGCTATAACCCTAGACATGGAATATGTGATATAATCAACGAAAACCCAGATCAAAGAGAGTAATGGGAGCTCATAATCCTCCTCATTTATAAGCTGCTTGGTGTAGCTCGTTTGCCCAATTTGTAATGGATGGAGCATCAATTCTGCATGGAGTGATTACGAGTTCCTGCCACAATTGTATATTTCAAAGGGGTGAGAGTGTGTGTGTGTGTGTGTGTGTGTGTGTGTGAGAGAGAGAGAGAGAGAGAGAGAGAGAGAGAGGACGCTTACGATGGCGATGAAAGTTGCTCGATCATGTCCTGGGGGTTTGTCTCTCTCGTACCGTATCGATTTGGAGATGTGTCGATCGATGTCTGGATTAACATCCGATCGAATGAGTAGGAAAAAAGACAGGAGGGATTAAAATCTGGTTCAGGTAATTATTATTTACCTAATACGGAATAGTTGATTTTATTTAACTTGGACGTTGGATGCACTAATCCATTTTCCAAAGCGTATCTCTTTACCGTAGATCTGAAGGTGTTCAATTTTGATCATCACATCATTTTAACTTTGTTAATTTTTTTTGCTAAAAGACTAATCTGCCCCTATTCTTCAAGAAAACATTTTGACTCCTACCCGTCTCATACGAAAATATCTACAACTCATATATCGACAATCAATTTTGGTTAAATATTTTTAATAACTTTTACTAAGTGACATTAAAAAGTACTGTTGGGAATTGTTGCTAAAATTGTTAACAGAATACGCACAAAAAAATATTTCTATTAATTGTCGGTTGTAGGTATCTTCCTACAACTCGGGTAGCAGCAAAATACTTTCCTTTCTTCAACCAGTTTCGTCTCTATAGGAACTTGGATTTTCAGTTGGCGAACGGAATACATTGCCCCTTATTTGCTTTTTTACGATTATCAATAAACCCTTAAGCAACTAACATTTCATGTGCACCACACTTAATCATGTACCCTTCTATTTGAGATTGATAGCAAACTCACAAACTAACAAACAACCAATTTTCATCCTGTGCACTGCACACAGGAACAATAACTATCATAGTACTTCATATTTGTATTCCTAATAACAATAACAAAGTTTGTAGTGACAAAAAAATAATAAAAGATATTTTTACTTTTTTATATGAGTTTTTCTACCAAATTTTACCGTTGAAAATGAACTTGAATAATATTGCTAACTTTTAGTAAGAAATGAAGATAAAAAAAAACAGTCTATGAAATGTTAGAAAAAGTCTGTCCCAACTAATAGCATTAATAGAGATAATTATAAGGACTAATTACAATAGTGTCCCTGAGATTAGGTATAATTACAAACGTGTCCATTAGTTTAGACAAATTACACATATATCCGTTAACCAAACGAAATCTTAAAAACTCTAACGGTCATAAGAAAATGACTTTAGTGGCCTTGAGTTAAAATGTTAATTTCTTTCAAATGCCATTACTTCATCTCCCCTTCTTTCTCTTCCTTCTTTTTTTATTTTTTGGGTTCCTCATAAACTTGGGTAATTTATGATTCAATTCCAGATCTACCCATAAAGTAAACTTGGCAGGTGAATCTCACAATTCTCTGTGAAATTGTGTAGTTGCTTTGTTCGGCGAAGAACAGAAGGGGACTGACGGGGTGAGAGAGGGGCCTATTGGGGTGAGGGAAGGGGCTGACGGTGGGGAAGGGGACTGCAGGAGAGGTGGGGGAGGGAAAGGCCTGTCGGTGGGGAAGGGGACTGCTGAAGCTCTCGATCTACCAGCAGGGAAGGGGACTGCCGGGGTGAAGGAGGGGGCTGCCAGCGGGAAAGGGGACTGCTGGCGAGGTGGGGGAAGGTAAGGCCTGCCGGTGGGGAATGGGACTGCCAACGAGGGGACTGCTGAAGCTCTTGATCTACCGGCGGGGAAGGTTTTGATCGGTGTGGTAGTGTGTGGGAAGCTCTTGGTTGTAATGGCTGTGTTTGGACTGTGCTAAACTGACATCTTTTTGCTTTCTAGTTGACCACTGCAATTTGCAATCTTACAGTTAATTCGTATTGACATCAAAATTTTAAAATCCTAATTTCCAAATTAGGATTTTTTATACAAACCCTAATCCTAAGTTGAATATTTTACAAAAATTAGTATATGCAGTAAAGGGCAGTATTACCATTTTGAAAATACGTAACGATGATATCATAAAAAATACATTTTTTGGACAGAACCCTAAAGGATGGACACAAGTATTACAAAATTTGAATTTTTGGTCACGGTATGTTACATTTTGAAACTTAATGTCCTAGACTGTAATTATATCTTAACATCAGGGACATTGTTGTAATAAGCCTTAATTATAATTATAATAACACGTGTGTTGAGTTTTGTATTACTCAAGGCCACCAACAAAAGAATAAAGATATGTAACAATTGATTGAAAATAGATGAGAGAGTAAACTATGTATATACTTGTAATGCAATAAAAGAAGGGAGACTATCTTGTTTAGGAATTAATGATTTTGGAAGGATATAATAAAATAGGACATGTTCACATAGAAGATAGAGAAGTATAAATTTTATTTAATTGCTTGAATTTCAAATGGCAAAAAAGAATTCAAATCAAATTGAATAAGAGAGAGTGAGAGAGAAAAATGAACCCAAATCATTATTACAAGGGTGAATAAATTCAAAATGCTTTCAAAAAGTCAAAATAGGAAAGTCTACATCGTAAAGTAAGAGAGTGTTCACATAGGCAGTGGCGTGGCCACTTTCTCTCAGTTTTAACTTTCATATATATATATATATATATATATATATATATATATATATATATATATATATATGTATATATATAACCAATTTTGATCATGTGCGTTTCACACGGGAACAACAACAAACAAAATACTATAGATCATATATTTGTATGTTTAATAACAATTACAAAATTGGTAGTGACAGTAACATAATCAAAAATTAATATTTACCTTTTTTAAAGGAATTCTCCTACCAATTTTTATCTTTAAAAATGAACTTGAGTAGTAATTATTCATTTTTAGTGACTAATGAAGATGATAGTGCATGAAATCATAGAAATAGTTTCTCCTAATTAACAGGGTAACATCCCCGAAAATTCAGAGCTCCGCCGTCCCGAACTCCCGCAACGTTAGCCCACTGGATCACATCAAACATGTCAAATTTGTTCACTAACACATATTCTAAATCACTTAATTTAACATCAACTCAGATTTTTTAAAATACTAAATTACAACTGCTTAGTTTAAATTATAATAGCTTAGGTCCTTTACAATTTAAATTTCTAAGAATCAATTAATAGTACTGCCCCGTGCAGGAGTCTTTCTATACAGCAGTGATGGGCTTACCGAAATCTCACACAGACTCTATCTCATTCCTGAACATGCTACGTCTGATCATTAACTACAGAAGAGAGTCAAAGAAGGATGAGCTTTTGAGAGCTCAGTAAGGTCGTACAAGGACTACCAAAAGGATTTCAAAGAATCCGACCGACAATGATTTTCGAATACTTCAAACGGTCTGAACAACTCAATAATTTCTAAAATGATCAAAATTCATCATAAGCAGATACCAAAATAATAATAACAATCCCAATCCAAAACAATCAGTAAAAGATCACTTCCAAAGTCATAATTTCCAAAATACAATAAAGATTTCACAAGGGATTTCAACACAAGCACGAACCATATCAGGTCATACTTTCCAGTCGTTTCCGTAGTGATCACGGCAATATACAAAGCAAATAAAAAAAAACAATGTTGATCTTGGGCGGTCACGATGCCATTCAGGCAAAGCACATATGTATACATGCATGATGTACCAGAATATAATCACTAACCCTCTTCATCGGTCAAGGAACTAGCCTGCTTTCTCGTAAGAAGCAGTAAAAATCCACCCTTATACTGCCTCCCCACAGAACAGATACCCAGATCAACACAAAAAAAATCAACAATATCAATGAGCATTAACATAAGCTCATATCACCAAAATCAAATCGAATTTCAATAACAATAACATACTGATGTAAGTCATCATTCAGAATTCCAGAAAAAAAAATCACAAATAAACAGCAAACAAAATTGCGAATAATTATCAAATTTAGGCACAAAATTCAAAAGAAAGGATACAAACAATTATCAAATTTGCTCAGCATGCAATAACAGGTGAGCATCAACCAGATTTCCAAATAATCGATTCAGGTTTAATATTGAAATTTTCTGGGCAATGACATGCTGATATCAGTACATAATTTAGAGTTCAGCATTAGCCATAAATAGATCAAATGAGTACTTACGAGTACGAGTTATCAAAATAAGGGTTCGAATGAAAGTCTTTACCCAGGGTTATGATCGAATCCCTTACTTGGAACCGTAGCTAAATTTATCCTAACCGGAAGTCTTTAGCTTTAACCTAAACGAAATAATATAATCATTAGAACACAGCCTACAGTACAATATTATAATTTAATATGGACTCATACATACTCCTAAAATAAATCTCCTTCACCGCATATGTAAAGTACCAAAATACCTTTAGGTAAACAATTTCCAAAATGCCCCTCTCGGACTTAAATCACCAAATGGTCTTCTCGTAAGTAGAATCACTATAATAATCTTATAGTACACAATTTTATCCAAAAATACCATTCTTATGTCAAAATACCCCTTCGGGGTGGCAAATTACCAAAATACCCTCTATTACACTTAAATCGTTAAAATGACCTTTTCGTACGTCAAATCACTAAAATATCCATATTGTATGTAAATTTACTCAAAAATAACCTTTATGGGTAAAATTACCAAAATACCCCCTAAGGGGTGGCAAATTACCAAAATACCCCTGAGAGTTTCTGGCACTGAAAAAATCTCAAAAACATCTCAAAATATCATTTTAAGCATCCTGAAGTAATTTTTGACCTAAAGATTATTTTAAATAAAATTTTGTCCGAATAATCCCACACAGGTGTCCAGACCGAGCGCTTAGAGGTCAGTTTTGCAAAAAATACTTATTGGCCTCAGAGTGGCCTAAAAGTTTAGAATCTAAAACATATCAGTAAAATAAGATTTCTCTAAAAATTTTAGATTAAAATAACTGGGTTTGTTATGCTAATTAAATCAAGAATTTTTCCTAATCGATACCCTAATTTAGAACCCTTCGCAGACACAGAAAATTCCCAAACAATTTCAAGTTGTAGGTTTCGTAAAAGTAATAGGGGTTACTATTTGGCATTTTTTTCATTTTTTATCCTAGATATTTATAAAAATTTTGATTAAATCTGCCTAATTAATTCCTACCTTTAGTGACAATTACAGTCACTATTTAGATTAGGGCACATACTACTTCACCTTTTACACATAGTCATCTCCTTCGTCAACCCCCTTACTGCTAAGCCACTCAACCCACAAACACTTTGTAATACCCCAAAATTTTTCTCTTTCCTTCTTCTTATGTTAATTTATTACCTTAAAAAAATAAATAAGTTTTGTTCTTTTTGAAAAATTTAGAAAAGGTGTTAAAATAATTCTATGGGATTCGGTCAAATGAAACCAAGATTCATTCGAATCAATTGGAGGAGCAGAGGCATTTTAGAGCTTCTGAAGTTTTCGGTTGAATGAATACGCTTTGCTTCGAATGAAAAGTTGTATAGATTTGAGCAGGAATGAGGACTGAAGTTTTCGGTCGAATGGAAGTGGTTTTCGGTCGAATGAAACCTTAAAATTTTGGAAAAGACATTTTCACGGCTGAAGGATTGAGTCGAATGAAACTTATTTTGCTTCCAATGAATAGTGTAATTTTTTTACCTTCATATAAATAGCCTCTTTAATTTTCTTTTTTGCCTTTTTGTTCTTGATTCCTTATTCCCTTACGGTGGAGAGAGAGAGATTAGAAGGCTTGGGAGTTCCTTTGGTACCAGAGCGGTACTTTGAGGTTTACTTGTCTAAAAGCTTGATTGAGGTAAGGGATTTATCGTTTTTGCCTGTGGGAAGGTACTTTAAAAGCCTAAAGCTTATGTTTGGTCCAAATTTGTTCATTCTTATTAGTTCACTTTTGATTTGTTCAACTTTTGCTTTCATTTATAACATTGTATACTCTCCCCCATTTGTGCTTACATGAACACACATTTGAATTTGTACATTTGTGACCGTCAATTTAAGATTGACATTGACTTTGTTGAATAACTATCAAATTGAGAGGATCATTTCGACATATGTTTGTTATGCTAGAGAGCCAAAGACTTCTACTACATTCCGGTAGCACATGTTTGATGTTTGTATGTTTGCTTCGACATTTGAGTCTTATGACTATCATAGTCATCATGTAATGCCCGAAAATTTTCTTTTATTTATTATAATATAACTTGTTCAGACCGAAATAAACTTTTAGCAACAAACTCTTACCTAGCATTGGTATATTAATGTGAGCGGCTCATAGTGTCAAATTTAGGGAGGCACTATAATTATAATATTGAGGACAACCATAAAATCAAAGCTATAAATTAACGTTAACAGACATTATTAATAGTGATTGAAATCTTTAGCGACAATTAGTGTTAGCGATGTTTTATATAAGGGCTAATTACACCTATGTCCCTGAGGTTAGGGGTAATTACACGCGAGGACAATAGTTTGCCATAATAACACTTATGTCCGTTGACCAGACGGAATCTTAAAAAAATCTAACGGTTTGAACAAAATGACCTTATTGCCCTTATCTTGGAAAGTTAATTTTTTTCAAATGCCATTTCCTCTTGTTAAAAAAAGAAAATCAGAAAGGAACCCTAATTTTTAAATCTAAACTTTACTCTCTCTCTCTCTCTCTCTTCCCCCACCCTTCCCCCAACCTGCTGCCGCCAGCCCTACCAACACCCTGCCGATCGCCCCTGCCACCGCCGCGGACCTCACCCCGGCCACCGCCCTGTATGTGGCCCTGGTTCCCAGCCCCGCCGCCACGCTGTTGATTACGTCATCCGTCTCCCTGAGCAACATCATCCCACTCTCCATCCCGGCGTACAGCAGCCCGATGACCGGCTAGGTTGCCGAGCCTCCAACCAACGTGGCCCGAAGCGTTCAGGACCTGGTTCATGTGCAGCTTCAGCGTGTCGCGGGGCTCGGACGCCTTGATGCCTTCCACGAGGCCCTTGCCGGTGCCAGCAACGAATCCGGAGAGGTAGCCGATGCCGTTTCTTAGTGAGTTCGGGCACTCCGTCTCCCTACGCCGGCAGTTCCATCATCCCACGCCGCCGTTTCAGATGTTTCCCGATGACCATTTCACCTCCCAAATTAAGCCTAAAACTTGGAAATTAAACGTCTTTGTAGGTACCCCAAGGGAAACCGATAATACGGATCTTTGCAGTTGAAGGAGCCATCTTCCTGAATGAAAGAATTAGGGTTTTGAAACCCTAATTTGCAGATTAGGGTTTCAGATTGAGAAAAATTAGGGTTTTGTTTTGCAAATTGAGAAATTTTTGACAGATTGAGCAATTTTCGATACCTAATTTGCAGATCCCCCAGGATCAGGCACTGGGCGACGGACTCTTCTTGGAGAAGGTCAAAACCCAAAAATTAGGGATTTCAAAACAAAATTAGGATTTGAAATTAATTTATAAATATACAGTATAAGGGCAGTATTGTCATTTTAAAAATACGTAACGATGACATCAAATAAAACGTACATTTTTTGGACGGAACCCTAACGGATGGACACGAGTGTTACATTTTGAAACTTATTGTCCTTGACTGTAATATCGCCCTAACCTCAGGGACACTGCTGTAATTAGCCCTTTATATAAAGTTAACGTCGATACATTACTTACAAGATCTAACAACGAATTAGTGTAATGGGTTAAGTAATAACCCGTTAAATTCTCTTAATACGTAATCTTTCATAAGTAACTTTATCAGACATTTTTGTAACCATAAAGGTGCCGGGTAGAATTTAAATGGCTCATAAATTGGTAGGGGGATTATTGCAAATTTACAACTTAGGGTTGTATATATATATATATATATATATATATATATATATATATATATATATATATATATATATATATATATATATGCATGTACTCCATGGGTCAGCCGACCCTAAGCAGCCACATATCTGGAAACGACGGAGCACATAGAAGGAGATCCCGACGATCGAAGAACGTCGATCAAATTTTCCGGTAAGTTTTCCTTGGTTTTCTTTTCTCCTGTCCATTACTGATTTCGGGATTAAGAGGGGTGAGGGAATTCTGCCGTGGAGAGATCGTGTTTGAGTGTGTGTATGTAGGTATATGGACGTGTGTTTGTTGATGTGTATATGGGTGTTTTTGTGTGTGCGCGGTGGTGCCGTTAGGTGGCAGCTTAATACCGTAGTATGGAGTCATTAACAAGAAGGATAGCTGCCATGAAGGGTATGGGTTGGGTTGAAAAGGTCACAGCCATGGTGGCTGTGACTGTGGCCGTGAGCAGGGGTGTAAGGGAAAGGGGACAGCCATGGAAGGTGAGAGAGAGAAACTGCCTATGTGTGAATGTTATACAGGGAACTGCTGTGGTGCATGTGGGTGAAGGGAGTGGCCGAAATGGGTATTGCAGATGAGTATTTCAAGTGGATATCGCCAATGTGTATTTTAAATGGGTCTTGCAAATGAGTGTTGTAAATGGGTAAGTGTAAATTACAGTGTATGGATGGGAAGTGAAATAAGCTATTGTAAGTGGCAAATTAAAATGGGTCGTGAGGATGTTGGAGAGGAGACATGGCTGCAATGACTTGTAATGGGTTTGAAAGACTTTTGGTTGTGGCAATGTGTGTGTATAAATGTTTGTAGGGTGGTGAAGGGCTGAATTCAACCGTGAGGTGTGCTTGTGTGTGTGTACTGTATGTGTGAAAAATAGGTGTGTGCGTGTGTGGGACTGCCAAGATGCCAGCCTGTTTTGTGTGTGATTTCATATGAGTGTGTAAGTGAAGATGTGTGGGTAAATGTATGTATAATGGTTGGATGAGGGTGTAATGTAAGCTGGTGAAGTAGTTTCGGGTAAAGAGACATATGGGTTTGCATGAGGAAGAAGGTACTGTAGCGAGAGAGGGAAAGGTTATGTTTTAAAGTTGGACTCAAAAGTGTCGCTAAAAAGGTTTCCTATTCCAGCAGTTCCTTTTTGAATTTAAGATATATTTAGGAATTTATTTGGACAAAACTCAAAAGAGTAACTGATATTATTTTTGCATGATCTACACACAGTAAACATTTCAGATGTTTTGGAGCTCGGGAAGCGTGCTAACTAATTTTATTCGTAAAAGAGATTTCGGTGTATTTTAAAATAGTAAATTAAGTTATTAAATTATGATACTTTTATAATATTCTTATATAGCTATGATAATTTATATTCCAGAGTTTCAAAAGTTTTTAAAGTTGTTTGCTATGTTAGCACCGTTAGCGGCGTAGCGCCCGAGCGGGTATTGCGTAACGCTCCACTTTTACAACAGTTTACAAAATTATTTTAATAACCAAATCTGAGCAAAATTAGAGAAAGTACAAAAAAAAAAACTTCTCTTATTTCTGTGAAACCTTCGGCGTGGAGTTTTTTGGGATTTTTCTGGACATAGGAAATGTCTCGAACAATTTTATTTTTTAAAATAGGTTTTTGAATTATTTAACATAGTAAACAAAATTATTTTTGGCCTAGAATTTTACAGTGACCTAAAAGTACCGAGAGGCTTAAGTGTCTAAAATTTCGTGGCATTCCGATGCCGTTTGATATATATTTGGATAATGAGCATTAACGCTCAATTTAATGAGCAGTTTAGGATTCTGAGCGAAAAATTCCAGGAATGACCGTTCTTGTCCGAAAGACCCACCAGTGGTCTAAAAAGTCTCTTTTAGGTTATATCTAGGTGGATAATGGTATGTTAGGCATTGGGGACGAATAGAAAATTTTGCAAAGTACGAGGGGCGGTTTGGTAAATTTTCATCACTTACGAGGAACTTAATACTTAACGTGATCGAGCATCAATGAATGACATCCATATGGTTTGTTATTTAGGTTTTTATAGTCAAGAGTTAGGATCGACATTTGAACAAATACCAGAAGGAGATTTTGAGCGAGGTAAGTACCCTGTCATATTCCTCCTTATACTCTACTTGAAAATTTATATATTGTATACATGTTCTTAGTTAAAATTGAAAGTTTTGAAACATTTTCATTGCCCTATGTCTGTGGTAAATCGTTTGATAAAATTTTAAATGAAATGCTATGAAATTGTTGTGTGAGTAACTGAATCATGCTTGGTACATGTGGAATGAGATGATAGTTGACTGTGTCGTTACTGCGCCCCATATCCACGGGGGAAAGTGGATTCTGGGTCCCGGTCAACGGGACCATACGTTGACGCACAGTACTGTTACACCGTGATTCGCCCTTGCGTCCACATTTGTTATCCCGGGTGGAGGAGAGATTTTGGGTCCTAGTCAGTGGGACCATACGCTGACCGCAGTATACATGTTATGATTAATTGTAACAGTGCTTGATGAAACTCTTGGCTGATCTTATTCTAATTTGAGAATCTTTTTATGCAAGTACATATATATACGTGGATATGTTGAGTGTATTTATTTTGGTAACATTGAAATTTTATTGTGAAAAGGAAAACCATGGCATGTTTGAAACCCTCAAATTTATTTTAGGAATATAGCATGTGTATTTATTGGGCACCCAGCTCACCCCTTTTCATGAATGTTTTCAGGTGAACACCTAGATGAACCTCAGTACTATGAGGGTAATGAAAATGAAACCGCATGAGATGCTAATTAGGAAGTTTGTTTAAGCTCTTGAGAAATTGTAGAACCGCCAGTTAATTATGTGAATCATTTGTATATTAATTCCAGGAAGTTTTCTTTAGAATAAATACTAGCAGTTTTCATGGAGGAATTCAGTGGAATTAATTTTGGAAAGAGCTGTAAGGAAATTTTTAGAAATACATGTTATGGTGTTAGTAAACGTATAATTATAGAATTGTGAACAGGTTTTAAATAAGGCCTGGCAGAACCCTAATTAGTTGTCTGAATGGGTCTGTGGCCGGTCACGTGCCTAGCACATGGGCTTACCCGTGGGTGTGGGTCGTGACACATCATATGTTTGTAGTTATATCCCGAATTTTTTTTTTGTATGAAATTAATATTTTTGAATAAATAAGTTTGTGGTCTTTTGTTGATATTAAGAAAATGGTTTGGGGTCATTTCTGAAATTTTTGGTCGATTGAAAATGGTTTCATTCAAATCAAAACTATTTGATGTTAAAGTTTTGAAGTTCTGAAAGTATCGGTCGAATGAAAAGTGGATTTTTGCTTCACACCAAAAGTATTTAAAATCATGAAGAGCGAGTACTGAAGTTTTCATTCGAATGAAAAGTATTCAATTGAATGAAAATAGTTTTCGGTCAAATGAAAAAAAAATGAAAAAAAAAACTTTTTCAAAAACCATTTTCACCTCTGTCGGATTCTTTCAATCGAATGAAAATAGTTTTCTGTCAAATGAAAAAATATTGAATTTTTCTTTTCAAAAACCATTTTCACCTTTGTCGGATTTGGTCGAATGAAAGATGATGTTTCGGTTGAATGAAAACTATTTTCGGTCGACTTAAAATTTGGTTTTGTTCCATATAAATAGTTGTCTTAGTTCCTTTCCCACCTTTTGGTTCTCGGTTTCCTTTTTTCCTTGCGGTGGTGAGAGAGAGGAGAGAAAGCTTGGGAAACTCTTGAGTTCTAAGGTGATGCTTAAAGATTTGTCTTCACAAAGCTTGATTAAAATAAGGGTTTATTTTCGAAATTCAAATCAGCGATGGACCAATCGCTCATGTAAGTACTTAGTTTCTTTTTGAAATCCGAACTTCTTCGAATTGAGTTAAGTGATTCTTCTTCTCCTTTTGCTTTGAGCTTTGTTATGAATAACTTGTTCTCAATGCTATGACTTCTGAAATTCAATTTTCGTTGAATTCGTTTGACCTTAGAATTTGTCATATTGATATCGTTCGTTTCAGTGATTGTCATTATTTCGTAAATTCCATGTATTGTTTGACAAGTCCGATATATGATTATGTGTTAAATTGAAGAGATAAGTTAATAAGAGTCCTATGACTACAGTCATATATTAGGTTGTAAACATTCCTGTTGTTTAAAGACCTAAAAGTCTTCCGCTACAGTACGATGTATGTTTGTAAGGAAAATTTTTGTAAGGACGCATTTTAGAATGTCTATTAATGATGTATGGGTATGAGGATGTAGTTGCTATGTATTCCGCACAGGGTTTAAAATGTGATTATGATCGATAACTCAGCCCGATGATGTCACCAGGGTTAAGGGTGTCGCAAGAACAACGCTTCACGAAAACTCTTTGCCAAAATATTTTTGGGCTGAAGCCGTCAGCACTTCTTGTTATGTGTTGAACAGGGTTCTCATTAGACTCATTCTTGACACAACTCCTTACAAACTTTCTTTAATCATAAACCAAAAATTGATTACCTCAAAGTTTTCGGTTACATATGTTTTATTTTGAATAATCATGAGAACTTGGGTAAGTTTGATGCAAAATCTGACAGGGGTATCTTTCTTGGCCATTCCATGAAGAGTAGTGCATATAGATTTTATAATCGTAGGACTTTCACTATTGAAGAATCAAAGCATGTTGAATTTGAAGAATCTAATATTAAAAATCGATGCAAACATGCAGATGATGATAGCGAGAATATTTCCCTCAACTTCAATAAATTAGATAGTTCAATAAATGAAGGGGACAACTCAAATTCACCCGAAAATGCGAATATTGAAACTCAAACTCTTCCCAAGAGCTAGAGATACTCCTCTAACCACCCAAGGGAAGAAGTAATTGGTAATGTTGAACTTGGGGTAATTACTTGATCTTCTGTAAATCTTTATGTGTTGATTTTGATTTTCTATCTCAAATTAAGCCTAAAAATTCATGAGGCTCTCAAAGATGACGGGTGGATTCTTGCCATGCAAGAAGAGTTAAATCAATTTGAAATAAGCAATGTTTGGACTCTAGTCCCGCCTCTAGTTCAACAAAAGGTTATCGGCACCAAGTGAGTTTTTCAAAACAAACTTGATGAAGATGGCCATATTGTTAGAAACAAGGCTGGATTAATAGCTCAAGGATATAATCAAGTTGAAAGAGATGATTTTGATGAAACCTTTGCTCCTGTTGCTCAACTTGAAGCTATCCAAATGCTTTTGGCATTTTCATATTATATAAATTTTAAACTTTATCAAATGGACGTGAAAAGTGCTTCTTGAATGGGATCATTTAGGAGGAAGTTTTTGTGAAACAACCTCCTGATTTTGAAAATGAAAAATACCCTAATCATATTTTCAAATTGAAAAAGGCTCTGTATGGTCTTAAACAAGCTCCTTGAGCTTGGTACGATCGTCTCAGCAACTATCTCATTGATCATGGATTCTCTCGTGGCAAAGATGCTACCACTCTCTTTACCAAATCTAACAATTAACATATTCTTATTTTCCAAATCTATGTTGATGATATCATTTTTGGAGCCACTAATTACCATCTGTGCCAAGAATTTGCCAAGAATATGCGCAGGAAATTTGAGATGAGTATTATGGGAGAACTCACGTTCTTCATCGGACTCCAAATCAAGCAATCAAAAGAAGGGATCTTCATAAATCAGTCGAAGTACACGCATGAACTTTTGAAAAGGTTTGGTATGGATAATGCTAAACCTAGAGATACTCCTATCTCTCCTAGTGTAGATCTCGTCAAAGATAAAAAAATGGTAAAGATGTTGATCACAAACTCTTTTGTGGCATGATTGGTAGTTTCCTATATCTTACCCTTCTAGGCCTGATATTATGTTTAGTGTATGTATATGTGCTCGTTTTCAAGTGTGTCTCAAACAATCCCATCTTTTCGTAGTCAAACACATATTTAAATACTTATCTGGGACTGTAAACTTGGGACTTTGGTATCCGCAAAATTCTTCTTTTGATTTAGTCGGGGTCTGATTCTGATTATGCTGGATGTCTAGTTGATCGTAAAAGCACCAGTGGCACTTGCCAATTCCTTGGTGAGTCACTTGTGTCATGGCATAGTAAGAAACAAACGTCTATAGTACTTTTCACAGTCGAGGCGGAGTATTTTGCAGTTGGTGTTGTTGTGCTCCAATTCTTTGGATGCGTCAAACCTTACGGGATTTTGGTGTTTCCTTAAAAAATATTCCTAGCATGTGCGATAGTAGTAATGCCATTGATATTAATAAAAATCCTGTTCAACACTCTCGCACGAAGCACATTGATATCCGTCACCACTTTTTGTTTCTTAGAGACAATGTTGAGAAAGGATTGATAAAAGTCAAGAAAGTAGGCTCATGAGATCAACTTGTAGACATCTTTACGAAACCCTTAGCTAAAGCAAGCTTTTGTTCCCTCCGTCGTTGCTTAAGAATATGTGATCTTAGCTAGATGTTGTTTCAATTTTTTAATCCTTTTAGCTCAAACCTATTTTTTCTGCCCCTTTCGGTCAAATGATGCGAATTTAGTCGAACAAATTCTAATTGAGCACAAACTGATCTTTTTAGATGAAGGATATCAACTTCCTTTGAATGAAAGTTTTTTGGTCGAATGTAAATTTTTCATTCGAATGAATCCTTCAACTTTAGCTTCTGCTAACTGAAGTTTCCCTTCGACCGAATCCTAAGTTTCATTTGAATAAACTCAACCAATTCACTGCCTTTTGCAAATTGAGTCTTTCATTCAAATGAATCGCGATTTTCATTCGAATAAAAGTTCTTGTCTATATATACCCCCTCTTAGTTTTCACTGTTTACTTTTTATAGTGTCAACGCCATTTTTACTAAAGTTGTTCATCTTTTCAACAATTTTCTCATTCTCTCTTCTAGTCTCCTTCTGCCATGGATGTACCATCCATGCCCCGTCCACTTCCAGACGTCACCTCATACTAAAAGAAGATACTGATAGTGAACCTGAGGTTCTCCCCGTCCCCACTCATTGCGGCACTCGTCCTCTACTCCTGCTGCACCTGCTCACTCCGCCGCTCCTGCCGCACCTGCTCACTCTGCCGCTCCTGCCGATCCCTCTCCTTCAACCGCTACCCACAACACTCCAGGTATCAATGTTCTATCATCATCTTCTGCTCCTCCACCCACATGTCCGCCACCCATCTGTTCCTACATATCACCTGAGGAAATTCATCATTTACCTCACTTCTTTGAAACCACTGAAGACCAAATTAACTACTACACTCATTTTGCTAGTCGAGAGATCGTCCTAGGTCGCCCTTGTGATCTTTACCTCATGACCTAACTTGGTGTCATGCCTTTCTTTGTCCGAATGGGGTGTACGTCTCTTCTTACTACACCCACTGAATACTATTCCCATTTAGTACGAATGTTCTATGCCAACATTACAACTCCACCGCTTCCATCACTCTCAGTTCCTACGTAAATGGTGTGACTATTCGTCTCACTGCCTCTTCCTTAGCCCAAATTCTCAAGTTTTCAAACCAATCATCCCTTATTGTGCTTTCGGAAATTCATGGGCTACAGGCAGACTCTTCACCCCCTCGAACAAATTCAAACATTGTACAACGACTTTCCCTTTAGCCAAAAAACCTATGCTTACCGAACTTCCACCACTACACTGTGTTTTGCACTTAATTTTCACCTACAACCTTGCGGGCTGCTCAGGCTCTCACGTTTTATTTACCTATCTTGACATCATTCTCCTTACCCATTTTATGTGTGGTCCTCCATTAAATCTTGCGGGTATTATGATGATGAATATGGCTTCTCGCAAAGCAAAAAATATTGCTCATCTTCCTTATGGCCTCCTCCTCTCTAAGAATTTACTCACTTCAAAGTTCCCCTTTCCACCACTATCTCCGAGTGCATTCTTATTATTCTCACTCATTGCCTTAACATCGTCACTCTTCGTAGTGCCAGCTTCACTGTTAGAACTGACGTCACAACCCATGCCTTGTCTCTTGAGTGGGTAGCACTGCCACAGTCACCTCACCCACTTCCTCCACCGCACTAAGTTCGTCCTTACCACCACCTCACACCTCTGACCCTAGTTCTTCAACTCCACCTCTCCTTTGAAGACTTTCAGAGTCCACTAAATGATTTTTCCAACTTAAATTTTGATGATTTCCTTACTTCTGACAGCTCCTCTCTCTCTGATCAACTCTCCCACATATCTAACTTTCTTCAACTTTTACTCGAGTCACAAACTACCTTAGCCGCTTCTGTGTCACAGCCAATCAGACTGCTCTTCTTCACCATCTGTCTACCTCTAGAATTCCTCAAACCAACTTCTATCCAATCAACTCCCCCTATCTCTAAATAATTGATCAATATTTCTTTTTGGGCTTTCTCAAAAAATTGATCACAAGAAAGATTCTGTAGATGCTTTTCCATAATTACCCTTTTTACATTTTTATTCTATTTCTCTCCCACATTCAATCTTTCACCAACTCATTTTATCTCTCCTGACCCACTTTCTCTCTCCATAATTAATCTTCTACTAACCAGTCTTTTCTCTCCTAACCCACTTCTTTCCACCTCTCTCTTTATGGGTAACATGAAAAACACATCATATATAACTTATATCCTTAAAATGCGTGTCAAGTTAAAATTGAGAAATGTTTTTTTTTGGATTGGGGGGGGGGGGGGTTGGGGGGATTATAACTTAGTTGAGGAGGGTCTAATAGATTTTATGTCACAGGCCTCGCCATGACCCATTTCTTCGACAAAAAATTAATTGAAACTTCTTTGCAAAGATAACAAACAATTTAATTGGATAAAATGGCTTCAAAAATTACTCGTCATGCATATTTCAATGATGCAAGATTACAACATTGGACTTTAAGTTAATAGAAGCCATCATTGACAAAGTTGGTGTGTGCTAATTGTAATGATCCCCTCATCTTATGACAAGATAACACTAGTTGTCATATAACACGAGTTTGGCCCTCTCACTTGTTATAAATTACACTCAAACCCTTTCTTTGTTAAGTTTAGTTACGAAGTGGTTAGTTTTTTGCTAAAAAATTAAACTGACAAAAAGACTTAAAACTCCAAATTTTTAACTCATCATGGCACATGTAAGATATTATGTAATATCGTGGATTAAATTTTTTTGGAATTAATTTTAATTATGAAAATTTTAGAATTGCATGGCTTCAAGGATACTTTAGACAGCTACAAACCCCAGAAATTTGCCTCTTAAAATTCTTTTACGGTGGAGTGTGCATATGTGAGTCAAAGTGGAGAGTGAGATGTCTTGATGGGAGTATTTATGGGAAGTTTCAGTGTAATAACCTGACTTAATCTTACCAAGAATTAGATTAATCGAAGGTAATATTTTTATCGATAATATTGTTTTCATCGATAATCGAGTAAGTAGAAAAAAATGAGAGGCTAATTTGGCTTGGGGGTCAAAATGCAATATCATAAAAGTTATGATGTCGAAGATGAAAAGCTGAGAGGCTAAGTTGTAATTTTAGAAAATTGTGATTAGTGGCATGGAGAGGTGTCGTGACGGATAGGGAAATTGGAATATAATTGGGCACCTCCTACTTAAAAGGAGGTGACTAAGAACATTAATAGAAAATGAATTTATGTGGAATTAAAGAGGAACAAAGAAGAAAAGAAAAAAAAGAAAGAAAGGAGAAACAGGCTCGGCAGAAAGGAGAAACCTGGAAAGAAAGGAAGAAGAAAAGAGAGAGAGAAAGAGGATGGAATAGAGGAAGAAGGAAGGAAGAAAGAAAAATTTCTAAAAGAAAACCCCTAAGGGTACTCTCTCTCTCCCCCTCCTTTAATTAAGGTTTTAATTTGAATAAATTTTTGTGAGTGTGTATTTGTGGTGTGTTGTATAGAGAACCCTGCTGTAACTGTGTGTTTATGGGGTATGTTGTGTATGTTTTTGTGTGTGGGAGGAGGAAGAGGGGGAGAGGGGCTGCAAAAGGGGGTGGGGTGTAAGAGATGTGTGTATGTGTGTTAAGGGATGTGTGCGTGTGGGGCAGCACACTGCTGCTATGGTAGCAATGTTTTTGGGTGAAGTGTGTGTTTTGTGGTTGCAAAGTTGTGTGGAGGTGGGTTATGAGGAAGAAAAAGTGTAGGAGGATGGGGTGGGGTGGTTTGCGAGGTATGTGTGAGTGGGGGGAGGGCTATGTGCGTGAGATAGGGTGAAGGGGGAGGAGGGGCAGTAGCAGCAGCTGATGTGCTGTGTTTGATTAATGTTAATGATGAACAGTGATTGTAAGTGTCGCTAAAGGTAGCTAGGGTTTAAACAGTCCACTTTTGAAATTTTAAAAATAGTTTGGGGCAGATTCTGAAAAATTACAAAGAAAAAACCCTAGTTGTTTTTAAGAAATCTACATTTTTGAAAAATTTTAGATTTTTTCGAGATTGTGGAGGGGTTTAACTGATTCTGTCACTGTAAAAAATTACGGTGAATTTAAAAACCGATGCATGTTTGCGTAAAAATTTTACGAGGACCTTAAAATGGTGAGCTGCTTCAAAGTTTGATTTTAGGGGCACTTCGCAGTCAATAGCTATTTTTAGCGGAACCGACTTCTGAGCGCTCTGTTAATTATCAATTAGGATTTTCAGCAAAAATCCCCAAAGGGCTTTCTAGTCCAAAAATGAATGTAGATACTTAGAAAGAGGTGTGGTTTTAAGATTTTTTGGGGGGCGATGGCCGGCGGGGGCGATAGCCGGCAGGGGTGTTTTGGTAATTTTAATAAGCTGGAGGGTGTTTTGGTAATTTTTTCTATAAAATTTTTCAAGGGACTTTTTGGTCCGAAAATGGATGTAGTAATCTAAAAAGTAGTTTGGAAGCGGTTTTGGGGTGTTGGTGGTGTAGCGGCCATAAGGGTGTATTTTGATAATTTGCCATGTTAGCGCTAAACTTTTGGTAACGCACGTAATTTGGCGTCCGGAGTGATGGAAGTGAGGAATGGCCTTAATACGCCTAAAATGAGGGAGTTGTTATTGTGGATGCGTTGATAAGGCCAGGTTAAAGATCCGATTATTGGATTGGAATAATTAGCCATCGTAAGATACTATGAACGGTTAAATGATAAGGGGTAGAATAAAGTGTGTGTTTATGTTTCAAATGGTGTCTAATAGATAAGGTCTTATTTGATTAGGTGATCCCGTTCGTTGTAATCAAAGGTTGCGAGTTGATAACCTCTTCGGTCAAAGGCCAATCAGGTAAGGACAGTGCGGTTTTGGTATGCTAATTAATTGTTTCGATTAGTATGCCATCTTGATGTCGTTTATGTTAAACTCTCGTTGTTATGATTCAACACTGGTAGTCATTGTGATCGGTATTCATTTATTGGATTTATGCTGTTGAGGACTTAAGGTAGAATAATTTTCCTTTGTTTGCCTTATTGATGAAGTTTAGTAAGGGCAATGCATGTCCTAGTATGCTATGATTCGGTTCGATGAGAATACACGTCTGACGTTAGTGAGGATGTTGCGTAGGGATTGTTGTGCGGTTGTTATGAGATGTCAGCAATTATGGATAACCAATGTTTCTTCTAGTTAAGAACACTGTTGAGGATTTGTGGTCAAGTTTTTCCTGAGTCCGCCCTATTGTTAATGATAATATGGTAGAGATTGTTGTGTGATTGTTGTGTGATTGTTGTGAGATGTCGATAATTAATGACTACTGACGTTTCTTTTAATTAAGAATGTTATTGAGGACTTGTGGTCATGTTTTTCCTGTGTCCGTCCTGTCGTTGATTGGTGATGTTATGTGGAGATTGTTGGGCTGTTGTAGTGAGATGTCAGAGATTATTGATGACCAACATTTCTGTTAGTTGAGAATGTTGTTGAGGACTTGTGGTTAAATTTCTCCTGAGATTGCCCTGTTGATGATGCTTATGTTGAATTTCTATTGTTACGTTTGAAACACCGATTGATCTTTTGGCCCGGTATCTCTTGTTTGGGTTGTGCTATCGAGGACATAAGGTGAAATAATTTTCCTTTAGTTCGCCCCGTTAATAAATCCTTGTTGTTTTAATTGTAACTCAGTTAGGGACAAACAATGTTTGTGATTTCCCTTCTTTATGACAATGTCTCTTTTGATTATCTGAGATTGAGATGAACATCCCGTATAATCGGACATCAGAATGAGGAGGATGGCCTGTGAAACATGATCACTAGCCAAAAAGAAGGTATGACGCTCAACTGGAGTCTGTCGTGCCGAGTTGCATTGTACTTGATTTTATTTTGATGTTAATGATTTTAATGACTTGTATTTCACTAATGTTTACCTTTGCATTTCGTTGATGTTTACTTTTGCGATTCCTGATTTAGTGTTCACATGCATAGTTAGTCAGCCAGTTAGTCTTGTCTATGAAGAGGTAGCAATAATGTTGTTCTGTTGGGCCTTGAAGCTGCTCAGTCTAACGAAAGAAAAATATTATTTGACAAGTTACGTTGATGCTGAAATTCATTGTAAACTCTTGATTTATTGTTATTGTTGAGATGATTATTACTCGTTCGAGCCCAGCGAATCACTTGTACACAATGCTTCTCTTATTGTCTTTACTGCGCGATTTGCACTCATTCCTTATGTTGTGTTGTGCAGGTTATAAGATTGACAAAGGAGAACCCTCTAGGAAGAGAAAAGAAACAAGGATAAGTTGAGGTGAGACAAGCTAGAAATGGTAAGACTAAGACTGAGTTGTGGGATAGGGGTACGTTGAGAGGAGCTACACGACTGCAATCGTTATTATGTTGTTATGTATATGTTATTTAAGGACTTGAAAGTCTTCCGTTATAGTATGATATATGTTATAAGAAATTTTTGTAAGGACGCAACTTAGAGTGTCTATTAATGATATATGAAGGTATAGTTGCTCTGTATTCAACACATGATTGTGATTGTGATTATGATCGATAACCAGCTTGTTAATGTCACCAGGGTTGAGGGTGTCGCAAGTTGGTATCAGAGCTTAGGCATATGATTTGACTTAGAAGTTTCCATTGGAACACCTAAGCCTTCGACGAGCGAGGAGAAGAAGAATTTCGTTAACTTTGTTGAACTATGGTAATAGTTGAGATATGTAGGCCGAGGTTGGCTAAGGTGCGCGTGCACGCACACACACGCACACACACAGACACACACACACACACACACACATATATATATATGTACACACACACAGACACACGACCTCAACATTCTTGCTATTGCTCCAGAGAATGGAAGAGAAACTAGCTAACTTCGATTTGGAAGGATGGTTTAATGATGACAAGTTTGTGGTGTCGGATCCTGAAAAGGGCCCTTATGAGGATGTAGATGAGATGGAATTAAAATTGAAAGCACTGGATGAAGGTTCGGTAGGAAGTGAATTAGAAGGACATATGGGAAAGATGGAAGAGGTTGAGCACTTTTGTTGTGTAAATCATAAATGGAGAAATGAGGAGGTGAGAGTGAGCATGAGCAGAGTTTTGATGAGCTTTTAGAAGAGAAAGTACTTCCAAGTGATGGAAAAAAGGGACTAATCGACAAGTCAGTTCGAGTCCCTAACTAGCATTATTAATTAAACAATAGAGAGGCTGAAAGTTGAATGTGAGGACAAGAAGTAAGTATCGAATTAGATATTAATGGAGACAATGAGCACTAATATGCGGGTTGTCAAAAAGAATATACGACAGGTTGTTCGTGATTGCCTGCCTCATAGGGCTTTATCAGAGGACATGCAACAATTGATTTTCAGTGAGAGTCATTGAAGCCTGGAAGTGTTGAAGGAGTATTATGGCTTTTCATAGATTGGCAGTTGTACGAGCGGTGGTGGAGTTCATTTTCATAGTCAAACTTAAAGTTGTTATTGAGAAGGAGAATGGTATTGAGGAACAAGTATCATTTAAATACTATCATAGAAAAAGATTGTTTTACTAATGAAAACCATTAGCGATTTGAGCGTGGAAGTTGTTATTATGGTTCACAAGTTTAAAAATTGTGTTACTCTTTCCTTGGAAAAATGAGGGAGGGTTCCCAATCGAGAGGGACCTTCAACAGAAATGACTTTGATGAATGTCAAGGATGTAAGTGGAAGGATTAATCAAAGAGCTACATTAGGTTAAGAAGACCTTAAGAAAGAATTAGTCAGACTTTTACAAAACATCGTAGGAGATCCAATAGTACAATCAATGTCTGCTGCCATGACAGCCCCGCTAGAACAAAGAAAGGAGTATAGATCTCAAGACTTTCAGGATGCCCATCCGAGTGAAATCATATGGGAGAGAAATGGTCAAGTGTGGACAGCTATGGGGATTTGAAATACGGAGAAGGCATACGAGGTAACAAAATGTGAGAAAATGTCAGAAGAGGATTTTGCCAGTCATATACAAAAGGGAATTACAAAGTTATTAGAAGAACGTGAAAAAACAAGTTGAGAAGAGCCAAAGGACCTATCGAGCTTACAGTACTTGGAATAGGTTCAGCTAACATGTTGATGATAAATATTTTTGGCTTAAAATGCAAAGTAGTTGGAAATAGGTTTTCTCGTGTTAAGAGAAAGGATAGAAAGGTGGAAAAATGTATCACGGAATTTGGTGAGTTGGTCTATTTTTCCCTCATTAGGTGATAATAGAACAAACAAAAGGCAAAACAAATTGAGAAGGGTTTGAAATAATCCTCAAAAATACAAGTAAGGAGGCTTCTATGGGCAATTGTTACGGAAGTAGTAGAAAGAAACCGAGTGATGGAGTCAGAGAATAAAGAGGTCTGGAAAGAAAGAAGGGAGCAAGGACGGAAATAAGTAACTTTTCCTTGGTTACTTCTTCTTCAAGTAACCTTTTTCATGAGGTTGCAGTTTCTTTGTTCTCCTCACCACGCTGGGCTGACCTAGAGGGATTCACCTTAGATAGGTGTTTAGGGTTCTCCTAGTTTTTCTGAATGAAATCTATATATACATTTTTGGACCTCATATTTGAACAACGGGCACTTTTGACATTGTATTTCAATATGGAGCTCTTCCTAAATAAATGGTCAAATTTCGACTTGTTTTCCGTAATTGTGATCCGTTTGCCAGAACCAAGCATTTCCTGTCAAAAAATCACCATCTAGAAAGTGAATTGGATTAATTGCTCTATGATGAATCGTTTTTCATTAATTGCGACCGGAATATGATATGCTTCATATTCTCGTTCGAACTCGTTGCCATTTTTCATTTGCATGCTCATAAGTTGATCTCTTTTCATCCATTCTTCGTTGGGTAAAATTCTTGATTTTGTTAGGCAATAGAATGCTCCAGTTTCTACTAAAGCATTAACTTTAGAAGAGTGATATCATTGGAAGTCAAAACTTAATTCTATATAAGAATTGTTTTGACTTACCGCCATTATTTATTTTTTATTTTTTTGGAGGTACTTTTTCCCTTAATTATACCCATAATGCCTTGAATTCTTTTTTCAAGCTCATCTTCTGTCAAGCCCTTTTCTTTCAGCTTTTGCTTGACAGTGTCATGTATGGATGTTGTAGTCATTACATGTATGGTTTCTACACGTATTGACATACATCGTCTTATTGAAATGATCACTATTTTGTACCCTATGAAGGACTTTCTTCATCTTTAGTAGAGTCTTCTTCCATTTTTTCATTGCTTTCACCTTTTGGATTTGTAAACGTGGAAGGTTAGAAGAGACAAAATGTCTTCTTGGTTATTCGAGGATGACAACACCTTTAGTTTCCTTCAAATGCATGTCTTCTAATTGTTTACTAGCTAATCCTTCTCCTATCATCCATTTTTTAGGCCATGATAGTTGTTTTGGATTATCTTTTTTGCTTTAATTGCTCGGACATTACTACTTGTTTGTTCAAATAGTTATACTTTGCTATTTAGCGCTTTACTCAGTGGATTTGTTATATTTAACTACGATATTGTACGGCAATAATTATGCATGCTTCTTGTAATTCGCTCATGCCTTGAGTCTGACTTCTTAGTCCTAATGCTTTATTCAGATAAGGATCTTTGAAGGACATAAAGTAGTATGGTGTAATTTTAAATCAAACAGGCATGTTATACAAGTTACTCACTTTGTCCCACATAATTTGATCAATTCTTTTATGCACGCAGATTAGGGATTTAAGTGACATATTGCGTGTTTCTCATTCTACCCTTTAGAGAGAGGATAGGAAGAAAGTGCGTCAAGAGAGAAAAATGGTTAGTGAGATGTTAAACATGGAGAGATAAATCAATAAAAAAATGGGTCAGAAGAGAGAAAATGAGTTGATGGAGATATAAATGTAGAGAGATAAATAGAATAAAAAAGTGTAAAAAGGGTAAATATGTAAAAGTACGTACGAAATCTTTCTTAATTTAGAAATGAGCAATTTTTGTTGAACGACCTAAAAAGAAAAATTGATCAAATTATGTGGGATGGAAGGAGTACTTTGGATTCTCCCTATTAGGGCTTTTTCAAAAGTTTTCTACCATTTTTTTGTTAAAAAATAGATTACTAGTGTATTTCTTCCATCTGTGATATAATGGACAAATACTAACTTGTATTATGCCGATATGAACATAGTGATAACATTCTCTAAGGTATTGTTTTACCTTATCCGTCTTTAATGGAAGAATGTCTAGTATTCTTTCTTCAGTTTGACCTAAGAGGTTTCCCCTTTAGAGGTCTCTACATTCATCTTACTTCTAAATCTAGATATAGAGTTTTTGTATATTCTTACAGCCTTGATTTTATGCATCTCCCAATGTTTTATGGTACAACCCGAAGTCTCTTCCTCAATTGATTCACTCTGACTAATTATGTTATTGGATAAGGAATCATCTTTTCTTCACAGCCAGAGGTTTTTGACATCATGAAGATTGTGCCTATACCTTTTAAAGTTTTGCTTAAACTTTCATCGTCATCTGATGTTGTTTCATCATCAGACTCGTAGTCGTATTCTGAAACAAGCTCTTCTGTTTTGTCTTCAGAATCTAATTCGCATCCCCATACTGGCTCGTATCTTTATTCAGCTAATAAGATAGTCTTACATTTTGCTTTCTTTTAGGTTTTGGGCATGATTTTACTTTTGGATATGAAGGTTTTTTATATGGAATTTTGGATTTTTTTTTCTAGTATATCTTTCCCATGGTTTTGGTTTTTTTCTTGATGGATTAAATTTTCTTTTTTGAAATTTTTTTCATTTCTTCACATGTCTTTTTTCCTTTCCAAACTTTTTCTTCTCGACTTTTTTCCTCGTAAAGTTTGGCTTCTTTTCGCATCCATAGCTATTTACCATGTTGTCTACTTTAGAACAACAGTCGTACTCATATGTACTTTTTTCATATCTTTTATTGACAGTCCTTCAGTACAATATTTTGTATACATCCCATTTTTGAAGGCATTTTTACTAATATATAATGGGCTTTATTGTTAATTAAGGTGAATTATTGAGTCTAGGCTTAATAATGTGATTTAAACAATTAATTTAGTCAAGTCTAGTTTAATTGTCAAACTCCAATCCAGTTGCATATCTAGTCCAAGTCCAATCCATCAGTCTAGTCCAATTGCATTAGTCCAGTCCATTCGTGCCTAGTCCACTTAAGGGTCTAGAATATTCTAATTGATGTATTTTGTGTAGATAACTTGGGAAAATAATTCATGGTTTATCCTTGAGGTAGATATCAAATCAGTTTATTTTTTTGCTTAGAAAATGACTTACCCTGATTTTGGTACATTTCATTCGTGATTTCAGAGATAACTATCAAAATAGGGTCAGGTAATGCCTCGAAGTTTGAGAAAATCATTTTTAATTATGGGATGAACTTGCCAATTTTCGACTAACTGGCTGGTTAGTTGACTTTTTTCAAATTGCAATTTTACCTCTTATTTTGACTTATCTCCAGTCTTTTAGATTGGCATTGCCAATCTTATCAGATTCTTCGACCCTGAGCACTATAAAAAGAGGTCTTCGCCTTCATTTTGAAGGGTCTTGATCTTGAGTCTTGAACTCTAAGAGCTTATTCTCTTTAGAGCTTGTGTGCCATTTCTATGTGAAGTGACATACTATCTCTGTTGAGAAGTCTAGCCATTCAAACCACTCTTCAAAAGTCTTTTTGCTCTTTGCATTGTGGATCCTATGGAGAACATCCTCGAGTAGTCAACGAAAGCCACATCGCCAGGTAATCTTTACTAACTCTTTTAGCTTATAAAATCAATCATAGAGATTGTCTCCCCTCCCAGTGATCACATTTCATTTCAAAAACAACAAAAAAAAAGGCTTTTACCATTTTCTTCGTAAAAAATATAAGTTCAAAATGTATATTACTACCCGTATGATCAGAGATGAACTACGGTGGTTTTGATTCCGGTTAGTCTGACCGGATACATAGGCAACTAGACTCGTGATGTTGAGTTCAAGCCAAAAAGTAAAAAATTAACATATGTTTAGCTTTATCATATTTTTATATGCTATGTGTTCTTAAGGCCAAATTCATTAAAGACAAAATAGAGACCGAAAGGGTTCGGTGGGTACCAAACACCTTCCCATTGCATAACTTCGTCCCCAGACCCCTCTTTTGGCTTTGACAGACTAGTCATCCTTCTTGGACACCTTAGAATCATTTTTAGTTTTTCTTTTAATTGAATAAGATGGTGAATCCATAAAATGCCTCTTGGGGATTTTTTTCCATATTAGCTCGCCACAATGGCGACTCTGCTGGGGAATAAAAACTAAGAGGACAAGAATTCTTGATTTTTAGCTTTGTTATATTTTCTTTATATTTTGTGGCATGTACAATATGACATAACTGTGGTATATGCGCTTTATTTCCATACCTCACAGTCGCGCACGTCTCACCCCGACTCCGACTACCCATTTAAGAGTGACAGTTAAAGCCCTTGATCCTCTTGGGCTCAAGGCGATCTTTTGATTGAGCTCTCAACTCCACGGCCTTGTACTAAAGATTCCTCTTGGTTTCTTGATATATCAAACGACTTATATACGTACTGCTGATCGCCAATTATTAACCTCCTAGTTATGAGCAGGAGGTATATGGTACAGTCGAGCCGATAGGAATGACCTTTACACCGGTGTTGTAACGCCCACGACCTTGGGAGCCATTACCAATGTACTTCAAGTCCTAAATCATATGCATTATAATAGATACTCAATTACACCAAGGTATAAACAGATTATCTAATTCATTATCAACAAAGTATCTCCAAAAGGTAGGGGCATAAAACAACCTTGCCTCTTACAACCATTAATCACAAAAGAATGATCCATCCTCAAATTCCATTACAAAAGTCTAATGCCAAATCAAATTACTTACATACGGGAAAAGTTCTCAAAAAGGAATACATTGTTTTTGGCCTGCTAACAAAATAGAAGCTATAATTTCTCGACATGCCAAGCTCTTAATCATGCTTATCACCTGTGGTAAGGGACAAGCAACGAATAGGGGGTGAGCTCAAAGAGCCCAACAAGGGGAAATCAAATGAAAGCAAATACGTTAATTCAAATTTCAAAACAAATCCATAACTTTGACGAACAAACAATAACAATTGACATTTACATCAAATAAAAGAATCAAATATATGAAATGATCATTAGTGGCCATAGGCCCAAATCAAACACAAAACCTGAAGGTACGAAATGCATACTGGTAGCGTAATAGTCATCATTGTGAGGACTATTTGAAAGTCATGTAAAGTGACTGCAAAAGCCACTAAAGTGGCTGCAAAAGTTACCAAGTAACTACAAAAGTCACCGGAGTGACTACAAAAGACTTATAGACTATCTTTTTAATCAAAAGGTTGTTCATTCTAATGATCATATGCAAATTACGAATTTCGAATTCAAATAGCAATGAAGACAAATATGAAGCAAATTGAACGATTCTCCAAAGTTGTATAACAACTAGTAAAGTGATACTAATTAGCGAATCCTTACCACAATAAGAAATACAAAATCCCTTCCTTTAAGAAGCTCTTGGTACGAACTCCTTAAAGTGTCGCCTTAGTACCACAAGAGTCTCCCAAGCCCCCCCCCCCCCTCTCTCTCTCTCAACCTTTAAGAAGAGAAGCAAGGGAACTAAAAAGAAGAGTTGGATGGAAAAGAAGCTATTTATAGGAAGAAGTCCTAAGTTGGGAAATTACACTAACACTCCCCAAACTTTAGATACTTATTCAAAATGTACCCAAAACTTTCTAATATTTATGAAAAATAAATCTAACACCTTCATTCGAAGGAAAACTTTTCATTCGACTGAATCCTTCAGTCACGAAATTTGCCTTTCTCAAACTTTATTTTCATTTGACCAAAAAGTCTTTCCATTTGACCGAAAACTTTTCATTCGACCGAAAACTTTCCATTCGATTGAATCCTTCAGTCACTAAGTCTTATTCAAACTTGATTTTCATTCAACCAAAATGCTCCTTCATTCGACCGAAAACTCTTCATTCGAAGCAAACACTTTTCATTTGAATGAATCTTTTAGTGGCTCTAAGGTTGTTCTGCCTAACTCAGTTTGATTCAAATGAATCGGGATTCATTCGACCGAATCCTTTAGAGATGGTTTATCGACCAATTCATCTAATAATTTATCCCTGAATTTATTTTCAAACAAATATGATCGTTATTAGCATAAAAGGGGGTTCTTATAGGTGTTATAAGCAGAAACCACACACCTGGACCATTCAGTGTTAAGCCTTTTGTTGGGATAATACATGTATTGGCCTATGGCATGCTGGAAGATAAACCACCAATATTCTGTATGCTAAAATAGTAATTTTGCAAAAGGGTGGAGGCTCTGACTAATCGGCCGATTATCCGCGCTAGCAACCAGACGGTTGGTCAGCATGTGCATTACTTGAAAAAAATTAAAACTGGTTAATTCGTACCCTGTTCCTACCCACTAACCAACCGGCAGATTATCCATCAAGATAATCGGACAGTTAGTCAAAAGCCTTACCCTTCAAAAAATTCCCAAATAATTTTGAGAAACAAACCCTCAACCCACTGACCAATTGGCCGATTTTCCTTCTGCTAACCGGATGATTAGTCAGTCCTCCTTCCAAAATTTTAAAAAAATCTCAAAAAGACAGAAAAAATTTCATTCATCCCTTTTAGGGCATGAGCTAGCTAGCTCGATCCCTATGGTATGTGTATCTATATTTTTGATAAATTTCCATATATAGTTAAGGCTAAGCGTGGTTGGTATCAGGAGTCATCCAAAAAGCTCTCAGGAAATCCAATTGTTGAAGAATTCTTGTAGATATCTGATTTGGTCCTTATCATCATTGAACTTTAGAAGGATCTTAAGAATGGTTTCACTACCCTAACCAAACAACAATCCTAAACTGTCGAGGCATTAGATAACCTCAACATGTGAGGTAGGAAAGAAGTGGAGGAAGATAGGAAAAAGGATGATAAGAAGAGAAGTCCAAAATTCGCATGGATGTATGAGTCTGAGGAGGGGGAAACAAAACCCCCTACTGTGGCGGAATGGAAGGACAAGTTGGTCATACTTGAGTCCCAAATTGCTGGGATGAGGAGAGCTGATGACCCTCTAGACGTCAGTGCCAAAACTATGAACCCCGAGGATATGCTATGCTTTAAGTTCAAGATGTGGGAGATTGTTCAGTTAGGGATCCCAAGATTCATGTGAAGATGTACATGCAAGCATTAGCCCCATAAGGGGTAAATCATAATCAGTTGATACAGTTATTTCACCATACTCTCACCAGAGCCGCTTCCCTTTAGTTCTTTACTTTGGATGAAGCTCGAGTCCATACTTAGGAAGATGTTATGAGAGTTCATAAAGCAGTACCAGTACAATACTAAACTAGATATCACCCAAAGAGATCTAGAAACCACATTGCAAGAGCCGAGAGAATGAATTTTGGCTTTCATCATGAGCTGGAAGAATAAGGCAACTCAGATGGTGAATTGCCCGACAAAGGAAGAGCAAGTGAATACTGTCAGGAGTAATCTGCTTCCAGTCTACCACGATTATATCTTTGGACACTATCACATGTTGCTCAAAGCTCTCATGAATCCCTCATACAGATATGAGATGCCATAAAGAAGGGAACCATCTCTTGTGAGTTAAAGCCAATAGGGGTATACCGACCAGCCCAAGGAATTTTAATGTACAGCCTAAGCCATCAATAACCAATGATGTTAACACCAAGCAAGAAGCTCGTGCTGTGACATGGGAAGCCACTATGGAACTTATGAGAAAGTTCACACCATTGAATGGACCACTCCCTAAAGTCTTCGAGCAGTTGTTTAGGAGGGGATAATATTTAAGCTGCCACCAACCACTATACCTATAGCAATATTGAAGGGATACGATATGCAAGGATTTTGTAATTACCATCAAGCAAAGGGAGGTCTACCCTCCTGTTGGGCCTAATGTCCAAAGAGAACCCTTATCCCCTCATAGGGTTAATGATGATAGCCAACCAGTCGTGGATCTAGCCGCTCTCATTGTTCCAGCCAGCCAGTCTAAAAATCAGTGTCCTTATATGATTCTCTGCCATATTTTTGCAATGTGATTACCTTGGAAGAGTTGATGGAAGGCGAGGCTTCACTGTTGAAGAAGAGTACAATGAAAAAAATGGGTCCATGTTCTGACCCAATGCCAAGTTATCCCATGTAACCCGATCTGGTCGAGTATACCAGACCCCGCCCCAGCCAACCACATCTAACCCATTATTCTCCCAAGACCCTCCCGATGACGAGATTCTTAGACAATTAAAGAAAAGCCAAGCCAACATTTTCATATGGGGATTACGATCTGCCTCATACTCCCATTGCCAATCCCTTATCAAACTCCTTAGCAAACCCATATAGCAATCCAGATCCAGCTAGAAGAATTATCCAAGCACATAGGGCTATACATTACAAAAATGTTCCCATATTTTCTCAAGTTTGATCTGCCCAAATCAAGACTAGGCCTCAATGACCCGCTCCATATCACTATACGAGCACTTAATAAGAGGGTTCCATTAATCCTCATAGGTAATGGTTTCTGCTTTAAATTTTTGTCCCCTACGCACTGTTCAGGCCCTCGGCATTGACCCATCAGAATTCAATTCGTCCTACCAAGCCATCCGAGCCTACGATAACACCTAGAGAAAGGTGATTGGTACTGCTAGTTTTGATCTTGAGTTTTAAGTATTGGATATACCTGTCGCCTTTAAACTTCTGTTTGGAAGACTTTAAATACCCTCTACGGGTGCAAGCCCTCCGCATTGTACCAGAGGCCAAGTTTGTGTTGAATGATGCTGCCGTCTTCACCATAATGGGAGATTCGTAGTTGCCTCAGATATGACAGGTCGAGAAGGACAGTGTTCAGGTACCGCATGGCTCTTTGGATATTCTGTTAAGTGGATTCATGATGGATCACTTGGTTCAGTGTCCCTCTGAAAACTTCCTCATCTTTGCCCCTTATGTAACGCCTCAAAAAATTCAGAGCTCTGTTGCCCCGAACCACCAGGTCATTATCTTACCGGATCACATCCAACCTGTCTAATCTGACACATATTCTAAATCATCCCATTCAGCATTAACTCAAATTTCCCAAAATGCTAGATTACAAGCTGTTTAGCTTAAACTATTACAGCTTAAGTCCTTCGCAATTCAAATTTCTAAGAAACAAGTTAACAGTACTGACCCGCGCAGGGGTCTTGCTATACAGTTGTGATGGGCTCATCAAATTCTCACTCAGACTCTAATCCATTCCCGAACTTACTACAGCTTATCATCATTGTAGAAAGGAATCAAACGAAGAGTGAGCTTTTGAGCGCTCAGCAAAAGCTCAGTAAGTTCGTAAAAGGACCACAAAAAAAATTACAACACGATTTCAAAAAATCCAATCGACGATGATTTCCAATACACTTCGAATGATCAAACGCTCAATGATTTCCAAAATGATCAAAATTCAACATAAATAAATACTAAAATAAGCAAATACAATCAGGAAGGGTTCCAAAACGATCAATCAAAGTGATCATTTCCAAATACGATGATGATTTTCCAACGGATTTCAAAACGTAAATAGATAATCTGAGACAGTCCTATCCAAAATACCAGGAAGACTTGTCAAGGGATTTCAACCCCAGCACATGTCATTTCAGAAAACACTTTACAGTTATTTTCATAACAGTCACGACATTATACAGAGCAGAGAAAATAAAAATCAATGTTGATCCTGTGCGATTACAGTGCCATTCCGGCAAGCTAACAGAGTGCACACATGCATGATGTACCAAAATATAATTACTAGTCCCATTGGGTACTAGCTTGCGTTTCATACAGGATTCAGACCAGCCTTATTATGCCCTCCTATAAAACAAAAACCCAAGTCAACACAGAAAAATTAGCAATATCAATGAGCATTAACATAAGCTCAAATCACCATAATCAGATCGGATTTTAATAACCATAACATATCGGATAAGACGTCACTTGAAATTCAAGAAGAAAATCCCAAATAAAAAGCAAAATGATTGCGAATAGATATCAAATTTAGACACAACAATTTGGAAGAACGGATACAACAATTTTCATATTTGCTCAGCATGCAATACATGAGATCATCGCAAAGATTTCCAAATAATCAATTTGGTTCGACATTGCGGGTTTTCTGGACAATAACATACTGATATCAGTACATAATTCAGAATCTTGCATTAGCCATAAGCAGACCAAATGAGTACTTATGAGTACGAGTTATCAAAATAAGGGTTCGAACGAAAGTCCATACCTAGGGTTCAAATAGAATCCCTTACCTAGATCCGCAACTAAACTATTTAACCGGATGTCTTTAACTTTAACCTAAACGAAAAAATCAAATCATTAGAATACAAACTATAATAAAATATTATAACTTAATACAGATTCACGCATACTCCCAAAATGAACCCCCTCACTAGGAAATGTAAAATTACCAAAATGCCCGTTGGGTGTAAAATTACCAAAATACCACTCTCGAACTTAAATTACCAAAATACCCTCCGTTACAGTTAAATCATCAAAATGACCTTTTCATAAGCAAAGTCACTAAAATATCCTTACTGTATGCAAATTTACTCAAAAATACCTTTCTTAGTTCAAATTACAGAAATACCCCAGGTGGTAAATTATCAAAATACCCCTGGGAGTTTCCAACATCGGAAAAATCCCAAAAATATCTTAAAACGTGATGCCAAGGAAAGTGGGTTCGTACTACGTGAAGGTGCCACAAGGAAAGCAGTCCGTGTTAGCTGCCAGATGTATACAGTGAGAGACAGTAAGGATGGAGTAAGGGCAGATAGCAAGGCTTCCGAAACAAGTCGTGAGGAGTAGCAGTGTTGCGGAGACGAGGTTGAGGCGAACAGGGCCGGCAGTCGATGATCCAAGCTAAGGTCCAAGTTACGGTCCAATGTCACGGTCGATGTTATGTCCAAAGTCACGAGAGAAATGTATTTCTCTCTCTAGAATCCAAGAGCTCTCAAGTATTAGAGTGAGAAAGTGATTTTTGTCAAATGAGATAATTATGTCCGGAATGAGTCCAAAAGTCCATTATTTATAGTAAATAGTATGCTTATATCATAAAATGGCACATGTCATCCCCTGGGATTGACACGTCACCAGGGGGTCCCAAATTACCGATTCTTTATTGGACTGCCGATTCCCAAATTTGCACTGCCTCGCCCCACACAGCGTCGCTCTGCCTGTCTGAGAAGACTGACCACACCGCGGTAGCATGATCAGAGTAAGCCCGTTGCCCCAGCCACCGGTCCAAGCCCTTACTGAATCCCCACAAGTGCGTCAAGAGACGCGCAGAGGACCTGACAGCGGCGAGGGTTGCCCATCTGACCAACTGCCAGGTGGACTAGGTACAATGCCCTCCAAAGACCTGCTCCCGTCTCGAAGTGACCCGGGGGTCATTGTGCTGGGGATGCCGACGATCACCGGTAACGTGAAAGGATGTGGTCGCAGCTCAGTGCTTAGCCCAGGTGGTGATAGCTTTGTGGTAACTAGCCTATCCTGTTGTGAGGGGTCCTCGTACAGGAGCACTACAAGCAGAGCCCCCCGAAATAAAGATTGTGATAGCTTTGTGGTAACGAGCCTATCCCGTGGTGGCGATGGTTTTGTGGTAACGAGCCCATCCCGCTGCGAGGGGTCGTCATGCTGGAACACTACGAACGGAGCCCTCCCGGAATGAAGACAGCGATAGCTTTATCGTAACGAGCCTATCCCGTGGCCGCGATGACTTTGTGGTAATGAGCCTATCCCACTGCGAGGGGTCCTCATGCCGGAGCACTACAAACGGAGCCCCCCAGAATGAAGAAGGTGATAGCTTTATGGTAACGAGCCTATCCCGTGGCGGCGATGGCTTTGTGGTAACGAGCCCATCCCACTACAAGGGGTCCTCGTGCCGGAGCACTACGAGCGGAGCCCTTCTTAATGAAGATGGCAATAGCTTTGTAGTAACGAGCCTATCCTGTGGCGGTGATGGCTTTGTGGTAATGAGCCCATCCTGCTACGAGGGGTCCTTGTGCCAGAGCACTACTAACGGAGCCCCCCGGATGCATATAACATGATTGTGGTGCATGGCACAGGTGTGATGCCCACAGCATGAGACAATACCTGGTGCGGGGGCACGTATCATGGAAGTGGCGCATGGGCGTGGCGATGAACGTCGAAGAAATAATACCTGGTGCCGGGGACACATGTTACGGAAGCAACGCATGGGTGCAGCGACGAACGTTGCAGAGACAATACCTGGTGCTGGGGACACATGTTATGGAAGTGGTGCATGGGCGCGGCGACGAATGTCACGGAGCAATACTCGGTGTCGCAGAGCAATACTCGGTGCTAGAGGCACGTATCATGAGAATAGCTCACGGGCGCAGTGACGAACGTCACAGAGCAATACTCAGTGCTGGGGGCACGTATCATGACAATGGCGCATGGGTGCAGCGACGAATGTCGCGGAGCAATACTCGGTGCCGGGGGCAAGTATCATGAAAGGGGCGCACGGGCGCGGCAACGAACGTTGCGGAGACAGCGCACGGGAGCACATCAGGAGTCCCGAAGACGAGATATGAATCGAGTGTGCCTGTTATATCAAAATAATGGATGCAATATGTAGTAATGACAAAGTTGAGAATGATGATACAAGGTTCGTCGGCGACAGGTCATTCGGCAATGGTGCATGATTTTGAGCGACGAACGTCACGAGAGCGACACACGATGGTGGACATCAGATGACGGACGTCACGAGGTTGGTGTGTGCACATTGGTGGGCTTCACAGAAGCACAAAATATGGTTCGAAACAGTGTACACAAAAAAGGGGCAAAGTCGGGTATTTTGGGGGCAGGCCAAGGCCAACCCTCTGGGGAGGCCGAGGTCGACCCCCCTGAGAGAATGAGGCCGACCGTTGGGGATGTCGAGGTCGACCCTTGGGGAGGTCGAGGCCGACCCTAGGGGTGGCCAAGGCCACTCATCCGGAAGGAGGCCAAGGCCACCTTCCTCCTTTTGGTGAACTTTGGGTGCACTGACGGTTGGTGTTTTGATGGGTAATGACAAATCCGGAAGTTGCATTACGATGAGTGTGTTGCCATGAGTCATACCCACATGACGAACAAGGTGCCAAAGTCACATACGAAGCATACGAAGCGAACAAAGCACGAAAAGGATCTTGCGCAAAAAGTGAACAACCGGGGGGAGGGGGGAAAGCCAAGGCCAACCCACCATGAAGGCCGAGGCTGACCCCATGGCCTTGGGGTAGGACGAGGCCGACCCCATGGGGTTGGCCAAGGTCTTTGCCCCTTGACCCCATCGTTTAGGTTGCACCATCTGCCAATGTTTTTGGTGATAAGGTGTTCGGGTGGTCTCAGCATGACGATCGTGCTCTCGTGAGTCACGCTAACGTGAAATAATTGGGGCCTAAGTCACGCACAAGGCACGTGAAGAAAAAAATGCATGTGACTTGAGCGTGCGCGTGCTGACTGGTTCGATGCGTTAGAAATTTGACCGTTGACAAGTTCGTGCAAAGCGGGACCCTTAGTGGGCCCTTAGGTATGACCAGAATAGGTTGGGAACATAATTCCCCTGCGTGTGGTGTGCGCAGAGGGGCGACCCGAGCGAGCGTCACACGCATAAGCGTCGGGTTTTCAGAAAAGAGTGCCAGTGTCAAATCTTGAGCAACGGGCACGATAGTGATGAAAGAGGTGAGGCCCACTTCCTTGAAATTTGTGATTTTTTTTTTGCAAAAATAATGCGGTAGCGTGCACAGCGTAACAGCAACCTCGAGAAAAAACGGAGTGGCGAAAACAAAACGGAACATACGTTTCCGTTGGCATTAGCGTGGAAAAAAGAAATAGCGCGAAAGAAGAATTTTTATCCAGAAATGGGTTTGTGCAAAAATTTTGATAGTGACTTAAGATTATGAGTGTAAAATAATGGTAACGCTTTGAAAAAATGAAAGCGCGAAAGAGAGGAGTTAGCACTAAAACAAGGAGCGCTAAAAGAGTTGTTGGAGTTTTGGGGGGGAAACTTTAAATTTTGAATGGTGTTAGAAAATTTTGGGGGGAAAGTTAGGTGAAGTCTTGAACTTTCAAGACTTGGGAGAGAGAGAGAGAGAGAGACTTAGCCAAAAAAAGAGATAAGATAGGAAAGAAAGAGAGGAGACGAAGAAGAAGAAGAAGAAGAAGATGAAGGACTTGGGACTTGAAGACCCATGAGATTGAGGACCACCCATGAAGCAAGAAGAATGCATCAAGGTAAGAGCCATGGGGGAAGAGGTGGAAGAGAAGGAATGACCCAATGGGGAACCTCGGCCTTGGCCAAGGCACACCAGGGGCCGAGGCCAACTTGGGGAAGGGAGGAGGGGGTTTTTAGGTTGGGGGAAAGGCCGACCACGACCACTTGGCCGAGGCTAAGGCCAAAGCAGGGCACGGGAGCGGCGCAGGAGGGGAAGGGGGAAGGGAGAAGGGAGAGGAAGGGATGGAGGAGAGGATAAGGAGGAGGAAGGAGGAAGAAAGGGAAAGAAAAAGGGAGGAAGAGAGGGGAGAAAGGATAAGAAGAAAGAAGGAAAGAAGAAGAGAGGAGGAAGGAAAAGTAGAAGGAGGCTGAGGCCGACCGGGCCTAGATCGCGGGGGTCGAGGCTGACGGGGCGATGGGTGATGGAGCGTGGAAGAAGTCAAGGAAGAAGCAAAGTACGCGGCGTTGAGGCGGGGTGAGTGGGCATTCGTAGTTGTCGCAGGGTGACATGCTTAATGATGATGATGAGGACATACCGGTGTCGGCCGATGCATCGGGTATGCCTTTGGGTTTTGACGATGATGGGGTGAGGAGCTTTGATCAGACTTTGAGCCATAGCAACACATTAATGACCGCAAAGGGTGCGGTGCCTAGGTGTCCCCCCAAGCTGCTGTGGAAGAAGCTGGCGCAACCGATGTCTGCTGACATGTTTTCGACACCTTGGAGTTCTACATCGATGCGTGATGGCTCCATGGTCCCTTCACCATGTGTCCGTGTGCTGAGCTTCGAGGTTGCTTTGGTGATGTCACCGTCGTACATTCCAGGTTTGTTGGCCGAGCAAAAGGACATGATGGGGCGTAAGGCTTGGAGGGAGAGGTTGGAGGTGCTCGAGCAAGTTGCAGCAATTGAGGCGACGTACAAGACTGTTGAGCCGGGCAGGGACATTAGCGGCCTTACACTACTACTTTCGAGAGGGAGCTTACAGACTCATACCTTTATTACAGAGTTCGGGGAGATTGGTCCGACGCTTCTGGACGTTTGAGACTCATGCCTTAGCCATCTGTATGTCAACATGCATTCTTTGTACGGGACTCCGCCTTGGATGCACTTGCGGGATATCGATTCATGGTTACATAGCAGAGCCAACCTGACAGACCTCGAGATATCTCTGCTGGTAGCCTTTTTCCCTGGATGGCTTCCAGTACTAACTGATGACGGTAGGAAGCCGGCTATGTGTCGGTATTATGTTGTATGCTACAGTCCTGACCGCTTATCTCTCTCATTTAGCTATGATCTGGAGCCCCCCTTGCAGTTATTCTTGACCTTGGGATGTTGATACGGCTTTCCAATATACCCTGTGGAGAAAGGCACGTTTATGGCCGACATCGACAGATAAGTGGAGGAGGCCTGATTCGTTGTCCACCGGGGTGGTCACAGCTGCTTATGCTCATTGGTGGGAGAGGGTTCAGACTACGTGGTCCGAGTGGTTGGTGCAAGGGCCAGCTGACAGGCAGCTACGACGTCTTCGTGGGTGACAGAGGATTGGGCATGGTGTCACTGCAGGTGGTGAAGCAGTCTAGTATGACTGCACTGATCACAGGTGTTCTTGAGGCTGATGCGGCTAGAGGCAGTCATGGCAGACACGGTGACACGAGACCCTGGGGCGGCGATGGTAGAGGTATTGTTGCACATGCGCCCGCACTAGCCCACGTGCCTCGGATGTCGGGAGCCGGCAAGGGTCCCCTCTTGTCAACGAGAGTGGGAATGATGGAGAGTGCGCAGCGAGGCGACGTGCGTCCTTCAGCGGGCGGCAGTCACAGGCCGAAGAGGCCGTGGGAGGTAGCGAAGTATTCTGACTCGGAGGTTAGTATTACAATTTTTTGCTTTTATTTCATAGTCGCCAATCACTGTGTTAGTCATGTGCGAAGATCTTTCTTCCCCTTTTTTTTTGTGTCAGGAGCTTGATGATGATTTGGATGCCGAGTCGTACGGTATAGTGGAGGACACCGAGGCAGAAACTGACCAGTTCAGAGGCATGGATGCTGAGACACCTGATGAGACTGATGGTACGGACGTAGAGGCGGACGATGATGCCGGCGAGATAGGCACCGAGACTGCTGATGATTTCCATGAGAATGGTGAGACGGGTGCTGGTGCTGCTGAGGAGACTCGTGGGGTCGATGAGCCATGTGCTGAGACTGTTGATGAGATCTGTCCTATGGACACTGATGATGTTGAGGGGGCCGCGGCAACAGAGCATGCGGCCAAGTATCTAGCAGAGCCAGTTAGTCGTCCGAGTCCGTCACTCGTACTAGTTGAGGCAGTCCAGTCCCCGTTGGGCGGTCAGTTACGCGGTTCCCACATGTTCGAGGGGTCAGATTGGTGGACAGTCAAGGAGCCAGAGGCTCCGTCTGGAGTTCATTATATTTTTGCTACTGCACACACACCTACTACGGATCCATCCCCGCAGCTTGAGGTACCTGTTCTACCCACATCGAGGCATGTTCTTGAGACGTTGTCAGGCTCAGTAGCGGATGCTGGTGATATACTGTTGTTGATGCACTCTGGTGCGGTTTATACGCAGTCGGCCGGTCGTGGTATGCTAGAGGTTGGCGCTACCAGTGGTAGGTTTCCTGTTGGCAGGCAAAAGCGATCCCCTAGGATGGTGTGGAGTTATCGGATGCAGTAGTTCGCCGATTGGAGATGATCAGGGCGAGGCACCCGGAGACATTTGTTAATTCCACCCTTGTCTGTGGTGCTATATTCTCGAGGGCAATGTACACAACCCTCGTGGATTGGTTTGCTACTATTGGTGTGGTGCCAGTTCCGGGTTAGACTCCAGCAGTTATATCACAGTATCTTTTAGAGCTTGTATCCTTTACAACTCTCGGCTTCTAGTTGGACTGGCTAACAGACTATATCAGATCGAGAGGCCAGAGTACTGAGGCAGCAGTGGAGTTGACTCTCATCAGTGTTCAGGAGGTCGCATTGTAGGGTCAGAGACGCGTGCTTGATACTGAGATGACTGCAGTGACTGAAGAGGTGGAGGGGCTACGCGCCCAGCTTGTAGAGGTAGAGAGGTGACTGACCGAGAGAAAGGTTTGGCGAGCTGAGTGGGATAGCAGATGGTCAGATCTTCAGGCGTAGCGGTAGACGTTGGAGGCGATACTTCCGATCCTATTTGTGCCTTGCTTGCTTGTACTTTGCACTTTTCTTCTTTTAGTAGACATCGGGTCAGTAGTGAACCCCCCAGAACCATTGGCTTTTATTCATTTTGTTGATATTGATATTGTAGTCATGTGGTTCCTTTTTGCACTTGTGTTTGTCGTGATGTGATACTTAGCTCTTGTTGTGCATGCGTGGCTTCGCATACATTAGCTTCCCGTTGGTATTCCCCTTTTTTTCTTCCCGCCCAGAGCAGGTGACTTAGTGAGTGATTATGAAGTAAAAAAAAACATACATTGAGTACAGTAGTTAAGGCGAATGACTGATTCTTGCATTAATGCTATTGGGCCAAAATGCCATTACATATAAGTAAAAGTTTCAATAATCAACAAAAGTTACAAGTTTCCAAATAAGTATTCATATACAAAAGAATGCTATGTGTTAAGTGTTATATGCTTCAGATGGTTAGGGCTCGGGGGGAACACTGCGGCGACTGACTATGGATAATACTTCTTCAGGTAGCGGCCATTGATAGGGGCCAAGATCTGTCCATCGTTGACGTTGAGTAAGAGATATGAGCCATTGTCTCTAGTGGCATGCACTTGAAGAGGGCCTTCCTAATTTGGTGTTAACTTGGCGGCCGACACGTTGGCACGCACATGCTTGGCGGCTTGGAGGATGAGGTCACCTTCCACAAATGTTTGTGGCTTGACAGACTTCCCGTATGCTTTTGTGAGCTGCTCATGATATTTCTTCATCCGGTGTAAGGAGTTGGCTAGTCTTTCGTCAAGGCCCTCGAGGGTTGTCATTCTAGTTTCTTCTTCTCCAAGATCACTGCTTAGAGAAAGTCGTGTCGAGGGGACCGCTATCTTGGCTGGTACCACACACTCGTCCCCATAGACAAGGGAGAAGGGTGTGGCCTTCATCGCTGTGTGCTTGGAGGTTCAGTAGGCCCACAGTGCCAGGCTTAGCTTTTTGGACCATAACTCATTTGCATCGTGAACCATTCGTGAAAGAACCCGTAGTAGAGTCTTGTTGGAAGCTTTGGCCTGTCCATTTCCTTGGGGGTAGTAAGGAGTTGATGTGGCGTGGTTGATGTTGTACCCTTCCATGAAAGCTCGGACATCCCTATTGATGAATGGCGTACCGTTGTCGGAAATGATACACTAGGGGATGCCAAAGCGACAGACGATGTGATCACGCAAGAATTTGGCAATGGCATCTCCTGTCGTTCTTTGTAAGGGTATATCTTTGACCCACTTTGTGAAGCGTTCTGTTGCGACCATAATCCAAGTGTGCCCTCGAGTTGTCTGGCAGATGGGACCTATGAGGTCAAGAGCCCAAGAGTGAAATGGCCAAGGGGCCAAAACATGCATAGGTCGGATGCCGGTGTGTTCATCCTGTCAGCGTGTCTCTGTCAGGATTGGCAGTGTCGGACATGAGAGATGGCGTCAGATTCCGTAGTCGGCCAGTAGTATCCCAACCTTAGCAATTCTGCGTACAGCTTCTAAGAGCCTTGATGCTCGCCACAATCACCATTGTGCACTTCATTGATCACTTTGACGGCCTGAGAGCCTTGCAAGCACCGTAAGGTACGTGCCGAGAATCCTTTACAAAATAATTCACCTTCCGTGACAAAATATTTGGCTAATTTACTTTTGACGAATCGCGCCGAGCTACGATCAGGAGGTAAAACTCCATAAGATAAGTACTGGATGAAAGGCTGGCGCCAATCACCCTCAACATTAATAATGAGAGCTTCCGTGTTATCAGGCATATATAGGCATTCAGGGCAATCCTTTTATACATCTGAAGCATCCTTGGCATGGATGGCCAATAGAGGCCCATATGCTAAAGGCGACGGTAAAGAGGGAGACTGTCGAGGCCGCAACATTTCTGATGGTCGAGTCTAAGTTTATGCTTCACCTCTTCCGACGCCAGACACCTTGCCAGGGTGCCTCCGGGGCATCGCCTATACAAAACATCCCCCAACATTATGTATTCTGCGAGGGTAGAGGCAAATGTAAGGGATGGTGCCTTGAGCTGGTTGACGATCGGTTGCCTCCAATCATCTACGGTAGTGTCCCTCAGAACAAAGTTCAAGGTTGTGCAAGGCTCGGTCCTTTTGATGATGGTTAGCAATCGTTGTTCACCGTCGACTTCTATCCTTGATGCTATTGTGGCCAAGCTGTCTGCATGTCTGTTGTGGCATCTGTTGTGATATTCATATTGAACATGGCCGAGTTTTCCTTCTAAGTGCTGCACCAAGGCATGGTAAGGTGCCAAGGTAGGTTCTTTGATCGCAAACTCCCCATCGGCCTGCTTCATTATTAAGTTTGAATCACCTTTCACGCATAATGACTTAGCCCCCATACTGATGGCTAGCATGAGGCAAATAACAAGTTCCTCATACTCAGCTTCGTTGTTAGACACCGGGAATGCCAGCTTGAAGGATAAGGACGTGGTGACACCGTCTAGGCTCCGAAGGACTACACTGGCGCCCCCTTGGCGAAGGAGTGCTCTATTGGGACCCTTGATAGTGGCTGAGCCGTCAAACTTAAGTGTCCATAATTCATCGATGTCAAAAATTAGGGCAGTCTCATCCGCAGGCAATTGGACCGAGGTCGGCTTGTATTGTTGATGCGGAAAGAAGGCCAAAAGGTCAGCAAATGCTTGGCTCCATAGAGCTGTAGGGTTTTTGATAGATAAGCCAAACTCAGCCAAGAGCAACAACCAGTGGGTAAGACGGCCAGATAGGGCAGGGTGTGTAAGCATATACCATAATGGATCAGCCTTAATGACGAGTGTGATCTGGTGTGCCAAAAATTAATGTCTGAATTTCTACGAGGTGTATACCAAGGCTAGGCAATGCTTCTTAATCTCAGAATAATTAGCTTCGGGTCCCCTTATCGACCGACTGAGATAATAGATTGGACAATCCACCCCATCCACCTTTTGGGTAAGCAACGCACCTATGGACCTGGCCATGGAGGTCAAGTAGAGTAAGAGTGGTATACCTTGCCGGGGTACTACCATGGTCTATGGCGACATAACCACTGTCTTGATTTGATCGAACACTCTCTGTTGGAGCGTACCCCAACTCCACGGTGCGCTCTTGCACGTTAGATGCTGAAAGGGAGTAATGAGCTCAGCCAATGCAGATATGAAGCGTCGGAGGTAAGAGACCTTGCCGAGGAAGCTCTTTAGTTGCTTTGTGTTCTTCGGGGAGGCATTTCTTGGATGTCGAATGCACATTTCAATGGATTCATCTGCATGTTGTACTGGCGGCAACAGTCAAAGACTGCTCAAAGGTCAGTGAGGTGATCGCTTTCCTTCTTGGATTTGATAATAAGATTTTCGACGTAGTCTTCCACTATGCCGTGTATCATGTCGTGAAAGATTGCTATCATTGCCCTTTGATATGTAGGACCCGTGTTTTTGAGACCGAAAGGCATAACTTTCCAACAAAAGTTACCCATAGGAGTGCGGAAGGCTGTCTTGGTGCTGTCGTCGGGGTTCACGCGAATTTGATTAAAGCCTGCGAAACCATCCATGAAAGATAAGGTTTCATGTCCGCCGACGGCCTCCGTAAGCATGTCGATGTTAGGTAGTGGAAACTCGTCTTTGGGGCACGCCTTGTTCAAGTCCCAAAAGTCAATACAAATGCGGACTTGGCCATTCTTCTTTTGTACAGGGATGACATTAGCCAGCCAAATTGGGTGAGTGATAAGTTCAATGAAGCCTGCCTACAGGAGGCGTTCAATCTCTTGTTTGATCTTCAACTCGAGCTCAGGGCAGAAGTTCCGCGGGTGTTGTCAGACAGGGATGGATCCGGTAGCAATGTTGAGATGGTGTGTGACTAAGGCGGGATCCAATCCGGGCAAACCAATTCCTCTCTTTGGCCGGGGGTGAGTTTTGTGCCGATGTAAGTGTGCCGTGGTCGATTTTGGCAAGGTTGATTTCTTCAAGATCTTTGGCCTGTGGTTGAGGGCCGTCTTCATAGCAAGGTGGTGCTGCACCAGGGGTGAGGTCAGGATTTGGCGGGCAATGCTTGGCCGTGTAGCACTATTCTGTCTCCACAAGTGGGTCAGGGTCGAGGGGGTCAGATGAGGGACTACTTGGAGCCCTCGCACACGGTCATAACTGGTAGATCACTTTACCGTCTTTGACGATGCATTGGAAGGTTGGTTCATGCTTGTGCTTCTTAGACTTAGGGGATGCAGGAGGGGAGTTGGCCTTGGCAGCAAGTGGTATGGCTGAGGTTGATGCTTTGTTCTTGCTGCCCTTCTTTGTTTTGGACTTGGGAGGTTTGTTGCCACATAGTTCATCCCAATTTGGCAACTTTGTAGAATGAATGTGAGCAGCGTTCTCACCATCCTCGGCAAGCTTGGTGAAGAAGGAGGCCTCGGTGAAGTATGATTCCATGCACTCTAATGGAGCCCTCGTGGCTAGTATTGTCACTGCTACCTCGTGTCCCGCAGGACCAGCCACTAGTTTGACACACTGATGATATATTGAGGGCACAGGCTTGTTGATGTGAATCCACGGTCGGCTGAGTAGGATGTGGAATGCGGGCTCACTGTCCATCACATGGAAAGTGGTGTCACGACATACGAACCTAACCATAAGGTCGACAGTGATATGGCCCAAGGTTGACTGGCAACCGTTCCCAAAGCTTGTGATTTTGATTGGGTCTCGTATGATTTTCCTTGCAAGGATGCTAGCTAGTTACAAGGTAACAAGGGGCATGATGTTGATAGATGCTCTGTAGTCTACCAAGGCATGGCGAAAGCCCGTGCCATTAATGGTACATTCCAAAAATAAGGGCCGGTTATGCTGTTCGACTGGTGGTAGGTCCTCGTCCAAGAAAATTAATACAGAAGAGGGGATGTGTCGCAGCTTGGCTTGAGCGGTGAAGCACTCGGGGCCGAGGCCTGTGGTGACCTCAATCAGGCAGTTCGATAAGTAACTTTTTGCGGGGGTGAAAACCCCATTTTATCAAAAAAAAATCCTTTGATCTTTGTCATTTGGCCCACCGAGGACTGTGGTTGGGTAGCTGGCTGTACACATGGTGTGACCATCGGGATGGCCTTCGTAGAGGCTTCGGTGATGATAGGTTCAACATGGTCGGTGATGCCATGAGTACTTGATGCTCTTTGTTGTTGTGTGGTGGGTAAGGCTGTCGGCGTACGTCATTGTTCTTTCGGAGTTGCAGGTTGCCTGTCGCGACCTTCCTTGCAAAGATATCTTGCATCCCATTACAGTTTTTGAGATGATGGCCGACGGCGCGGTGGTAATGGCAGTAGTTAGGCTAGGCTTTGTCCACTTCTGTGACATTGGCTTTCATCGGCGGTAGTTGAAAGTTATTGTCATTGTTCACCCATTCTGCCAAAAGCTCTTTCACCGTTATCAAATCATATGGGTACTCGGGGGTAGTCTCCCGCTGCCTCATTTTGTCGGGGCGTCGGTCCCCTTCTTGGAACTGACGCTTGTAGGGTTGCAGCTGTTGTTACTATTATTGTTGTTGTGGGGTAGAGCTTCAGATGGTTCGCCGTGGCCAATAGTGCATTCTGTGGACAGGGCTTCCATGGCTTGACTGGGCCAACCGACTCATAAGTGCAACGGGCTGCTTCCTTGAGGTGTGCCTATGACCTTAACTATAGGTTCTCAATGTGTACCCGATATACATCGCTCATGTTCCTGATGCATATGGGTACTAGGGTCTCATCCTTACTGAAGTCCGTGCACTCGAGGGATTTGAGATGGAAGCGGTGCACGTACTTTTTCAAGTCCTCCCATTGATTCTGGCTGATGCCGACAATGTCAACGATAGTGACGCGTTCAGCCTCGTAATGGAATTTGTCTAGGAATAGCCGAACCATGTCGTTCCATGCATGGACAGTCCCCGTAGGGATCTGGTGATACCAAGTGTAAGCCAAGCCTGTGAGGGACTTATGAAATTCTCTCAACTTCAAACTATCTCCCAGACCATACTGTTCCAATGATCCTGCAAATCTTGTCAAGTGCTCATGGGCGTTGCCCTCATGTCCGTTGAAGAACACAAAGGTGGGCTGCTTATACTTTGAGGGGTAGGGTGTGATGGCAATGTCACTGGTGTAGGGGGCATGGCCTGTCAGCTTGGCAGAAGAATTTGGTGTGGAGTGTTATGACAAGCGATGCATGAGTACTTCCAAGTCCGAACTGGTGACATAGTTAGGAGGTGGGTCTTCATGGACACTCAAAGGGTGGTGGTTGGTTGGGACGCCGCGAGCCCCCAGATGGGGCAAGTTGGTGGGCAGGTGCAACAGATGGTTGATATATGAGAGGGGCTGGCGGTGGCAGTTGTATATGGGCATGGGTGGGTGGGCAAAAACTATCCACTACCTGGCCGGTTTGATGTTGCTCGGCTGGGTAAGGGTTAGGCTCCATCTCAATGGAATCATGTGTTTCGGAGGAACTCTGTGCTGGCACATGCTGGGGAATAATGACAGGATGGATCTGTTGTAGCACGGGTTCGAGATCTGCTTGAGGTCTTCGGGATGGCATCGCAAAGAGAGGTGCGTCTGGCATGGGTGGAGAGGATGTCGCGAGTCCTACCGCCAAGGGTCAAGATGATCGAGGTGGTAGCGGTAGCGACACTGGGGCCTGAGCGGCGTCAAGAGCCAGCCCAGGTCCTTGAGGCTGGACCGGTGTAGTAGAGCATTGCGAGGCCAACACCTGTATGGATTTTTGCATTTCCATAATGGTGGACATCAGAGTGGTCTACGACTCATGTAGGTTGGCTATGGTAGGAGTGAACTGCTACATGGCTGCATTGACGAGTCCTTGCACCTCAGGTGCAACGACTGGGGGTTGATCTTGGACAGGTGTGGTACTTGTCTCTTTTTGGTCTTCGATGTGGGTTTCTTCTAGCACAGTGGTGGCGAGGCCTTGGCTGGTAGTCCTCGTAGCTCTTCGTTGCACAGGCATGATGATAGAAGGTGCAAGATAGGCAGACTGAGGTACGATGCTCAACTCCCCAGCGGAGTCGCCAAAATGATGCCAAGGAAAGTGGGTTCGTACTACGTGGAGGTGCCACAAGGGACGCAGTCCGTGTCAACTGCCAGATGTATACAGTGAGAGACAGTAAGGACGGAGAAGGGGCAGAGAGCAAGTCTTCCCAGATAGGCCGTGAGGAGTGGTAGTGCTGCGGAGATGAGGCTGAGGCAAACAGGGTCGGCAGTCGATGATCCAAGCAAGCTAGGTCCAAGTAACGGTCCAAGTTGAGGTCCAATGTCACGATCGATGTTGAGAGAAATGTATTTCTCTCTCTAGAATCCAAGAGCTCTCAAGTTTTGGAGTGAGTAAGTGATTGTTGTCAAATGAGAGAATTCTGTCCGGAATGAGTCCAAAAGTCCACTATATATAGTAAATAGTATGCTTATGTCATAAAATGCCACATGTTGTCCCCTGGGAGTGACACGTCACTAGGGGTCCCAAAATACCGGTTCTCCACTGGACTGCCGGTTCCCAAATTTGCACTGCCTCGCCCCACACAGCGTCGTTATACCTGTTTGAGAAGACTGACCACACCGCGGTAGCATGATTAAAGTAAGCTCGTTGCCCCAGCCACAGGTCCAAGCCCTTACTGAATCCCCACAAGTGCGTTAAGAGACGGGCAGAGGACTTGACAGCGGCGAGGGTTGCCCCTATGACCAACTGCCAGGTGGACTAGGTGCAATGCCCTCTAAAGACCTGCTCCCATCTCGGAGTGACCGTGGGGGTCATTGTCATGGGGGCGCCTACGATCACCGGTAACATGAGTGGATGTGGTCGCAGCTCAGTGCCTAGTGTCATGCAAGTCACCCCAGGCAGAAAAAGCTTGTGGTAACGAGCGTATCCTGCTGCGAGGGGTCCTCGTGCAGGAGCAATACGAGCGGAGCCCCCCGGAATGAAGATGGCGATAGCTTTGTGGTAACAAGCCTATCCCGTGGTGGCGATGGCTTTGTGGTAACGAGCCAATCCCGCTGTGAGGGGTTCTCTTGCCGAAGCACTACTAATGGAGCCCACCGGAATGAAGATGGCAATAGCTTTATGGTAATGAGCCTATCCCGTGGTGGTGATGGCTTTGTGGTAACGAGTCCATCCCGCTGCGAGGGGTCCTCGTGCCGAAGCACTACGAATGGAGCCCCCAAAATGAAGACGGTGATAGCTTTATGGTAACGAGCGTATCCCGTGGCGGCGATGGCTTTGTGGTAACGAGCCCATCCCTCTGCGAGGGGTCCTCATGCCAGAGCACTACGAACGGAGCCCCCCGCAATGAAGACGGCAATAGCTTTATGGTAACGAGCCTATCCCATGGTGGCGATGGCTTTATGGTAACGAGCCCATCTCGCTGCAAGGGGTCCTTGTACTGGAGCACTACTAGCTGAGCCCCCCCGGAATGAAGACGGCGATAGCTTTTTGGTAAGAAGCCCATCCAGCTATGAGGAGTCCTCGTGCTAGAGCACTACGAACGGAGCCCCTCGGAAGCATGTAACATGATTGTGGCGCATTGGCGTGCTGCCTACAGCACGAGACATTGATTGTGGCGCATGGGTGTGATGCCCATGGCATGAGACAATACCTGGTGCCGGGGCATGTATCATGGAAGTGGCGCATGGGCGCGGTGACGAACATCGTGGAAACAATACCTAGTGTCGGGGACACATGTTTTGGAAGTGGCGCATGGGCGCAGGGACGAACGTCGCGGAGCAATACTCGGTGCCGGGGGCACGTATCATGAGAATGGTGCACGAATGCGACGACGAACGTCGCAGAGACAATACCTGGTGCTGGGGGCACATGTTATGGAAGTGGCACATGGGCACGGCGACGAACGTTGCAGAGCAATGCTCGGTGCTAGGGCACGTATGATGAGAATGGAGCACGAACGCGGCGACGAACGTCGTGCAGCAATACTCGGTGCCGGGGGCACGTGTCATAAGAATGGCGCACGGGCGCGGAGACAAATATCGCGGAGAAATACTCGGTGCCGGGGGCACGTATCATGAAAGGGGCACACATGTGCGGCAACGAACGTCGCAGAAATAGTGCGCGGGCGCGCGTCGGGTGTTCCTAAGATGGGATGTGAGTTGAGTGTTCCTGTTATAACAAAATAATGAATGCAATATGTAGTAATGATAAAGTTGAGAATGATGATACGGGGGCGTCGGCGACGGGTCATTCAGAGGTAGCACGCGACTTTGAGCGACAAACGTCACGAGAGTGACGCACAGTCATGGACGTCGGATGACAGACGTCACAAGGTTGGTGTGTGCGCGTTGGTGGGCTTCGCAGAAGCACAAAATATGGTTCGAAACAGTGTGCGCAAAAAAGAGGCAAAGCCGGGGATTTTGGGGGAAGGCCGAGGCCGACCCCCCTGGGAGGCCGAGCCCGACCCTAAGGGTGGCCACTCCTCCGGGAGGTGGCCAAGGCCACCTTTCTCCTTTTGGTGAACTCCGGGCACGCCGACTGTTGTTGTTTTGATGGGCAATGACGAATCCGAAAGTTGCATTACGACGAGCGTGTTGCCGTGAGTCGTACCCATATGACGAATAAGGTGCCAAAGTCGCATATGAAGCGTACGAAGCGAACAAAGCGCGAAAAGGACCTTGCGCAAAAAATGAACAACCGGGGGGGGGGGGAAGGCCGAGGCCGACCCCCCATGGAGGCCGAGGCCTTTGTCCCTTGACCCCGTCGCTCTGGTTACGCCATCGGCCGATGTTTTTGGTGAAAAGATGTCGGGTGGTCTCGGCATGATGATCATGCTCTCGTGAGTCATGCTAACATGAAATATTTGGATCCTAAGTCACGCACAAGGCTCCCGAAGCAAAAAATGCACGTGACTTGAGTGCGCGCGCGCTGACCAGTTCGATGCCTTGGAAATTTGACCGTTGACGTGTTCGTGCAAATCGGGACCCCTAGTTGGTCCTTGGGTACAACTAGAATAGGTTGGGAACAAAACACTATTTTAAGCATCCTGATGTTATTTCTGGACTAAAAAGTATTTTAAAAACTTTTCGCTCGAAAATCTTGAATAGGTGTCCGGACTAAGCGCTTAAAATCCGGTTCGGCTAAAAATACCTATCTACCTCGGAATGGCACAAAATTTTATATAATGAATCTTATCAGTAAAATAGGGTTCTTAAAAAAAATTCGGATTAAAATAACTTTGTTTACTAGGTTAAATAAATCTAGAATTTTTCTTAATCGATACCCTAATTTAGTGCCCTTCGCGGACACCGAATATTTCCAAAACTTTCCAGAGTGTTCATCTCGTAAAAACATAGGGGGTTATTGTATTGGATGTTGTCTAATTTTGGTCTGAACTATTTATAAAATTTCATAAGAAAATTGCCTAAAATACTTTCTATCTTTAGTGACAATAACACTTAGGGTAAATTACATACGGCACTCCTGACGTTTGCCCTAAACCACACACAGCTACGCCTATCTTTTTTAATTACACTCCGCTCCCTAAGGCTTTTACCCGCATTTCATGGAGCTACACAAATCTGAATGAGGTTTGCCCTAAACCACACACGGCTACGCCTATCTTTTTTAATTACACTCCGCTCCCTGAGGCTTTTACCCCCATTTCACGGAGCTACACAAATCTGACGGGAACCCTAACTCTGTTTGGAGATTCCCTGACACCTTCCTTTTTGATTATTTCATCCCCAAACTACCCTCCCTTTTTTGAGTTAAAATTAAGCTTATCTATTTGGGTTTTTAAATATTCAAGAATTTAAATTGTACAACTAACGATGCATGTTGTACAACCAATGATTTTGGCAACACCAATTGCCGCCAACACAGTCAATTGAACCGGAATTAGCACCAAGGCCACCAACCCTACGCTAACAACCGGCCACCAATGGCCATCACCAGCCCCGCGCCACCACCTACTGACAGGCCATTACCGCGACCCACCAACTGGCAACAGCATCCGGCAACACCACTGGCAATGCCCCACCCGGCAACACCCTATAGCCATCAAACGATACCCACCAACACCTACTGACAAGTCACCACCGCAAACCACTACGACCCACCACCGAGCAATACCGTCGGCAACACCCTGTGTGTGTGTGTGTGTGAGAGAGAGAGAGATAGAGAGAGAAGGGTAGTGGAGACCACATTGCCCCATCGAGACCCACTACCGCCGGTGCACCCACATATACATTTGAGCCACCCACCACCACCCACGACCATCTCGACACACCCTCAACCGCCAATGACCACCAATCACAAAACCAAGGACCACCCACACATCCGGTCTCGAGTCAACAGATCCACCAATGGCAACCACACTGCCTCGCCACAACCCACCATTGTCGGCTCATCCATATCTAAATTCGGCCCACCCACGACCATCCTGTCACACCCATAGCTACCAACGACCATCAATATAACAAACGGGGATACCTTGCTCCTTGGTGGGTTACACATTTTTGCCCTAGCCCCAAGTCAAGGTTTCAAGACGGCAACCCAAGATGGCAACCCAAAAGGATGGAGAGGGAGAAGGAAAAAAGTGACCAATCAAATTTGTGAGGGCAAAAATGTCCTTTTGCTTCAAACCGTTAACACCATCAGAAAAAGCGAGAGTTAAAGAACGGAGTGTAATTAAAAAAGATAGGCGTAGCTGTGTGTAGTTTAGGGCAAACCTCAGGGATTTCGTGTGTAATTTACCCTAACACTTACTATTCAAACCAAACACACACATTATTACACCTTTTACACACATACTATTCATCTTCCTCCCTTCACAGCCTCTCTGCCGTAGCACTCATATACACCCACACAATTCAGACACATACTACCACATCTAACACCCTTTCCAACACACAATTATACACACTTAAACACACCTACTCCCATTTACACACACTTACACACCCAAACACACACTCTGTCACACACTGAGTTACACAGTCACTTCGCACCCACTGCACACACCAAAACACACGTTAATTGCTGAAAACACACACGCAACCTCACTAATTACTCCATTACGCGTACACATATATGTTTACAACACAAAATGCACACTAACAACCACTGAAATGCACACCTTATACGCACGCACACACAGCAACACACATTACACACTCTGCAACTCCTCTCCCCTACCTCTGCTTACATTAACTCACATAATGCCATAAAACCTCACCAAAGTCCTCATATCCGCACTAACACACTAATTTAAGGTTGCTAGGTAGCCTTGATCCCCTTACCATCCACGAGCACTCCCCTGCACCGAAGTTAAACACATACAGAACACAGTAAACACGTACTCACTGCAGGGCAAACACACGCACCATTTCACCCACTGAAATTAAAGGGGAAGAGAAAGACCCTTGCTTTCCCTTTCTGTTTTCATTTCTTCTCTTGCTCTTTTTCTTGTTCCTGCTTCTTCTTTACTGTTTCTCTCTTTTTATTTTTCCTCATCTTTCCCTTTCTTTCTTTTCAATTATTTCCCCTAACACTTATCTATACCTTAGTTTATAATTTCATTTCATTAGTCATCAAATAATCAAGGAGGAGGTGGCACCATCTTGTGACCAATTTGCAAAATGGCCCATCTAATTTCAAAATTACAAAAAAATGCCCCCAAATTTTTAAAATTATATTTTGCCCCAAACACTTTTGAAGTTCTAGTGCACTACTAATACCCGAGCAGGCTCAAAATTATCGTCGATTAATTTTTCGGAGCCCAAATAGTTATTTAACCAGCTCCCAAAATTATGGATATTACATTCTTCCCCCCCTTAAAAAAATTTCGTCCTCAAAATTTGATCTCAGATTTTCTATCACTCATAGCGTCCAGGTACTACGCTTCCACTTCGCCACTCTGATAATAGTCACACTGTAGCTAGGCTAGGCTACACCTAATCTCCGTGTCCATATTTGTTTCCATGAATACCCAAACGCAATAGCTATATTCTAATCGTAATGCTAAATTCAATATGCTTAGGCTATCACTCGTGCTCTGAACCATTCCGGTACTTCACGAACGATGCCCTAGTCATTGCAAACTCACTCATAACATCTAGGTTCTACGCTTCCGTTACAGAACTCTGATAACTGTCTCATTGTAATTAAGCTACCTCTGACTTCCGCACCCAGATTCTTGTCCTGCGAATACTCAGACGCAGCTGTTTATTTCAAATCACAATACTAAATTGAAACCCTGTCAGGTAACCACTTCACTCTAACTATTCTAGATCTTTATGTACGATGACTTAACTGGTACAAAACTGACTGTGCAGAACCTACACTGCTTCGAATTTTGTGTCTATCAAATAGATTAAGTCAAGCTCTAATACGAGAGAATTCCCTATCTTATGATGATACTACACCAGAGATCCCATCAGTTGCACAGTTTACTTATGACAGTAAGCTCAACTCTAAGATCAAGGCATACTAAAATATTAACGATGGTCACACATGACCTGCGGTTTACCATGGTTAACATGGGTATGGTAACCAATTCATATAAGCACTTACACCTCACAACAAACAACAAAAGTTGTAGCCACTAGGCTTTCACTCCTCACTCCAATACCTCAAAATAACGAGTCCAATTATTGTTGGGTTCATCACCAAGAGACGTGTTATCTTAACATAGTTACGTATTGCATATATATGATTCTACATGCACTTCACAGAATGACAGAAAACTATAACCCTTATGGTTTCGCTATACACTCTGGTGCCTTATCTCACCCAGTCCGAGCAGTTATCGAATTCATCCCACAGAGATGTGTTCTCCCAATGTAACACAAAATATAATTATGGAAACCTATGTACTCATTTCCACCAGAATGTAAAGGTCTAAGTTATCACATCTGCTCTGATTCATAGTCACATCATTTACAAAAATCTTATAGCTTTATCCTTCAATCATCTGTTTCAGTTAAACTGTTAAAATCTTTTGGTTCCAAAAACAAATAACAAGCAGTCTATTGTTGTGGGTTCAGCCAAATTTTCATCTTTTTCCAAATCATCAAATAGCTTATCCAAACCTAATTCACGATCCCAGAGTGTATTCTCGCTCTCAAATTATCTGAGGCTTAGGAATCTACCTAACCTCATATCCAAGTAGGGGAAACTATGCAAATAATAATAATAATAATAATAATAATAATAATAATAATAATCGCAATCAGACAATCAAAACACAAAAATCCTTAGCAAAATTATGCATATTGGCTCTTGGGGTTCACAACAAAATTCTGTGACATTCCAGAAGAGACGACAAACACAGAAACGATGATGTAGGTCTGGCAGAGCAAAGTCAACCCAACAATCCAGAACAATCAAAATCGGAAGGAATTATTGGTCCTTAATAAGATTCGTCACTTTCCCACGGCTAGTGGGTCAGATACTGCCCCATCAAGTCCAAATAGATACGGACGGAACAAACAAATATTCTGAAAAGGAATAAGATGACCCGGCATGAATGACATCTTCTCTGACGTCTCAGCGTAAGCTAACATTCAATTAAGTCATCCTTGAGTTAACAGACAAAAGAACAAACAACCGACAAGATGGAATTCCCAATTTCCTATTGTATTCCCAAACCAATTCTCAGTCTTAACAACAATCACTTCCCGAGTACTTCATTCTCACACATATCCAAATCACTAACTTAATCATTATTCATAACTTAAAAACTTCCAAATACTATTAGGTTTTCCCCTGACAACTTACAGATACGTGATTAGAGTGTAATCCATTCATGTCTCACACGATATAAAACCTCGAACAATAAATATCATGAGATCCACAGAAAAATCTCTATCCCTTAGGTGGACAATACAGTTACAGAGAACCATAGAAAACAGTCAAAGGACTCTCCGATGGAGTACCTATCACTATGAAAAGGTAAGGGATACAAAGGTACTTGACATTCTAGAATCAAACCATATACGAACATCTAATGGATTAACATGTAGTGTACCTAGCACCACATCATCGGATGTGACAATATCCTAACCAGACATTTAACAAACTTTAACTGTTATTCTGGGCCTCAGCACCTATTGACCTTATCTCTTTCCGTCGAGGAACACTGCTCGCTGTTACACTAGCTATAGGTACACGATGGATTATTTCTCATAAGCAAATAGTTTCAAACTTAATGCTCCACACTGCCATGCTCACATTATCTGATCACTTTATTGCATAACTCACACTCTGACTTCTCCCATACCTGACACATGGGGAGGCCGAAAAACTGACCTGCCACCCTGACCAGTACTCTAGGTATGTCAAATTTCAAAACTATGTGATGGTCTAACTTTGGTACTCTGAACAGATCGAGCGCATATACCCTGTGCTCCCCTAAATCTCGTATCATGCATCAATCATATTTCAGAACTCTATCCAGATCACAATATTACTGAACCAAAGTGGGCGTGAACCCTGATTCTGCCCTAACCTTTAACCTTGGGCACCGTATTGTGCCGGTAGTAAAAACTTTTTGCTGACGACTACCAGCTCCTACAAATCTGTTCGAAAAAAATTCTTAATTATCTCTCTTTTATCTACCATGTGTTTACTCATTCCTTCCTCCATTGTCAAATTTAAGCTATTCCAAATCACATGCCAAATAAAGACAGTCCATATATATCTCATTAATCGAGCTGAGATCACCGCATTTCTCAGTCCAGGTTAAGCTCCCACTCAGACTTCTGGAAGCTATCTGCGACACCCTCAACCCTGGTGACATCACCGGGCTAAGTTATCGATCATAATCACATTGAAAATCCTGTGCTGAATACAGAGCAACTACATCCTCATACTCATATATCATTAATAGACGCTCCAAAATGCGTGCTTACAAAAATTTTCCTTAGAAACATACATCATACTACAGTGGAAGACTTTCAAGTCGCTAAACAACATGAATATTTACAACCTAATTTACGACCGTAGTCGTAGGATTCTTAACAACCGATCTCACGCTTAATCTTTACCTCATACAACGCATCCCCTTGCTCAACTTTTCTAACTTGTTTCTCTTCCCTTCTCTAGAGGGTTCTCGTTGATCAACCTTATAGCCTGCACAATACAACATAAGGATGAGCGCAAATCGCCCAGTAAAGACAACACAAGGAATATCGTGTACAACTGATTCAAAAGACTCAGAGGAATAATAATCATATCAACGATAGTAATGAATCAAGAGTAGTCAATAATTTCAGCATCAACATAACTTGTGAAACAATAAACATCGCAAGAAAATCAAATGCAAAGCAACTCAGGCACGACAGACTAGACTCGACCAGACATGACATACTCGACTCGCGCGCCCTACATCCTCTTTGCCAGTGATCATGTTTCACAGGCCATCCTCCTCGTATTGATGTCCCATCTTATGGGATGTTCATCTCAGTCTCAAGTAAATAAAAGAGACACTGTCAACAAGCAGCGAACTCATTTAGAGTGCTTTCCCTAACCACGTTACAGCCAAGCAACAAGACATCATCAACGGAGCAGACTAAGGGGAAATTTATTCCACCTTATGTCCTCAATAATATAGCTCAACAAGGAATACCGGATCAGAAGATCAACCGATGTTCAGACCCAACAACATGAGTTCAACGTGACATCATGAACAAGGCAGACTTGGAGAAATTTGCCGCAAGCCCTCAATAGCGTTCTTACATAAGAGAAATGTCGGTTATCAATAAGTGCCGACATTTCACAACAACAACACAACGATCACCAAAGCATCATCCTCAATGATAGGGCGGACTTGGGAGAAGTTGCCATAAGTCCTCAATGGTGTTCTCAGAGAGAAGAGATATCGGTTATCGATAATTGCCGGCATCTCACAACCACCACACAACAACCCTACACAACATCATCATCCACTTCAGCTAGGCTAATCAAATCAAATCATAGCTTACCAGGACACCCATCATCCTCACTAAATTCTATCGATAGGGCGGACTGAGGGAATTTATTCTACCCTAAGTCCTCAACAGCACAATTCAAATATGCGTATACCGGTCACAATGACTACCGGTGACCAATCATAGCAACAAGAATTCAACAACATAAACGTCATCAACATAGTATGCTGATCGAAACAATGAATTAGCATAATAGAACTACATTGTCCTTACCTAATTGGCTTATAGCCGAAGCATCTCGCAATCTTTGATCGCAACGAGCTGCATCACCTAGTCAAATAATACTCTGCTCGTTAGACATCATTCAACATATACACACTCCTTATTCTACCCCTACCCCTTTAACCGCTCATAGCGTCTTACGACAGTTAGTTAATTCGATCCAATAATCAGATGCTTAATCTAGCCTTATCAACTTATTATCGATAACAACTCTCATTTTAGACATACTACCACTATTCCTCTCTACCCACCCCTCCGAACGCTAAATTATGCGCGTTCTAAAAAATTTAACGCTAACATGGCAAATTACCAAAATACCCTCTGATGGCCGCTACATCACCAACACCCCAAAACAGCTTTAAAACTACTTTTTAGATGTGCTGCATCATTTATAAACCAAATATTCCCTCAAAAAATTTTAAAAAGAAAATTACCAAAACACCCCCTAGCGGCCATCGCCCTAACAAACATTTCAAAACTACTTTAAAATAACTTTTCGGATGTCTTACACCCTTTCCGGACTAACAAGTCCTTGAAAAATTTTATAGGAACAAGTACCAAAATACCACCATTTGGGCGTCAAATTACCGAAATGCCCCCGGGATTCACTGTCACCACAATGCCTTCGAATCAGCTTCAAAACAACCTTTTAGGTGTTTTACAACTCTTTCTAGACTAAAAAGTGTTTTGAAAAACTTTACTAGAAAATTACCAAAATGCCCCTAAGGGTTCTCGACATCAAAAAAATCTCAAAAGTGCTTTAAAATGCTATTTTAGGCCTCCTGAACTCATTCTTGAGCTAAAAACTATTTTACATAATTTTTGTCCAAAAATTCCGAGCTGATGTCCAGACCGAGCGCTTAAAAGCCCGTTAGGCCAAAAATATCTAACGACAAATCGGAATGACCCAAAATCTTGGGAAATGGAACTTCATAGTATCTTAAGGTCCCCATAAAATTTTCACACAAAACTGCGCTAGTTTGATATTTTAAATTTCACCGTAAAGTTCCAAACTTCCCTCACCCGTTCACCCTCTTCTTGACCTCGGACAAATTTGAACTTTTTCCACAATACAGGTCTCCTAAAAATAATTAGGGTCTCTTTTTTGTACTTTGGCTAAATCTGACCCTATCTTTTTTAAAAATTTGGATTAGAAACTGTTTAATTAATTTCCACTTTTAATGACAAAAACAGTCACTATTCACATCAAATGCACACACTATTACACCTTCACGCACACACACTTTCTTCTTCCTTCAGCCGTGGCGTTCATCTCAAGCACCTACGCACATTCTTCACAAACACCCACCACTTCACTTTCAATCCATTCCACATCGTTAAAACCCCATTCTAACACATTAATCACATTATAATACATACTTAAACATCCAATTCCCACACAATTCACACACTTATACACACACCCGAACACCCACGACCAAGAACACACACCTACACACATTGAACACCCACCAACTCACACGCACAGCCCCACGAATTTCATCCCCATCAATCCTACACCCCATTAAATCCCTCCATACACTACTCCCTCCAAAATCACTCACCCTCCACCTGCGCACGAAGAACACACACAGTCACACACTTATGCGCACACTGTGAATACACACACTACCACACATAGAAACACACATAGAATACTCACTAAGGGGCTAGGAGTTACCCTTCTCTCTTGGTTTCTGCTTGTAATTCCTGCCCGAGCCCCCTGTTTCCCTATATTTTCTTCTTATTTTCTGCTTCTTCCTTCTGCTTCTTATTTCTTTCCCGAAAGGGAAAGGTATCCCCTTTTGTCTCTTCCTCTCTCTCCTTTTTTTAAAGATTATCCACTCCATTTTTATTTTATTATTTTTTGATTAGTCACCATACCAGGTAGCCATTTCTCATGTCTCGGTTACTTTCCTCTTGACAACTAGGCATTAATTTTCTTGAATTGCAAAATAGCCCCTCAAGTTTTCAAAATTGTATTTTGACCCCTCGACTTTAGGAAATTACAATTTGACACCAAACTCACCCTAGTCCCTCCTTTAGCCCCCTTGCACCTCATTATCATCGAAATGACACTATTTAATAAAAATATGCATCACGTTCACCATATTTTCTAAAATTACATTTTTTTGCCCTTTAACTTTCCAAATTTTCATTTTGACCCCGAAGGCCAAACCAACATCCCATTTTACTCTCATTAGTCGATTATCGATAAAAATAATAATATCGATATAAAATAATGCCTTCGATTAATCTAATTCTCACTTAGATTAAATTAGGGTATTACACTATCTACCTCCATCAATAACATTCTTACTACAAATCTAGGGAAACAAGGAATTTCATCTCAAACTTGTCTATCAACTCTTAATCTGGTTGCATCACATTAACAAACTCCCTTAACATTGGTTCATGAGATCTCATAAAATACCAGTCGAAAAATAATTCCCTAAAAGGTTCCCAAATGACATAAATCAATTTCTAATAAGTTAGATTCTTCGATACTCTTTCCACCCCTAACCGACCTCGTCTCTCAGTTTATATTCAACAAATTCAATCTTTCGTCACTTCACTCATAGTTGCTCAAAATTTATACGATCAGTTGCTCAAAATTTTCTCCATTTTGCTAATCCAATTTGCTGTCTCTATATGGTTCAATAACTCCCTAAAACTAATCGCTTTTCTTTTGTTAAGTTCCCCCAAGATACTTTCATCTCGAGGTTGTGGTTATGGTTGAACCAGATTTAGTACTCCTTGCTGTCAGTTGCCAGGTTCTAGATTATCAAAGTCAGAATTAGGTTCATAGTGTTCGGAGTTGCAACCATCAGTTCTGGGATTTGTCATTTCCACTATTGGGTAGAGTTGCCTTTCCACAATCATAAAACCTCCATATACAGTACATTTTCCAATCTAAAGATTGTCTGGTCAAGTCTTTCCGATACCGGGAAAATTCCTGCTCCATCTTATACAATCTATTGGAACCTCATCTATCGAGGACCTCTCGACCCTCCGTACTATCTCCACTGCTAGTGCTCCGAGTGCAGACCATACTGATACAATGCACAGTTATCAGGGTTTTTTTAACACGTGGCTAAGAAGCAACACAATTAATATCAAGGCAGACTTCTTAACTCTACCATCATCCTACCCCACTCTCATTAACCAGAACACCATTCTATAGAATCGTGTTACCCATACTCAGTGAGTCTATGCCTAACGAATCATATACCTAAGCTTTTAATACCACAAGACCGAACTGCTTTGATACCAACTGTAATGCCCCTAAAAATCTGAAGCTCCGTCGCCCTGAACCACCTGGTCGTTAACCTACCAGATCACATCCAACCTGTCAAATCTGACACATATTCTAAATCGTCCCATTCAGCATCAACTCAGATTTTCTAAAATGCTAGATTACAAGTTATTTAGCTTAAACTATTACAACTTAAGTCCTTCGCACTTTAAATTTCTAAAAAACAAGTTAACAGTACCAACCCACACAGGGGTCTTGCTATACAGTTGTGATGGGCTCATCGAAATCTCACTCAGACTCTAACTCATTCCCAAACTTGCTACAGCTTATCATCACCTGCAGAAGGGAATCAAACGAATAGTCAGCTTTTGAGAGCTCAGTAAGGTCGTACAAGGACCACAAAGAAGATTACAACACGATTCCAAAGAATCTAATCGGCGATGATTTCCAAAACACCTCGAATGATCAAACATTCAATGATATCCAAAATGATCAAAATTCATCATAAATAAATACCAAAATAGACAAGTACAATCACGACGGGTTCCAAAACGATCAATCAATGATCATTTTCAAAGTCATCACTCCAAATACGATGATGATTTTCCAAAGGATTTCAAAACGTAAACAGATCATCTGAGACAGTCCTATCCAAAATACCACGAAGACTTGTCAAGGGATTTCAACCCCAGCACGGGTCATTTCAGAAAACACTTTGCAATTATTTTCGTAACAGTCGCGACATTACAAAGAAGAGAAACTAAAAAATCAATGTTGATCCTGGGCGATTACAATGCCATTCTGGCAAGCTAACAGAGTGTACACATGCATGATGTACCAAAATATAATTACTAGTCCCATTGGGTACTAGTCTGCATTTCATGCCGGATTTAGACCAGCCTTATTACGCCCTCCCACAAAACGGAAACCCAAGTCAACACAGAAAAATCAACAATATCAATGAGCATTAACATAAGCTCAAAACACCATAATCAGATCGGATTTTAATAACCATAACATACCGGATAAGTCATCATTCCAAATTCTAGAAGAAAATCCCAAATAAACAGCAAAATGATTGAGAATAAATATCGAATATAGGCACAAATTCCGAAGAACGAGTACAATAGTTATCAGATTTTCTCAGCACGCAATACAAGCGAGCATCACAATGATTTCCAAATAATAGATTCAAGTTCAACATTGGGGATTTTCTGAGTAATAACATGATGATATCAGTACATAATTCAGAGTTTGACATTAGCCATAAGTAGATCAAATTATGAGTACGAGTTATCAAAATAAGGGTTCGGACGAAAGTCCATACCTAGGGTTCAGATAGAATTTCTTACCTGGATTCGCAACTAAACTATATAACCGGAAGTCTTTAATTTAACCTAAACGGAATAATCGAATCATTAGAACATAGACTATAGCAAAATATTATAACTTAATACAAACTCAGGCATACTCCAAAAATGAACCCCCCTCATCGAGTATGTAAAAGTATCGAAATGTCCCTAAGGTGTAAAATTACCAAAATGTCCATCTCGGACTTAAATTACTAAAATACCCCCGTTACACTTAAATCATCAAAATGACCTTTCCGTAAGCAAAATCATTAGAATATCCCTACCGTTTGCAAATTTACTCAAAAATACATTTCTTATGTCAAATTACCAAAAATACTCATCGGGGTGGTAAACTACCAAAATACCCTTAGGAGTTTTCAGCACCGAAAAAATTTCAAAAATATCTTAAAACGCTATTTTAAGCATCCTGATATTATTTCTGGATTAAAAAGTATTTTAGAAAATTTTCGTCCGAATATCCTGAACCGGTGTCCGGACCGAGCGCTTAAAAGTTAATTCAGCTAAAAATACCTATCTACCTCGGAATGGCACGAAATTTTATATATTGAGTGAAATCAGTAAAATAAGGTTCTCATAAAATTTTAAGAATAAAATAACATGGTTTACTAGGTTAAATAAATCTGGAATTTTTCTTAATCAATACCCTAATTTAGTGTCCTTAGCCGATATGAAAATTCCCAAACATTTTCAGAGCGTTCGTCTCGTAAAAACGTAGGCGGTTATTGTTTTGGACATTGTCTAATTTTGGTCTGAACTATTTATAAAAAATCATAAGAAAACTACCTAAAATACTTTCTATCTTTAATGACAATAACACTTACTATTCAAATCAAACACACACACACACACACACACACACACTATTACACCTTTTACACACGTACTATTCATCTTCCTCCCTTCACAGCCTCTCCGCCGTAGCACCCATATACACCCACACAATTCACACACATACTGCTATACTTAAACTCACATACTAGCACATCTAACACCCTTTCTAACACACAATTATACACACTTAAACACACCTATACCTATTTACACACACTTACACACCCGAACACACACCCTGTCACACACTCAACACAGACACACACACACACACACACACACACACACACACACACACACACACTGTTACGCACTCACTTCACACCCACTACACACACCAAAACACACGTTCATTCCTGAAAACACACACGCAACCTTATTAATTACCCCACCACGCACACACATATATGTTTACAACAGAAAACGCACACTAAAAATCACCGAAACGCACACCTTATACGCACGCACACACAGCAACACACATTACACACTCTGCAACTCCTTCCCCTACCCCTGCTTACACTGACTCACATAGTGCCACAAAACCTCACCCAAGTCCTCATATCCGTACTAACACTCTAATTTACGGTTGCTAGGCAGCCTTTATCCCCTTGACATCCACGAGCACTCCCCTGCCCCGAAGTTAAACACACAGTAAACACAACCTCGCTACAGGGCAAACACATGCACCCACCGTTTCACCCACTGAAATTAAAGGGGAAGAGATTACCTTACAAACTCTTTCCAATCTCTCTTCTTTGCCCGAAGCCCCTTGCTTTCCCTCTCTGTTTTCATTTCTTTTCTTACTATGTTTCTTGTTGCTGCTTCTTCTTTACTGTTTTTGTTTTTTTTGTTTTTATCATCTTTCTCGAATCTCTTTCCCTTTCTTTCCTTTTGTTTTCTTTTCAAGTATTTCTGCTAACACTTATCTATAACTTAGTTTGTAGTTTTATATCATTAGTCATCAAATAATCAAGGAGGAGGTGGCACCATCCTGTGACCACTTTTCCAAAATTTGTAAAATAGCCCATCTAATTTTCTAAAATTACAAAAAAATGCCCCCAAAATTTTGAAAATAACATTGAAGCTCCTATGCACTACTAACATCTGAGCATTGCTCAAAATTATCGTCCGTTAATTTTTCAGAGCCCGAATGGTTATTTTACCAGCTCGCGAAGTTCAGGATATTACACCTTACAACTTTACGACCGTGCTCCCCGTGTTGAAAAAATTTTACTACTTCCCCTGAAAAGGCTTAGGCCAAAATTGTCATGGAATTCCCAGCTTCCCACATATAGAGAACAAAAAGGACCAGTTTGGCTTAGGATACAAGTCGACCAGAAAGGAAAAGAAGGAAGCAATTGGAAAGCTAACCCAGGCCAAAAAGAAAGTGAAAAATACATGAGCATTACTAGGATCCCTACTATAAACGAACACTTTGTCAAAGAAAAAGAGAGTGAGGCCTTATATGGATTTTCAGAGCCAGTTTACAGTATTGAGATCGGGAAGCTACCCAGAGGATAAGAGATCTTCTACGAATGCGAGTGGCTTGAGGATGAAGAACTGCTACTACAGACCTAGATGGGTACCGAGGGAGTCTCAGATTAGATGGATTCGATGGAGCCGAAAGCAATGACTGCATGCTTCCAGTGCTTATCTGTGAAGCAGACGACCTGATCATAAACCCAGCATGCCTACTCACTCCAGTACAGGACGATGCATAGAATTGGATGATCGAGTACGACCCGCGAACTATGGGAGAGATTACCAAAGACAGTCCTACTGCCAAAGATGTTCTGGAACCAGAATACTTGGATGCGTATTTAACCTTACCCAATCTAAATCTTTACTTACTATGTTTTTCTAGACTACTTGATTGATAACATAACGATTGATTTCGGTTGTCCCTTCGTTGTTGATATAGGTTATGATTAATTAATCAACTTGGTTTAATGAGTCACACCTAATGGACGTAGAAGAAAAAAAAAATATCTAAAAGAAATTGAAAACTGGAAATCTAGTTGTGGCAAGCAAGTGACCCAGGAAACAATCAACGTTAGCATTGGCACCCTTGAAGATGCTAAAGAAATCAAAATAGGGGCTAGTATAGATGAGAGAGAAAGAGAAGAGATCATTGCACGCTCTAGGGAATTCATCGATGTATTTTGTTTGGTCATATAGTGACATGCCCGGTATAGACCCGTATATCGTGGAACGCCGCCTATCTATCCTTCTGGAAGCCAAACCTGTCAAATAAAAACTCTGCAAGTTGAAACCAGAGATGTCCCTCAAGATTAAGTAGAAGGTGATGAAGTTACCACATTCCAATCTGAGTAGTTAAGTACCCTACTTGGCTAGCTAACATCGTACCCGTTCCCAAACCTTCCGGTCAAGTTAAGATGTGTGTTGACTACTGAGACCTAAACCGAGCTTCTTCTAAAGATGACTTATGTTTCCCATCATAGACAACACAGCCGAACATGAGTTAGTATCCTTTGTGGATTGTTTTGTGGGGTACAACCAGATAGAAATGGCCCTTGAGGACCAGGAGAAAACAACCTTCATAACCCCTTAGGTACTGTTATACAGTGATGCCTTTCAAATTTGAAAAATGCTGAGGCTACATACTAACGAGCCTCTACATCCCTGTTCCTTGATATAATTTATAAGAAGGTAGAAGTGTATGTAGATGATATGATCATTAAGTCCAAGGAAGCGGGATGATCATTGTGCAATATTGAGAAAGTACTTTGAGAGGTTGAGGAAATACATCACAAGATTAAACCCCCAAAAGTATGTGTTCAGGGTCGCAGTCGGGAAGTTGATAGGTTTTTATGGTGAGCAAAAGAGGGATAGAGGTTGAACCATCCAAAATCAAAGTCATAGTCGCGATGCTTCCACTAAAGACAGAGAAGGAGATCCGAGGGTTCTTGGGTAGAATCCAATTCATTTGCCAATTCATATCCTAGCGGACCATGATCTATGAGTCCGTGTTCAAACTGTTGAAGAAGGATTTGAGCAAAGAGTGGAACCCCTTGTGCTAGGAAGCCTTCGACAAAATCAAATGGTACCTTAGCAACCCTCTAGTCCTAAACTCGCTGATACCTGGTAGCCCTTTCTTGTTATACCTGATAACCCTTTCTTGCTATACCTGACCGTGACCGATACAGTAGCTGGATTTTTGTTAGCCCGACATTTGGAGAATTCATTGGTCGAGATGTGTAACATCCTAAAAATCTGGAGTTCCATCTCGAAGTTCCGGGACGTTAACCTACCACATCATATCAAACATGTTAAACCATGTTTACTAACACATACTTCAAAGCATCTAATCCAACATCAACTCAAATTCTTCAAAATACAAGATTAGAAAACTGCTTAAACTTAAACTATTAAAACCTAGGTTCTTCACAATCTCAAGTTCTTATAGAACGAGTTGACAATACCGACCCATGTAGGGGTCTCCCTACCCAGTAGTGATGGGCTTACCAGAATCTCCCACAGACTCTAAACCCGTTCCCGAGCATGCTATAATTGATCATTACCAGCAAAAGGGAATAAAATGAAGGGTGAGCTTATGAGAGCTCAGTAAGGTCGTACAAGGACAATCAAGGAAATTACAAATCGATTTAAAAGAATCCATCCGACGATAATTTTCAAAAATATTTCAAACGATCTAAAGAGTTTGAAGATATCCAAAATGACCAAAATCAATCATAAATAGATACCAAAATAAACATTAACAACCATGACAGGTTCCAAAACAACCATTAAAAGATCATGTTCAAAGCCACCATTCCAAAATACAATGATGGTTTTCCAAAGATTTTAAAACGAGTTCAAAAGCAATCTGGGAGGGATTTCAAACAAGCATAAACCGTTTGAGACAATCCTTTCTAACTTTTTTCAAAACAAGCGCTGTAAGATGCAATGTAAACAAATTATGAAGATACAATGTAAATAATCACTGTAACCTTTTGAGAAACAATCACCTCACAGAAAGTCAACCCAATGACTCGAAACAATTACAATTAGTAGGGTTTTTTTGGTCCTTAATGAATTCATAGCTTTCCCATGGCCAGTGGGTCAGATATTATCTCATCAAGTCTAAATAGATTTGAAAGAAGCAGATAAATTTCCCGAAAAAAAAGAAGTTAAGATGACTTAATAAGAATGACATCTTCTCTGACGTCTCAGAGTGGATTAGCATTCAATTAGGTCGCAATTAAATTCAACATACAAAAGAATGAACGAGATTACAAAGTAGGATCCCACACTCCTTATCGTACTCTCAAACCAAACTTCCAGACTTAACACTAGTCATCCCTCAACAGTACCATTCTTACTCATAAATCAAATCACTAATTTAACTATTACTCATAACTTACAAATTTCCAAACGCTATTAGGGTTTTCCCTAAAAATCTACGGACAATGGATTATAGGATCACCAATTCATGCCTCGTATGATATCAAAATTCTGAACAACAAATGGGATGACATCCACATGAAGATTTTTATCCCCTACATGGACTATACAGTTATAAAGAATTGTTGAAGCAATCAAAGACTCTCCTAACAGGGTGCCTATCCCAAGATCAATTCATAAAGGATGAGTTATCACCCTCAATAACTATGCAAAAGGAAGGGATACCAAAGAATATGTCATTCCAGAATCAAACATTATACGAGCATCAAATGGATTAAAAACCTATAGTGTACTTGACACCACGTCATCAGATGTAGTAGCATCCTGAGAGGACATTGAATAGAATCTGGCCGATATCCCGGGCCTCCGCCTTTGCAGGACTTAGGGTTGCTAAGTTTGTTGACCTTGTCCTCTTTCTTGATGAGGATCTCTGCTTGTTGATGCACTAGCTGTAGGTGTGGGACGACAAGTTGACTGATTATTTCTAATAACTGGACAATCTCGAACCTAATGCTCCACACTGCCACACCTAAAATACCCACCGATAACTATGTAGCATGGCCTATCGCCATGATACTTCCCGCACATGATAAAAGGGTTGGCCAGAGTAGTTGACCCGCCACCCTAACCAGTACTCTGTGCAGGTCAAACTTCAAAATTACTGGTCGAGCACCTACACTTAGTGCTCCTCCAAATCCCGTACTCTGCCCAGGTCTAGACCAGTACTCTGTATAGGTCAAACTTCAGAATTACTGGTTGAGCACCTACACTTTGTGCTCCTCTGAATCCCGTACTCTGCCCAGGTCTAGATCCTTGAGTCGATGCAGGCCTGAATTCCTTATTCTGTCCCATCTCGAGGCCTTAGGTACCCTATTGTGCCGACTGTGCAAACCGTCGATGCTTGGCAGCCTCTAACAATTTGTCCTGGGAAAGCTCTACCTAGCTCTCCTCTGTCTTTCACGCCTCTGTGCATACCTTCCTCTACCGTTGTACTTGGATTACTCCAAAGCACGTGCCATGTTTACACATTCCATATAGCTCGTTAACCGAGCAAAAATCACTTCATCCCTCAATCTAAGCCTAAGGCCCCAGTAGAACTTTCGACATCTATCTCCTTTCGTTGACAACATTCTTACTGCAAATCTGACGAGGCGTGAAAAGATTATTTTAAATTAATCTATTGATTATTGATCTGCTTGCATCACAGTGGCAAATTCTCCCAACATCCATTCACGATAACTCGTCAAGAAATTCCAGTCAAAGAATAATTTCCTGAATTGTTTCCAAGTCATCTCATCCAACTGTTCGTGACTCGAACTCCTCTCTACCAATTTCCACCACTGTTCAGCCTCATCTCTCAGTTTATAAAGGGCAAATTCAACCTTTTGCCTCTTACTGCAATGAATGGCTCAAAAAAATTTCTCCATTTCGTTAATCCAGTTCTCTGTCTCCATAGGGTCCAATGACCCTTTAAAGCTAGGCACATCTTATTTTGTAAATTCACCCAAGGTACCCTCATCTTAAGGTCGTGGTTGTTGTTGAACAGGATTTTGTACTCCTTGCTAGTGGTTAGCCAGATTCTATTTATAAAGAGCAAATTTAACCTTTTTCCTCTTACTGTAGTGAATGGCTCGAAAGATTTTCTCCATTTCGTCAATCCAGTTCTCTGCCTCCATAGTGTCCAATGACCTTTAAAGCTAAGCACATCTTATTTTGTAAATTCACCCAAGGTACCGTCATCTTGAGGTCGTGGTTGTGGTTGAATTGGATTCTGTACTCCTTGCTGGTGGTTAGCCAGATTCTATGTCATCATGATCAGAATCTTGTTCATAGTGTTCAGAACTGCAACCATCGGTTCTAGATTCTGTTGTGGTTCCCCTTTATAGGGTAGAGGTGCCTCTCTATCGGGGACCTACTAGCCCTCCGTACTATCTCCACTGAGCGTGAGCCATACTGGTTCAATGAACACTTATTAGTGTTATACTACATGTGTCTAAGAACAACGGAATTACAAGCTCGAGGCAAACTTCATCATCCTACCTCACTCTCATTAACCGAGATATGATTCCATAGAATCGTGTTACCTATACTCTGTGGTTCCGTGCCAACAGATCCCATACCAAGACTTATAATATCACAAGATCGAACTGTTTTGGTACCAACTTTAACATCCTGAAAATTTGGAGCTCCATTGCCTCGAACCACGGGACGTTAACCCACCACATCACATCAAACCTGTCAAACCATGTTTACTAACACATACTTCAAAGCATCTAATTCGACATCAACTGAAAATCTTCAAAGTGCAAGATTAGAAAATTGTTTAAACTTAAACTATTGAAACCTAGGTTCTTTACAAACACAAGTTCTTATACAAGGGAATCAAATGAAAGTTGAGCTTTTGAAAGCTTGGAAAATCGTCCAAGGATAACCAAGGGAATTACAAAAACGATTTCAAAGAATCCATCTAACGATAATTTTCAAAAATATTTCAAACAATCTAATTAGTTTGAAGATTTCCAAAATGATGAAAATCAATCATAATAGATACCAAAATAAACATTAACAACGACAGTAGGTTCCCAAACAACTCTTAAAAGATCATTTTCAAAGCATCATTCTAAAATACAATGATGGTTTTCCAAATAATTTTAACACGAGTTCAAAAGCAATCTGGGAGAGATTTCAAACAAGCACAAACCATTTGAGAAAATCCTTTCCAACCATTTCCGAACAATCACTGTAAGATACAATGTAAATAAATTACAAAGATATTGACCACAGGTAGATGGAATGCTCAATATAGTGTACACATGCATGATGTACGCATACTAGTCCATTTAGGTTCTAGCCTGCATTCCACGTAGGATCAAACTAGCCTTATAATGCCTGCCTCAAAACATACCCCCATGTCAATGTATAGAAAACAAATATCATGGAACCGATAAAGTACTCAATGCTTAACATGCAATAGAAGTTTGGTTAGCACCGACAAGAGATCAAATAATCGAATCATGTTTAATAATAGGGTTTATTTGACAATAACATATTGATATCAATGACTAATTAGAATTCAATAATGGTCATACACTAAACGAGAGAAATATTATGACTGCAAGTTGCTGACTTAAGGTTCGGATGGAAACCCTTACCTGGGTCCAAAGATAAGCTAGTATAACCGAGAAGTCTGTCGTTTTAACCTCAATAGAACAATCCAATGATTCGAATAACGTTTATATTATCATATTATAACTCACTACTGACTCACTCACATTCCTAGAATGACCCCCTCACCGAGGATGTAAAATTACCAAAATGCTCCATATGTGTAAAAGTATCAAAAACACCCCTCGCGTACTTATATCACCAAAACAGTCCTCCCGTAAGTAAAATCGCTAAAATAACCTTTACCGTAAGTGAATTTACTTAAGAATAACTTTTATAGGTAAAATTATAAAAATACCCCATATGGGTAGCAAATTACCAAAATAACCCTCGGCATTTTCAGCACCAAAAAATTCTTAAAAACACATCAAAATATTATTTTAAGCATCTTGAGGTCATTTTTGGGCTAAAAATATTTTTAAAAAAATTTGCCCGAAAATCCTGAACCGGTGTCTGGACCGAATGCTCAGATATTGGTTCCGCTAATAATAGCTAACGGCCTCAGAATGACACAAATATTTAGATATTAAAAAATATTAGTAAACTAAGGTTTTCATAAAATTTTCATATTAAAATAAATTAGTTTGGTATGCTAATATAAATCAAGAATTCCTTCTAATCGATACCCAAATTTAGCGTCCTTTGGAGACACCGACAATTTCCAAAAAATTTCATTGCGTACTTCTCCTAAAAATATTGGGGGTTACTGTTTTGGGCATTGACAAATTTTGATCCTAACTATTTATAAAAATTTGTATAAAAATTGCCTGAAATAATTTCTATATTTAGTGACAAAAACAGTCACTGTTCAAATCAGGGCACACACTAATTCACCTTGAAAACACACTTTTCTTTTTCTTCCACAATATGTCGAGACACGTGAACTCTGATTCTCACACACTCATTGCTACATACACAAACACGCCTTAAAACCTCTACATCAACCTCATTCCACCTAAAACACACAGTAATACACTTTATATACTCTCAATTGCACACATATGCACACACTGTCACGCACTCACTTCACTCACAAAACACACACCGAACCCCTCAGCAATCCACTGAAAACTCACCTCCCCCCCCCCACTCCTACACACCCTTATTCACACCATACCCAACTTTACATATAAAATCACACACCGGGGCATTTTGATAATTTGCCACCCGAAGGTGGTATTTTGTTAATTTTTCCTAGAAAATTTTCTAAAGGAATTTTTTATCCAATAAGGGGTATAAAACATCCATAAGGCTGTTTTGAAGCGGATTTGAGGTAGTGGGTGCGGTAGTGACCATCAGAGGCATTTTGATAATTTTTCACCCTGGGGGGTGTTTTGGTAATTTTATCGTGTAGACTCCGAACTTCGGGGAATGCATTAAATTGAGCGTTTTGAGTAACAAGAAATGGGGAATATGGTTAATACCCCTAAATAAGGGGTATTAGCACAGGTGCGGTGTTAGGCTGGATCTTTTGATCTAACTGTCGGGACGGAGTAACCGATCGCTGTAAAATATGGTAAATAATTGATAAAATGGGAGTAGAATGATTGTGTATTTATGATGGTTAGTAGCTAATGAGCAAGGTCTTATTTGATTAGGTGACCCCGCTCGTGGTGGTTTAAAGTTTTTGGGCTTGAGCTCGTCGACTAAATGCCAACCAGCTAAGGATAATACGGCTCTCTATATGCTACAAATTTGCTCCTCGTGGCATACCCACGTTGATAGTGTGTAGTATGATGAATATTGTGTGGTGGATGTGAGGTGTCAGTGGCGTTGTGTCGACAGTCAGTTGAGAGTATGATTTGATTAATAGTTTAGGTGCTTTGATGATGACTACCCACTTGGTTATGAGGTTAATATTGTTTTAAAGTGAATGATCGAGTGAGTGTCTAACGTTTTGGATTTTCAGGATGTTACAGTTGGTATCAGAGCTTTGGTATATGATTCTGTAGACTTTAGAAGCAAGTGAGGGAAAAGCCTAAGTTTTGACAAGAGCGTTAGCAAAAAAAAACATAATACCTTAGTTGAACCATAGTAGTGGCTAGATCAGAGTACGCAGTGAAAGCGTAGCGGGTACATCATTTGATTTGAGGCATTGGTCTATGGTGATTATAGGAATTGGCTAAATATTTCGAGGTTGAGGAATGATATCCGGTTGGTTGGATTATGAAACCCTAGGATTTAATCGAAATCATATAGTATAGTGAAATGTTCGAAGCTACTATTAAAGTTCTCGTCTCATATTTTGGAGGTTATGTGTAAGAATTCGGTGACACCATTGTTTGGGAGTTACGTAGTGATGCCAAGGAAAGTGGGTTCGCAGTCGACGTGGAAGTGCCATGAGGAATGCAATCCGAGTCAGATGCCAAGTGTGATGATATGGGACACAGCAAGGGCGGAGCAAAGGCAGAGACCAAGGGCTTCCCAGATAGAGCCTGAGGGTGGCAGTGTTGCGAGGGCGATGGCGCATGGTGAATACACGACGACAGTCACTGTCTGATGCTTATGTCTAGAGTCAGGGTCCTGTATGTTTCTCTTTCTAGGATTCTAGAGTGAGAAAGTGAAAGTGTTCTGGAAAATGTCCCTCTATCTCGAATGAATTCTCAAGATCCCTATCTATAGAGGTTGAGATGATGATGTCATTAGCCAACACGTGGCACTCCCTGGGAGTGACACGTCACCGGGGGTGGGGTGCCGGTGGTCCACAGACTGTCGGATCGTATATTCACCCAGCCTGCCCCGCATTGCGTCGCTCTGTCTGTCTGGAAAGACTGGCTCCCACAGCGTCGGTGTGGCCAGATAAACCCCTTGATCTAGCCACCAATCCAAGCCCTTGCAGAGTCCCACAGGCCTGGCAGTGGTGGGGAAGACCCGACGCCCAACTGCCAGGCAGACTAGGCTAGATGCCCTCCGAAGACCTACTCCTGTCTCGGAGTGACTCGGGGGTCATAGTCCATTGGGGTGTCGACGTGAGCCCCCAGTGCCGGAGCAAGTAGGCCAGTCATGAAGACACCCTGACAGAGATAGTGTCCCGAAGGAGCCACCTATCCCGCTGTGAGGGCCGGAGCCCCCCATGATTGTGACGGCGATGGCTTTAAGGTTGTGAGCCCATCCCTTGGCGGCGATGACTATAAGGTTGTGACTCCATCCCGCTGTTGATTGTGCCGGTGATGGCTTTAAGGTTGTGAGCCCATCCCGCTGTTGATTGTGCTGGTGATGGCTTTAAGGTTATGAGCCCATCCCGCTGTTGATTGTGCCGGTGATGGCTTTAAGGTTGTGAGCCCATCCCACTGTTGATTGTGCCGGCGTTGGCTTTAAGGTTGTGAGCCCATCCCGCTATGATTGTGCCGGCGATGGCTTTAAGGTTGTAAGCCCATCCCGCTGTTGATTGTGTCGGCGATGGCTTTAAGGTGGTGAGCCCATCCCGCTGTGATTGTGCCGGCGATGGCTTTAAGGTTGTGAGCCCATCCCACTATGATTGTGCTAGCGATGGCGTTAAGGTTATGAGCCCATCCCGCTGCGAAGGTGTCGGCAATGGCTTTAAGGTTGTGAGCCCATCCCGCTACGAGGGGTCCTCGTGCCGGAGCATTACGAACGGAGCCCCTTCGGAAGCATGTAACATGATTATGGCGCATGGGCACGGCGACGAACGTCGCAGAGACAACACCTTGTGCCGTGGGCACATGTCATGGAAGTGGCGTACGGGCGCGGCGATGAACGTCGTGGAGATATACTTGGTGCCGAAGTACATGTTATGGAAATGGCGCATGGGCACGGCGGCAAACGTTGCTGAGACAATACTTGGTGCCATGGCACATGTCATGAGAATAGGACCTGGGTGCGGCGACAAACGTCACGGAGACAATACTTGGTGCCGTAGGCACATGTCATGGAAGTGGCGCATGGGCACGGTGACGAACGTCGCGGGGATATACTTGGTGTCGTGGCACATGTCATGAGAATGGCGCATGGGTGCGCAACAAACATCGCGGAGACAATACTTGGTGCCATGGGCACATGTCAGGGAAGTGGCGCATGGGCACAGCGACGAACATCGCGGGGACAATACTTGGTGCCGTCGGCACATGTCATGGAAGTGGCGCATGGGCTCGGCGACGAACGTCGGGGGGATATACTTGGTGCCTGGGGCACGCATCATGAGAATGGTGCAAGGGCACAGGCGACGAATGTCACGGGGATATACTTGGTGCCGAGGCATATATCATGAGAATGGCGCAGGGGCACGGCGACGAACATCGAGAAGACGGCGCACGGGCACGCGTTGGGTGTCCTGAAGATGGGATGTGAGCTGAGTGTACCTGTCATAACAATATAATGAATGCAACATGTAGTAATGACAAAGTAGGGAGTGATGGTATGTGGTCGTTGGCGATGGGTCATACGGTGGTAGTGTGCAACTTTGGGCGATGGGCATCGCGGGAGCGGTATGCGGTCACAGACAACGAACGTCACGAGGTTGATGGATGACGGACGTCGCGTGGTTGTTGTACGAACATCCATCACGGGGTTGATGCACGACAGTCGTTGCGAGGTTGATGCACAATGGACGTCGCGAGATTGATGGACGACGGACGTCGCGAGGTTGATGTACTAACGTCCGTCACGAGGTTGATGCATGACAGACGTCGCGAGGTTGATGCATGATGGACGTCGCGAGGTTGATGCACGAACGTTCGTAAACATCACGGAGGTGTAAGGACTCGAGAAAACAAGTGCGCGCAAAAGGAGAGGCCATAGGCCAACAATTGGGGGGAGGCCGAGGCCGACCCTAGGGGGTAGCCGAGGCCAATGGCCAACTCCCAGGAAGGGAGGCCAAGGCCATTCCCCCTTCTTGGTGAACTTCGGGTGCATCGACGGTAGGTGTTTTGATGGGCAATGACGAATCCAGAAGTTGCGTTACGACGAGCGCGTCGACATGAATCGTACCCACATGATGAACAAGGTGCCAAAGTCACATACAAAGCGTACAAAGTGAAAAAAGTGCAAAAAGGACTTTGCGCGAAAAGTGAAGAACCAGGGGGCAGAGAAGGCCAAAGCCAACCCCCCATGAGAGGCCGAGGCCGACCCAATGGGTTTGGCCAAGGTCTTTGCCCCTTGACCCCATTGCTCCAGTTGCGCCGTAGGTCGATGTTTTTGATGAAAAGGTGCTTGGGTGGTCGCGGTGCGACGATCATGCTACCGTGAGTGACATCAATGTGAAATAATTGGTGACTAAGGTGTGTGAAGCAAGAAACGCACGTAACATGAGCGTGCGCACTTTGACCGGTTCGATGCGTTGAAAAGAATTGACGTTGACCGTGTCGATGTGTTCGTGCAAAGAGGGACCCCTAATGAGCCCTTGGGTACGACCAGTATAGTTTGGGAACGCGTAGTAAAAGCGTAGTATTTCGATATCATATGAAAGCGAAATTTTGAGAACGAAATTTTTATTAGTGGGGGAGAATGTAACACCCCAAACCATCGTAATGCTAGCCGGTTAGTTTAATTTAAGCGACGACTTTGATATGCAAGATTTAGAGTTGATTTCTATGAGTGAAATTTTTATTGATATAATTTTTAGTGACGATATATCTTTATATATGTATATGTATAACGTTAATGTGTATTTTAGCGTCGATTATCTATCTTAGCATCGGTATAAAAATTTTTAGTGACAATTAAAATTTTAGTAGCGGTGCACTTATTAACGACGATTCATTTTTAGCATCGACGTATTTATATAGCAAGTTCCAGCGACGATTACGGAAGCGGGTTAGCGTAACAACCGTTAATAATTTTCTAACATTTAGTTTATTGTAAATATTTTATATTAGACCATTTCGCAATAATAAGTTTGGGTTAGAAGTTTTAGAGACACGTGGACGTGTAAGGTTTTCTTTTCATTTTCTAACTAGGGTTTTCATATATATATATATATATATATATATATATATATATATATATACATATATATATATATACATATATATATGTATACATATATACATACATATATATATATAAACATATATATATATATACATATATATATGGGAGCTGATCCGTTGATAGCGCTAGCAAAATGGGAGATCTTGCTAGCGCGATCTGACCGTCCATCCCGAAGGGATGGATGGCCCAGATCGCGTATTTTTGCGGCGCTGTCAGCAGTCCGCTACACAATGTAGCGGACCATCCTTTTTACCGTTTTGCCCCTGCTCCCCCCTCCGCTACACTGTCTAGCGGAGCACATAATTGGGCCCACGTTGACAGCCAAAATGTCGTCCGCTAGACAGTGTAGCGGACGACTGACTGCTGACACATTACCACGTGTTTGTACCTTTATTTCTACACACGGAGGGTTGTCGGAATTCCTCAAGCTCCTTCGGCTACAATTTTCTTCTCCTCCTTCGGACTCGCTACAATTTTCTGCTCCCTTCAAGCTTCGAGTAAAACTTAGCTTCACTCAAGTAAGGTAAGTTTGCGAATGGTGAAGTTTTCTTTATGGATTGAATGGTAAAATATAATTTTATTCTGTTCGGACAAAAACATATAGATTTTTTTTTATGTTCTAGAAATTTGTCACTCTATTCTTCAATTTGTGATGTTCTAGACATGATGTTCATAAAAAAGGTGTAATTTGTAAACTCTAAATAAAATTATAGTTTAATTCGATTTTTTGGCATGATGAATTCGTCTATTTATCTTAGTAATTTTAATTTGTTATGTTCAGTAAATTAATAATTGTTAATTTGGAGACACTTTCAGGGGTTATGCATACGGTATGTTTGTCATCCTAAATTGGTCTATTCGCCCACTGTAATTTTTAGGTAATATTTTCAGTTAGAAATGCCATTTGATTGTTAAGCGTAGTCTATTTCTACACAGGTCTTGTTTCACAATGTCTGATTTCGTGTCGAGCTCCAACGTCCCCGTAGATGCTAGTGATCCGTATCTAGGACGAACGTTTCAAACATTGGAAGAAGCTGAAGAATGTTTTCGAGCGTATTCATTGAGGGTTGGTTTTGGCATTAGAATAAAGACTACAAGAACAAGCAACGTAACAAAAAAGATATGCTCTCGCTTATACGAGTGTCATAGGGGCAGAAATCCACAGCAAAATGAGACACGCGTAGGCAATGATGACAGTGATGACGAAATAGGATATTCGCGTAGAAGACGGGACTGCTTTGAGCGCACAAATTGCCAGGTCAAGATGTTCGTAAGCTACAAAGCCAATCAAGATCATTGGCTTATTACCAGCCTGGAACTGGCACACAATCACCCGTTAGTAACTCCTTCTAAGGTGAGTCAGATGCATCAACACAAGAAGATGGGTAAGGTCGCGAGGAGCCTAATTCACACAATGAGCAATGCGCGAATTGGACCTACTGAGATTGTTAATGTTCTTGCTGAACAGGCTGGGGGAATTCAAAATTTAAACTTTAACACGACAGACGTTCGTAACGCGGTCCGAACCCATAGACGAGCCGCGTATGACCTCAATGATGCGCAATCGACAATGAGCCTATTGAAACGGATGCAGATGGAGGACCCGCAGTTTACCTTCGACTATAAACTTGACGACGAGCATCGAGTTAGTACAATTTTTTGGGTCGACGGTCGTTCGAGGCTAGCTTATAAGCATTTTGGGGATGTCGTGACTTTCGACACCACATACCGTACCAACAAGTACTCGATGCCGTTCGCTCCTTTCACCGGCGTCAATCATCATTATCACTCCATCCTGTTCGGGTTCGCCTTGTTAAGGGACGAGAGCGAGGGTTCTTTTGTATGGTTGTTTAGGACGTGGCTGGAAGCAATGAACTTCAAAGCACCCAAAGTGATCATCACCGATCAAGATTTGGCAATGAAGAAGGCTATTGCTACCGTCTTCCCAGACACTCGGCACAACTTGTGCACTTGGCACATAAGCAACAAATACCCTGAACGTCTGCATCACGTGTACGCAAAGTATCCAGACTTTAAACAGGATTTTGACAAGTGCGTTACCAAGTCATTAACGATTGAGGAATTCGAGGAGAGGTGGGAAAAGCTTGTTCGGGATTACTCATTGCAAGACAACGAGTGGCTCCAGCACTTGTACGAGCGCAAAGAGCAATGGATTGGCGTTTACACGAGGAGGTATTTTTCAGCGGGCATGAAAACGACGGGCAGGAGTGAATCTATGAATGCCACGTTCGATAGTTATGTGGGTACAGCTACCAATTTGAAGAGTTTCGTCACATCCGCACAAAAAGCGGTTGCTTCGTTGTTCGTAAAAGAAAGGGCTGCAGACTTTGCAACAACGTACAAACAAAGGAGAAGGTTGCTTGAGACCCCGCTGGAGCTGAACGGTGCCAAAGTCTATACGAAGGAGATCTTCTTGCTATACCAAGTAGAGCTGCGAAAATCGGGACGATACAGTATAAACAAGGTGGCAGAAATGTCTACGCGTGAGTACAAGGTTTATTCGCTCGTGAATGACCTCGTCCCTGAGAAGCTGCGCAGAATTTATACGGTGAGCCACGACACATTGACGGACTCGGTGACATGTGTTTGCAAGAAGTTTGAGTTCCATGGCATCCTGTGTAGACACATTCTGCGGTTTTTCACCCAGAAGAATATCAGGACAATCCCCGATAAATACGTCCTGCCACGGTGGACGAAAGGTGCAAACAGGTTGCACGGTACCATTTCCTTTCCGGAGCACCCGTATACTGACTTTGAAGAATCAGAGACGTTGCGGTATAATCATCTGGTGACGATGTTCACCCGTTTGTCCGTAAAGGGTGCTGCTACAATGGTCGGATATAAACATCTCCTCGAGGTAGCTCAGCAGCAAGAGCCCATCGTCGACCAGTTGGAAGCAGCTTCAGTCAGCAATGCGGTTGACACCGAGCCTACGACGGGATCAGAAGATGACGAGCCGGGGGAGGAAGACGACAATGATATCCGGCCGTTGGATCCAATTATATCGCAAACGAAAGGCCGCAAGAGATCTACGCGGATGAAAAGCTCTATTGAAACGGCAACTCAACCTAAAAAGCTGAGAAGGTGTGCATTGTGCAACAAAATGACCGACCACGACAAGCGGAACCATTACAAGGCACTGGGGATAAGTCCAGGGGGTTTGCAAGACGGGGAAGAAGATGACGCCGAAGATGAGGACGAACAAGCTGCAGTGGACCTTTAATTTTTTGTATAAGTTTGACATTTGTAATAATTTTTATATAAGTTTGACATTTGTAATAATTTTTTCTAATAATTTTTCAACCGAATACCGGAATTATTTTTTCTGATTTAGCGATTTCTGATGTAGCGAACGGATATGCATAGTCCTAATTTTTTGGTTATCATTTATGTCCGCTATACAATGTAGCGGACGTCATCGCAGAAAAACTTTTGGACTTCAATGTAGCGGACGTCATCGCAGAAAAAACTTTTGGTCTTCATTTATGTCCGCTATACAATGTAGCGGACGTCATCGCAGAAAAACTTTTGGTTTTCATTTATGTCCGCTATACAATGTAGCGGACCTCTATCCTATTGTATATATTAATCAAAACGGGCAACAGCTTTTATCAGTCCGCTATACTCTCTCTCTCTCTCTCTCGAACATCTAACCCAAGCCGCTACCCCATATACGGCGACCCACATCTCTGGCGACACCACCGTCCTCCCCTCATCGCCGACCTCGATGGCTTCTGGATCGAAGACCACCTACGGTTTTATTGGCAACTTGTACCTAGCAGGCAAACACTTTTTCAAAGTCATGATGCCGGGATTTGAGAATGAACTTGTAGCCCATCCCTCTTTCTCTGTATTTTCGTGTGTTAAAAGTTTGATCTTTTGGTTAAAAACTAACCTATTTTTTGTATTGTGTTTGTTAGGACATACCGGAAGCCTTTACCAATCAATTTACAACAATTCATGACAGTTCAAGATTATATAGCCGCAAGGGGGCCTGGCAGGTTGAAATCAAGCTGAAGCCCGGCCGACCCCAAAAAAAGCAATTCGCAGAGGGTTGGAACGTCTTTGTGCGCCAGCATGGCCTCGAACTCGGGGACTTTGTAGTGTTTGAACACCTTGGGTGGTGGGATTTTCAAGTTGTAATCTTTGATCGGAGCGCTTATGAAAAAATTTATTTCCCCCAATGTGAACCCTAATTTATTAATAATAACCAAATTTATTGTATACATGTTCATTATGTTTCCAAATTTTTTCTCGCTTAATTGTGCCGTTTGAGATACATTGTCTTCGGACGCCAATTTATTAAAACTGCATAACGCTACATTGTGTCTAGCGGACGGGCCAACAAAATACCTTCGAAAATTTTCCCCTCCCCCATCGTCCGCGACATTGTCTAGCAGACAGACCAGCAGACCGTCTTAACCCAACACTTAGAAAATTCACTTCCCCCACCGTCCGCGACATTGTCTAGCGGACGGGCCAGCAGAATGCCTTATTCCCCACCCCCACCGTCCGCGATATTGTCTAGCGGACGGGCCAGCAGAATGCCTTCCAAAATTTTCCCCAACCCCACCGTCCGTGACATTGTCTAGCGGACGGGCCAGCAGAATGCCTTATTCCCCACCCCCACCATCCGCGATATTGTCTAGCGGACGGGCCAGCAGAATGTCTTCCAAAATTTTCCCCAACCCCACCGTCCGCGACATTGTCTAGCGGACGGGCCAGCAGAATGCCTTATTCCCCACCCCCACCGTCCGCAATATTGTCTAGCGGACGGGCCAGCAGAATGCCTTATTCCCCACCCCCACCGTCTGCGATATTGTCTAGCGGACGGGCCAGCAGAATGCCTTTTTCCCCACCCCACCGTCTGCGATATTGTCTAGCGGACGGGCCAGCAGAATGCCTTTTTCCCCACCCCATCGTCCGCGATATTGTCTAGCGGAATATCGCGGACGGGCCAGCAGAATGCCTTTTTTCCCCACCCCCACCGTCCGCGATATTGTCTAGCGGACGGGCCAGCAGAATGCCTTCCAAAATTTTCCCCACCCCCACCGTCCGCGATATTGTCTAGCAGACGGGCCAGCAGAATGCCTTTTTGCCCACCCCACCGTCCGTGATATTGTCTAGCGGACGGGCCAGCAGAATGCCTTATATCAACACTTAGAAAATTTTCCCCACCCCCACCGTCCGCGACATTGTCTAGCGGACGGGCCAGCAGAATGCCTTATATATATATATGGGAGCTGATCCGTTGATAGCGCTAGCAAAATAGGAGATCTTGCTAGCGCGATCTGACCGTCCATCCTGAAGGGATGGACGGCCCAGATCGCGTATTTTTGCGGCGCTGTCAGCAGTCCGCTACACAGTGTAGCGGACCATCCTTTTTACCATTTTGCCCCTCCACCCCCTCCGCTACACTGTCTAGCGGAGCACATAATTGGGCCCACGTTGACAGCCAAAATGTCGTCCGCTAGATAGTGTAGCGGACGACTGACACAGTCAACACGACTGTTACTTTGTCATTATCTTACCGTCCGCTAGACAGTGTAGCGGACCGTTTTTCCCTTTCTTTACTCCGAAACCCTTATTCATTCCTTCTAAACTGCTATTCATTCCTTCTTCTCACAATTCTTCTAGCGGTGTTGGCAAGTAGATCAGCGCAATTTCTTCTCAAGAAATCCTTTATTCGACGAATCAATCACGTAACTTCACAAACCAATCCTTTATTTGTTCATAATCTAGAGTTGTTATCGCGGCTTATGCATGATTTTGAATGTGTGCGAAACGCTGCATTGTGCTAGCGTTTGTCAATGTATCTATACATATATATAGATTATATATGTGTATTGCGTATTATTTGTTCATGTGATTTCACTTGTAAAATCCCATTCCCGTGTCTGTTTGTATCTATGTACATTGCATATACACAGCATGTGAACTTATGTGAGTATTATCTGATCACATGCTAGCGTTGACTGTGCTAGCGTTGTATGTTTGAGAATGTTTACGCTTCCAACCTTGCCGTTTTGCATAATTTCAGTTGCGAAAAATGGATTTCAACCCTGGACCAGAAGATCCGTCCGTATTATACGACCAAGCAAACCATATCAGTACGCTCATATGGGATGGTGGAGTAAGATACTTATTTTATCAACTTTGTTATTCTTGGGAACGTTGTATATCGTTTAATTTGCTTAAATTGTATTTATTAATTCGTAGGAAAGAGCACTTCTCAACACGGTAGAAGTATCCGATAATTTTAAAGAATGGAAATTGAACAGAACCCAGAAAAGATTACTGCGTGGGATTGGGTTTGGGATTTTCACGCGTGGGCAGATCTTTCAACAACTTGACCGGCACTTAATAGGTGCCCTTGTTGAAAGGTGGAGAAGTGAAACGAATACGTTTCACTTCCCTCTCGGAGAGCTGACAATTACCCTAGAAGATGTAGGGTTCATCTTAGGGTTACCGGTGACGGGGCGGCCGGTAATAGCTCCTCCGTCGGAAGCAACGAATAAGAGGACCGCTAGGGACTTCTTTACTTCGATACCCCAGGATCAATTTAGCACTGGGGGTATCAAGTTGAAATGGTTGGTAGATACCTACAAGGTTCTGCCGGATAACTACACGGATCAGATGCTTGTGCTGTACACACAAGCTTTCCTCTTGTGGGTGATGGGGGCAATTCTGTTCCCAACAACGTCGAAGAATACCGTCAGCGTCAAATATTTACCGTTGTTGGGTAACCTGCTGGAGGTTGGGGATTATGCCTGGGGAGCCGCAACTCTTGCGTACCTCTACCGAGCATTGCACAAGGCAACGAGGCCCGACTCCAAAGCGATATGTGCATGTCTCTCGCTATTGCAGGTATATCATACAATTCTTGATTACTCGCTCGTTTCTTTTTTTTTGGGTTGAATTGACAATAAAATTTGACGATACTTTATTTAATTTGTCTTTGCTCTCAGGTGTGGTCTTATGAACACCTTGCTACCGGCGCACCCACGCGTAGGGACGGAACCGATAATGTGTGGCCTCGGTTGTGCGCCTGGGAGTACAGCCGGAAGGACAGCCACTACCAGAGGAGAGACGATCCCCATCACAACATTACGTACTATCGGGGGGAGCTCGACTCGTTATCTCCTGGCCAGATGCGATGGGCACCGTACAAACATTTGGCGCGACGGGTGGGAGAGTCGTTCGTCTTCACGCTCTCTGGGTTACAACGCACACCCCTGATCCACTTCGAGGTCGCAGAGTGGCAGCTGCCAGATCGCGCTATGCGCCATTTTGAGTGCCTGCAGGGGTTGCCAGCAGGCGCGCTGGATATGAGGCTTAACAGGAACCCACCGGGTGTCCCTCGGTTTGGCAAGGCAAATGCGCACGACTTGTGCGCACGAGAACTTGAGGTTTGGGATTCCTGGCAGGACACGCTGGCGGCCATTGTGTCGGAGCCTGACCCCGTGATCAGTATCGAACAGTACAATGGGTGGTACTACCGCATCACCCGGAGGAGAGTAGCTCCAGTAAGGTTTGAACGCGGGGAGAAGTACCACCCTAGGGGTCAGATCGATGAGCACATGGCATACAATCTGGTAAGTTGGCCAATAAGTGCTTTAATTGAACTTGATGATTCTAACTGTGTATGAAGTTACTTATTTATTATCTCTCTGGATGTAGGTTAATGCCTCGTTCGCCTTCTTCCAGAAGTTGCGCGAGCGGAAGGATTTGGTGGATGCAATGGGCGAGGAGCTTCGCCAACAGGCTGATGCGTTGGCGTATGGCTGCGGGAATTTTTTACACCAAGCATCGGGCCAGCCTTCCGGCGTCAACCCGGGAATGGGTTATCCGGGGTGGCAGCCCCCATATGTGAGCGAGGGATACACTGATCCCTCGGGACAGACTTCGGGAGTGAGCCAGGGATATGGTGGTCCCTCTGTACCGGGAATGGGTGGTGATTGGGGACAGCCAAGCACCATGGGCCAGGCTCAAGCGCCGTGGGAAGACTACAGTGTGCCCTCCTTCTCTTTGCTATTGGACTCGGAACCCCAACCCTTCTCTCAGAGTCAAGTCACGCAAGACTGGGGTTTCGGACACATCAGTCTGTCGGAGACACTGCCCATTGTCCCATGGGCAGGACCATCTACTGCCGAAGGAGGGCAATATCCCCCGGTCGACCCCCCGAAGGAGTGCAATATCCCCCCGTCGACCCCCGAGGGCAATATCGCAAAGGGCATCCAGTGAAGCCCCTAAAGCCGCATAAATGCCAAATAATCAGAGAGCGTTATTTTAGCGGCTTCCCCCGGGACAAAGCGTTGTATAGTGTGAATCATCCGGAGGGCATGGATTACACTTGCGAGTGGGGAGAAATGGCCTCCCTGGCTCCGGGTAGTTGGTTAGACAACGGTGTCATCTCCACATACGTGGAGATTCTGAAGGAAAGGGGTCGGGAGCGGCTGAACGAGTACCCGGCCGTTTTTTTGGTTGATGCCTTTTTTCATAGCCTCCTAGTGTCTGAATGGCATGAGTGGGTCGAGCAAAGGCGGAAGAAAAAGTTGGGCCAGTGGAGACCGTCCGCTAACCTACGAGCGTATCTTGCTAGGGATAGTCCAGTGAGCGCAAGTGTTGCCGACGTGTTTCTAATCCCATTTTTAGGGGAAAGCCACTGGTACTTGGTTTGCTATGAACCGGTGGAGAAAGTCGTATCGGTGATCGACAGTCTCCACGACGATACCGCCTTTATGCCTGTGCTGCAGATGTACAAAGCCCAGTTGGATTCAATGGTAATATTACGATTGTTGTTTAACAGTTATTGTAACTTGGCATAAATGTTAACTCGTGTCTTACGCCGTTTTATGTTTCTTGCAGAATATATTTTGTGCAATGGTCAATGGTGTCCGTGGTAACCCTGTACCGGCGCGGCCAAAGCTCGATTGGCGACTGAAGAAGAGGAGGCCCAAGCAACGTAACACTTCGGACTGCGGCGTTTTCCTTTGCATGTACATGGATTACATTTGCCGGTCCGAGAGCCTCAAGGCGGTGGTGTGGAGCCAAGCAGAAGTAGACACCTTTAGATATAGAATGGCTTGGCAAATTATGAAAGGCCGGCCTAGAGCGGTTACGTGTATTGTAAATCCGGCAAATGCCGAGAATCCCTCCCAACATGATTCCCCCGTTGACATTGTACCATTACACTTTATTTTTTTTTAATAAACTATGAATATTTAGAAAGCTCTCATTGATTTGTGTTGAAGATTATTGATTGATTGTTTTGTCTGATTTCCGTTGAGGATGATTTGAGTTTGGTTTTTTTGGCTCTCACTGAGAATGATTGAAAAGCAAAATCTGTCCGTTAGACAATGTCGCGGACAGTGGGGGAAGTGAATTTTCTAAGTGTGGGGGAAGTGAATTTTCTAAGTGTTGGGTGAATTTTCTAAGTGTGGGTAAAATTTTCCAAGTGTTGATATAAGGCATTCTGCTGGCCCGTCCGCTAGACAATATCGCGGACGGTGGGGGTGGGGAAAAATTTGGAAGGCATTCTGCTGGCCCGTATGCTAGACAATATCGCGGACGGTGGGGGTGGGGAAAATTTTGGAAGGCATTCTGCTGGCCCGTCCGCTAGACAATGTCGCGGACGGTGGGAAGGCATTCTGGGTCCGCTAGACAATGTTTGGAAGGCATTCTGCTGGCCCGTCCGCTAGACAATGTCGCGGACGGTGGGGGAAGTGAATTTTCTAAGTGTTGGGTTAAGACAATCTGCTGGTCTGTCCGCTAGACAATGTCGCGGACGGTGGGGGTGGGGAATAAAGCATTCTGCTGGCCCGTCCGCTAGACAATGTCACGGACGGTGGGGGAAGTGAATTTTCTAAGTGTTGGGTTAAGACAATTTGCTGGTCTGTCCGCTAGACAATGTCGCGGACGGTGGGGGTGGGGAATAAGGCATTCTGCTGGCCCGTCCGCTAGACAATGTCGCGGATGGTGGGGGAAGTGAATTTTCTAAGTGTTGGGTTAAGACAATCTGCTGGTCTGTCCGCTAGACAATGTCACGGACGGTGGGGGTGGGGAATAAGGCATTCTGCTGGCCCGTCCGCTAGACAATGTCACGGACGGTGGGGGAAGTGAATTTTCTAAGTGTTGGGTTAAGACAATCTGCTGGTCTGTCCGCTAGACAATGTCGCGGACGATGGGGGAGGGGAAAATTTTCGAAGGTATTCTGTTGGCCCGTCTGCTAGACAATGTCGCGGACGGTTTCCAAGTTTGATATAAGGCATTCTGCTGGCCCGTCCGCTAGACAATGTAGCGTTATGCAGTTTTAATAAATTGGCGTCCGAAGACAATGTATCTCAAACGGCACAATTAAGCGAGAAAAAATTTGGAAACATAATGAACATGTATATAATAAATTTGGTTATTATTAATAAATTAGGGTTCACATTGGGGGAAATAAATTTTTTCACAAGCGCTCCGATCAAAGATTACAACTTGAAAATCCCACCACCCAAGGTGTTCAAACACTACAAAGTCCCCGAGTTCGAGGCCATGCTGGCGCACGAAGACGTTCCAACCCTCTGCGAATTGCTTTTTTTGGGGTCGGCCGGGCTTCAGCTTGATTTCAACCTGCCAGGCCCCCTTGCGGCTATATAATCTTGAACTGTCATGAATTGTTGTAAATTGATTGGTAAAGGCTTCCGGTATGTCCTAACAAACACAATACAAAAAATAGGTTAGTTTTTAACCAAAAGATCAAACTTTTAACACACGAAAATACAGAGAAAGAGGGATGGGCTACAAGTTCATTCTCAAATCCCGGCATCATGACTTTGAAAAAGTGTTTGCCTGCTAGGTGCAAGTTGCCAATAAAATCGTAGGTGGTCTCCGATCCAGAAGCCATCGAGGTCGGCGATGAGGGGAGGACGGTGGTGTCGCCGGAGATGTGGGTCGCCGTAGATGGGGTAGCGGCTTGGGTTAGATGTTCGAGAGAGAGAGAGAGAGAATATAGCGGACTGATAAAAGCTGTTGCCCGTTTTGATTAATATATACAATAGGATAGAGGTCCGCTACATTGTATAGCGGACATAAATGAAAACCAAAAGTTTTTTTGCGATGACGTCCGCTACATTGTATAGCGGACATAAATGAAAACCAAAAGTTTTTCTGCGATGACGTCCGCTACATTGTATAGCGGACATAAATGAAAACCAAAACATAAATGAAGACCAAAAGTTTTTCTGCGATGACGTCCGCTACATTGTATAGCGGACATAAATGATGACCAAAAAATTAGGACTATGCATATCCGTCCGCTACATCAGAAATCGCTACATCAGAAAAAATAATTCCGGTATTCGGTTGAAAAATTATTAGAAAAAATTATTACAAATGTCAAACTTATATAAAAATTATTACAAATGTCAAACTTATACAAAAAATTAAAGGTCCACTGCAGCTTGTCCGTCCTCATCTTCGGCGTCATCTTCTGCCCCATCTTGCAAACCCCCGGGACTTATCCCCAGTGCCTTGTAATGGTTCCGCTTGTCGTGGTCGGTCATTTTGTTGCACAATGCACACCTTCGCAGCTTTTTAGGTTGAGTTGCCGTTTCAATTGAGCTTTTCATCCGCGTAGATCTCTTGCGGCCTTTCGTTTGCGATATAATTGGATCCAACGGCCGGATATCATTGTCGCCTTCCTCCCCCGGCTCGTCATCTTCGGATTCCGTCGTAGGCTCGGTGTCAACCGCATTGGTGACTGAAGCTGCTTCCAACTGGTCGACGATGGGCTCTTGCTGCTGAGCTACCTCGAGGAGATGTTTATAACCGACCATTGTAGCAGCAGCCTTTACGGACAAACGGGTGAACATCGTCACCAGATGATTATACCGCAACGTCTCTGATTCTTCAAAGTCAGTATACGGGTGCTCCGGAAAGGAAATGGTACCGTGCAACCTGTTTGCACCTTTCGTCCACCGTGGCAAGACGTATTTATCGGGGATTGTCCTGATATTCTTCTGGGTGAAAAACCGCAGAATGTGTCTACACAGGATGCCATGGAACTCAAACTTCTTGCAAACACATGTCACCGAGTCCGTCAATGTGTCGTGGCTCACCGTATAAATTCTGCGCAGCTTCTCAGGGACGAGGTCATTCACGAGCGAATAAACCTTGTACTCACGCGTAGACATTTCTGCCACCTTGTTTATACTGTATCGTCCCGATTTTCGCAGCTCTACTTGGTATAGCAAGAAGATCTCCTTCGTATAGACTTTGGCACCGTTCAGCTCCAGCGGGGTCTCTAGCAACCTTCTCCTTTGTTTGTACGTTGTTGCAAAGTCGGCAGCCCTTTCTTTTACGAACAACGAAGCTACCGCTTTTTGTGCGGATGCAACGAAAGTCTTCAAATTGGTAGCTGTACCCACATAACTATCGAACGTGGCATTCATAGATTCACTCCTGCCCGTCGTTTTCATGCCCGCTGAAAAATACCTCCTCGTGTAAACGCCAATCCATTGCTCTTTGCGCTCGTACAAGTGCTGGAGCCACTCGTTGTCTTGCAATGAGTAATCCCGAACAAGCTTTTCCCACCTCTCCTCGAATTCCTCAATCGTTAATGACTTGGTAATGCACTTGTCAAAATCCTGTTTAAAGTCTGGATACTTTGCGTACACGTGATGCAGACGTTCAGGGTATTTGTTGCTTATGTGCCAAGTGCACAAGTTGTGCCGGGTGTCTGGGAAGACGGTCGCAATAGCCTTCTTCATTGCCAAATCTTGATCGGTGATGATCACTTTGGGTGCTTTGAAGTTCATTGCTTCCAGCCACGTCCTAAACAACCATACAAAAGAACCCTCGCTCTCGTCCCTTAACAAGGCGAACCCGAACAGGATGGAGTGATAATGATGATTGACGCCGGTGAAAGGAGCGAACGGCATCGAGTACTTGTTGGTACGGTATGTGGTGTCGAAAGTCACGACATCCCCAAAATGCTTATAAGCTAGCCTCGAACGACCGTCGACCCAAAAAATTGTACTAACTCGATGCTCGTCGTCAAGTTTATAGTCGAAGGTAAACTGCGGGTCCTCCATCTGCATCCGTTTCAATAGGCTCATTGTCGATTGCGCATCATTGAGGTCATACGCGGCTCGTCTATGGGTTCGGACCGCGTTACGAACGTCTGTCGTGTTAAAGTTTAAATTTTGAATTCCCCCAGCCTGTTCAGCAAGAACATTAACAATCTCAGTAGGTCCAATTCGCGCATTGCTCATTGTGTGAATTAGGCTCCTCGCGACCTTACCCATCTTCTTGTGTTGATGCATCTGACTCACCTTAGAAGGAGTTACTAACGGGTGATTGTGTGCCAGTTCCAGGCTGGTAATAAGCCAATGATCATGATTGGCTTTGTAGCTTACGAACATCTTGACCTGGCAATTTGTGCGCTCAAAGCAGTCCCGTCTTCTACGCGAATATCCTATTTCGTCATCACTGTCATCATTGCCTACGCGTGTCTCATTTTGCTGTGGATTTCTGCCCCTATGACACTCGTATAAGCGAGAGCATATCTTTTTTGTTACGTTGCTTGTTCTTGTAGTCTTTATTCTAATGCCAAAACCAACCCTCAATGAATACGCTCGAAAACATTCTTCAGCTTCTTCCAATGTTTGAAACGTTCGTCCTAGATACGGATCACTAGCATCTACGGGGACGTTGGAGCTCGACACGAAATCAGACATTGTGAAACAAGACCTGTGTAGAAATAGACTACGCTTAACAATCAAATGGCATTTCTAACTGAAAATATTACCTAAAAATTACCTTGGCGAATAGACCAATTTAGGATGACAAACATACCGTATGCATAACCCCTGAAAGTGTCTCCAAATTAACAATTATTAATTTACTGAACATAACAAATCAAAATTACTAAGATAAATAGACGAATTCATCATGCCAAAAAATCGAATTAAACTATAATTTTATTTAGAGTTTACAAATTACACCTTTTTTATGAACATCATGTCTAGAACATCACAAATTGAAGAATAGAGTGACAAATTTCTAGAACATAAAAAAAAATCTATACGTTTTTGTCCGAACAAAATAAAATTATATTTTACCATTCAATCCATAAAGAAAACTTCACCATTCGCAAACTTACCTTACTTGAGTGAAGCTAAGTTTTACTCGAAGCTTGAAGGGAGCTGAAAATTGTAGCGAGTCCGAAGGAGGAGAAGAAAATTGTAGCCGAAGGAGCTTGAGGAATTCCGACAACCCGTCGTGTGTAGAAATAAAGGTACAAACACGTGGTAATGTGTCACTGTGTCAGTCGTCCGCTACACTGTCTAGCGGACGACATTTTGGCTGTCAACGTGGGCCCAATTATGTGCTCCGCTAGACAGTGTAGCGGAGGGGGTGGAGGGGCAAAATGGTAAAAAGGATGGTCCGCTACACTGTGTAGCGGACTGCTGACAGCGCCATAAAAAATACGCGATCTGGGCCGTCCATCCCTTCGGGATGGACGGTCAGATTGCGCTAGCAAGATCTCCCATTTTGCTAGCGCTATCAACGGATCAACTCCCTATATATATATATATATATATATATATAAGACATGTTCTGGGGCAGCCACCACTTCTAGCCGTCAAACCCCTTTCCCTTCATCTGGTTCGAGAGAGAAGAGAGAGAGAGAGCATGGCTGCAAAGAAGGATTTCCGAGAATCGGGATTGGTTTTCTGGTAAGTCTCCTAACTTTTTTCTCTATATTTTATTAAGTGTTAATTACAAAACTATCCCCCTAAGTTTACACGTTTTCGCACTTTGTTCCTCGTGTTTACAACTTTTGCAATAATGTCCCCCGAGGTTGACAAAATCATTGCAAACAGCTCCAAAACCGAACGGTCATCCACAATAATCATTAAAGTAGTCATGTGCATATCATGAGCCGGTTTTTTGACTAAAGTGAAGGGCAACATTGTAACTTTAGTAAAAAAAACTCCATCATCTTCATCTTCAGTCTGGGTGGACTCCACGTGGAGCTACTCTTCTGTGCCGCAATTTCAAAGAACCCAGCTCCACCAAAGTAAACTATAATATGGAAATGGATGATTCAACGCCTATTGATCTTTGGCTGGAGTAGTTGACAGAGAAGATGGAAATTCTCTTGGAATTCAATCTCAGCATCTAGAATTCTTTATTGATTTTAGTGGTCACCAGTTGGTTCCAATTGAATTGATCGACTCCATAAGTATGGAAAACTAGAGCAGATTCAAGGTTGAAGAAGGTCAGGAAAATGGTGATTCAGAAGATGATGATTTGGGTCATGAAATGCATGTGCGGAGAGAGGCAATATTTTTTGAACATGAGAATGCAAGGGAATGCAAAGTTACAGTGTTTGAATACATAAAAATAGAAGAAACTGATAATTCTTGTTTTCCACACAAGAGAACTTGATTCTTTTGATGAACAAGTTGACAGGGACCAAGTGACTGAAACTCTATCCAAGAATATTGATGATGTTCATAAAAATGCATTGGAAAGAATAGAGGAAGGGGGTTCAGATGCACCTACAGGTAACCTGATTTCCAAAATGTTAATTGTAGTTTTCTTTCGTAGTTATATCATTATTTGCCAAATAGTTGCAGTGTTTGAAGAAGTAGCTGAATTGCCAAACGATGAAACTAAATTAGGGTTTGAATGTTATAGATGAGGAGCCATTCTTCTATGCTGCATTTTCATTTGGATTGCATTTGTGGGGATTGAATCGATGGGGGGAGGGAGAATTAGGGTTCTATTGCAAAATGAACCCTAATTCCCCTACAATTTCATTGGAGTTGCATTTGTGGGGATTGAATCAATGGGGGAAGGAGAAATTAGGGTTTTATTGCAAAATGAACCCTAATTCCCTTGCAATTTCATCTGAGCCACCCAGAATGAAGATGAAGATGATGGAGCTTTTTACTAAAGTTACAATTTTTCCCTTCACTTTAGTCAAAAAAGTGGCATATGATATGCACATGACTACTTTAACGATTATTTTGGACGGCCGTTCGGTTTTGGTCGTGATCCATTGCTAGCGCTAGTAACTTAACCCAAGTTACCAGCGCGATCTGGCTGTGGAAGTCCAAATCGCAAGGCCATTTTTTTCATCGTTCGCTATATAATGTAGCTGACGACGAAAAATCATCCGCTACATAATGTAGCGGACGGCCAAATCACGCTGGCAACTTGCTAGCGCTAGCAATGGATCACGACCCCTATACATACATACATACATATATATATATATATATATATATATATATATATATATATATATATATATATATATATTTGTGTGTGTGTTTATATACATATATGTATATACACACTATAACACCCCAGATTTTTTTTAATCAGCATACTTGTGTAAGTATGAATTAAATGTATTGTGAGTTTGAATTAAATAGTGGGTATAAAAATTAATTTAAAATTTTTTTACTAGAAAGTGAGTTATACTCTTGGGATTAGATGACCCAATTTAAATTTGGGCTTTAGTATGACCCATTTATAAAGTTAGAGAATTTTGGGACATAATGGGTATTTTGCAATTCTTATTGTGTTAGGAATATAATTACATTCCTTTTAGGCTCATGACTTATGTGCAATATAATTCTTAGGAGCACACAAACTTCAGAAGAGCCTCCAAAGAATCTTAGAAAGAATACTTTTCAGATTTTGGTCATTACATTGAAGTACGATCTTATTTTGATATTGGGATTGTGGTTTGTGGTAAAAACCTACATAAGCTAATGTGATTGATAGAGTCTAATAGAAATTTTGGGTATTATTATATTAGGATTTTTTATATAATTTGTTTGAAAAGATCAAGACTTGGAGTTGATTTACGCAATTGAGGTAAGGGTTTTCTCACGCATTTACCCTATCTGAATTCTAATTATCGATCTGTTCATCAATTGATTTATTGTTTAAAGAGATCTATTGATTGTTTAGAACCCTAATTACATTCTTGATCGTTACGCTAAATAGTTCTTTGTACTTCCGATTATTGACTTTGAGTCGTGATCTTTTTATTGTAAATCTTTGTAGCAAATTCAAAAGTCTATAACTTTGTCATTCCTTGGTCAATTTTAGTGTTCTTACACTTTTTGAAAAATCTCAAATAGTTTACTACAACTTTGTAGTTTCGGGTGTTCCAAAATTTCAAGTGATCGATATTCAAAAATAGACTTGAACATTGTTATGCTTATATTTCTGCCAATTCAGGTCAGCCAATTTCGATTTGTTGTATCTTATTTGTTCCTCATTAGTTTTTAATGATATTGAACATTCTGAAATCCTTGAAAAGTTTTCTTCAACTTTGTACTTTAAGGTTTTATCAGAATCCATTTGGTGCTTGGCTAAAATTGAGTTTGAAAGTTATTTATCAGTGCAGACTTTTCTGTTTTTGACACTGTAAATCAGCCCACTTCGATTTGCTCCATCTCCTTCGTTTCTCATTGGTTTTTCATGATTCTAGACGATCTGGAAACCTTAAAGAGTCCTCTTACATTTCTTAGTTTTGTGTTTCATTAGAATCTATCTATTTTGTGATCAAAATTCAGTTTGAAAGTTGTTCATCAGTGCAAAAGTTGCAGTTTGACACTGCACATCAGCTCACTTTGACTTACTCCATCTTATTCGTTTCTTATCCGTTTTGATGATCTTAAACGTTACGGAAACAGTAACAAGTCCTCTTCCTTTGAGTTTTCTTAGAATTCGTCGATTTTATTATTGAAGTTAGCCCTTGAATAAAACTATTCAGCATAGAATCGTGTAAACGAGAATGACTTTGCCGGCTTCAAACTCTTGGTGTTTATTAAGTTAATTTGGTATATGTTTTTATAAGCTGGCGAGCCATGTCACAGTGTATGTGACTTATCTATTTCTGACTTACCCACGTGGATTGGAACGTGAGCTGGCTCAGCGGGATGAGCTAGAGATCGCGATCTTAATTTCTGAACCTTATCTCACGTGTCAGTGATGACACGCGTGACACATTTCTGAATGGCTCCAGTGGTCTTCGTCTTGGTACTCATTGAACATTTGGATTTTGATATCTGATCTATTTGAAGAAGTTTTGAACATATCTGAAGTATTATTGAATCACTAGAGTCTTTTTGAAATATAAGTTATTTTTATCAGAACCTGTGAAAACGTTTTGAACTTAGATTTGTATTATTTTAAACACATTGAAACCTTTTGACCCTTTGTAAATTTAGTTATATATGATAATTCCTTACTTTGAGGTTGTATTGTCTGTCGATACAAGCTATTTGATCTTGTTGCTAATCTGATTTCTGAATTGAAAGTTAGTACATTGGTTTTGGTATTCGCCATGCACCTTGGTATCATACTTTATCACCTCCAAGAACTACTATCGATATAGCGTGTTTTGTACTCTTTGGGTGGGTGTGTGCGATTATCTTTACTGGGCTTTGTGCTCACCCCCTTACTTTCAGGTTATCAGGCAGTGTTTGGAGTTGTACAAAGGATTCTAAAGCATGGTTAAGTAAGAAGCTTTTTAAGGAAGGATTTTCCTTTTATATTTATTGTACTATTAGATTTGGCTTTAGATTTTATTCTGGAGCTCCGTTAGGAGTACTTGAGATCAATGTAATAGTTTTAAGCTAGAGTGACATTTATTGATGTTTCTTGGAAACTTATTCTTAGATGCTCTGATTACTCAATTTGAGAGACTTTTGGATATTTTGAGATTTTCTGCTTTGTTCATTTGAAATTAACGCTTCAAAAAAAATCGGGGGCGTTACACACACACACACATATGTATGTATATGTATATATACATATACATATATGTGAGATATATGTATATCTATACACACACATATATATGTATATATATATGGAGCTGATCCGTTGAGAGCGCTAGCAACTTGGGTTAAGTTGCTAGCACGATCTGGTCGTCCACGTGCGATCTGTGGAGGGTCCAGATCTTTTTTTTGTATTTTTTTTAAGTCCGTCCGCTACATAATGTAGCGGACAATTTTTGGACAAAAATACCCCTCTAACTTGAGGGAGTCATAGATGTTGCAAAACCCATCCGCTACATTATGTAGCGGATGATGGATGCTCAATTTTGCCCATTATCTCCTTCCTTTTAACTCTGTTATGTGCTTTGATGTTTGTCTCTATGCTTTGATGTTTGTTATTTTTAGTTATGTGTTCCTCCAGTTTCATCCAAACCATAGAATGCTCTTCTAGTTTCATCCAATAACCACACAATCCCATGAACCCACAAAAAAAAAAAAAGTTGTTGATGAGCTAACAAAAAACATAAAATTGGGAAGAGATCAAACAAAAACTGATAGTAGGACCGAGATCAAATCAAACCAAAAACAAACCCAAATTGGTGGTGGCGGCATGAAAGGGAAGAACCAGGCCACGACAGAACCACCGCCACTCCACCACAACCAAGAAACCTACAATCGTTCATCCCAAGCAGTGTCTCCATCGCCCACAACCACCACCACTCTGCCATCGGCGCTAAACCCATCACCACCACCATCCAAACCTCCGTAAAATAAAAATAAATAATAGATGTGAAGATTTAGCGACAAATGAATGAGTAGAGTTTTCTTTTTCTAGCTATGGTTCTTTATTCACTTGTATGTATATATATATATATATATATATATATAGCAAATGTTCAGGGGCAGCCGTCTAAGGCACCCCTTTAAGCCACCAAACTCACCTTCGAGAAAGAAAGAAGACGGGACAAAGATTTCTGGCGATCGTCCTAGGTCTTCTGGTAAGTTTTCTAAATCTTTTTCTCTTTGTTAGTTAATGGTTTATAGAATAAAAAGGGAGGCATGGGATTTTAGCCGTGATAGTGGGTTTTTTTGTGAGTCTTAAGGCTGCCAAACTTTTAGTTTTACAGTGATGTGTGTGTTGTTGATGAAATGGGTTTGTGGCTGCTGTGAGAGAAAGAGTGGATGTGGTTGCTGCGGCCAGCCGTAAATTGGGTATTGCGTGATGATATGTGTGTTTGTGGGAGAAATAGTGAGCGAGTGAGTGAGTGAGTGAGTGAGTTTTGTTTGTGTGGTGTACATAGATCAGTGTATTTGGATTAATATATATGTGTGTGAGATTGATGAAAAGAAGAAAAAGAGAGAGGAACCCACTGTCGTGAGGTAGTTGGCGTGAGATTGAGGAATGAGGGTGCATGTATGCGGTGCAATTTGGAGGTGTATATGCAGGGTGTATTCTGTGAAGGCATATTGGGTTAAAAGGTGTGCTTGTGTGAGTGTGTTTAGAGGGCATATTGGGTTAAAAGGTGTGCTTGTGTGAGTGTGTTTAGAGAGAGAGATAGAGAGAGACAGAGAGACAGAGAGAGAAGAAGAAGAAGACCCACTGCCTCACGGCAGTGGGCATGACAGTTGATTGTGTATATATAGGTGGGTGTGTAAACATGTATCTGAGTATGGGTTTGCAACGTGGTGAGGTGCATGGAGGTTAGTGTAAATGAGTGATGGAGTGTGTTGGAAAAGATAAGGAAATGAGAGGGAGAGAAGAGCCACGATCACAAAGAAAAAAAACTACATTCACTCAGTGTGAGTAAAGGTAAGAGTTGTTTGTGAATGAACCCTGTATGGTGTTTTGGAATGAGTGTGTGACTAAATATTGGGTTGGTGTGTGCAGTATAGTGAGGTGTGTGTACATACATACATACATACATATATATATATATATATATATATATATATATATATATATATATATATGGGAGCTGATCCTTTGATAGCGCTAGCAACTTAACCTAAGTTGCTAGCGCGATCTGGCCGTCCACGGCCGAGAATGGACGGCCAGATCGCCCGCCACGCCCAGTATTTTTTTCACCCGTCCGCTACATAATGTAGCGGACGGTAAATTATCGTCCGTTACATTATGTAGCGGACGGCCAAACAACGCTAGCAACTTGCTAGCGCTATCAATGGATCACAACATATATATATATATATATATATATATATATATATATATATATATATATATATATATATATATATATATAAGTGAATAAAGAACCATAGCTAGAAAAAGAAAACCCTACTCATTCATTTGTCGCTAAATCTTCTTACTTGAACTTATTATCCCGAAAATGGTCCGATGATAAACCTTTATGATAATTTATGTGTTAAGAAAATTATCAACAGGTTATTACGCTATCTCGTTTGACCAAACGTCGCTATTAAGTACACCGCTACTAAAGAAAAAAAATATTGTCACTAAAAGTGTACCGATGCTAAGGAAAATAATCTGTTGCTAAAAACACACGTTGATGCTAAGTTTTTAAAAAAAAATATATTGTCGTTAAAAAGTGTTAATGAAATTTCAATACTAACGATAAAGTACGAAATTGTCGCTAAAGGCTTCTAAAAAAGTCCTTAACGTCAATCATCGCTGAAGACCTAAATCGATATCACCTATAGCTGCTATCATCAGCTATAACTTATTATTTCTAAAAATTTGTCACTAAAGGTTACCGATAAATTTAATTCATAAAAATTGACGCTAAATCTTGCGTATAAAAGTCTTCGCTTAAAAAAAATAAACCACTAGGCAATATTAAGATTCGAGGTGTTACAAAAAACTGGGTAATCAAACACCTAAAAGAAAAAAAAATCAAAATAAAAATTGGGTAATCAAAATTTATTTTTGTAAACAATAAAGCTAAATTGCTTTAGGTTTTTGTTTTTTTAGAAACTGAAAACCAAAACTGTAACTTATTTCAAACAGATCTCCAGGATGATGATAAGTGACATTTTAATTTTTTTTAAAAATGAGACAAAATAAAAAAAAATTAATGGTAAATAACTATCTATAAGGTTATTTTTTATTTTCATAAATCAAAATTTATTAAAAACATAGGTAAAATAAATTTTAAAGTCTAAGCTTGATATTAAAAAAAATATCATATTGCTAATTTTATCTTTGCACAATGTTTGCCACGAAAACGAGTTAAGACTAAAGAATACAATTTTTGGATGAAAACTCGACATGTTCGGTGACAACGTTATCCTAATCTTATCTATATCTATACTGTATATAATGAAAACATCCATTTTGGTGTAACAACTCTTTTGGTGTTACATAAACTACCTACTTAGAATGGAGACAAGTTGTACACTAAGAAAAGTTTAAAAATGATAAAAAAAAATAAAAATATTAAATGGTAATACCTACCTATAATGACATGTTTGGCTTTCACAACTTAAAATTTATTCTATAAAATAGTTATACTTTACATGTCATGCTTGATTTTTCAAAATTTTAAGACTATTAACTTTATTTTTCAACATGCATCATGTATGTCATGGTAAAAAACTACTTTTAAAGAAAATCATATTATTGATTTTATTTTTGTGTGTCACGGTGACTCGTTATATATAAAGAGAATGGACCTTTTGGTGTAACACTTTTTTTGGTGCTACATAACTACCTATTTAGGTACGTTTAACAATGTTTTTTTTTTTTCAGTTTTGTAACTGGAGAAAAAAAACTCATTTGACAAGCAGTCTCTCATTTAAAATATAGTTTTTTTTTAAAACTCTCATTTTGGAGTTTTGATTTTTGTTTTGAAACCACACCACCGCCACCACCCCACTATCGCCACAACCACCCCATTGCCACCCTGGCCATCCCCTCCCCCCTGCCTCTACTCCCGCCATCGTCAAAAGGGAAAACTCAAAATAAAAATTAGGTAATCAAACACTCAAAAGAGAAAACTCAAAACAAAAATTGGATAATCAAACACCGATTTATTTTTGTAAAAAATAAAAACGAAACTGATTTTTGTTTTTGTCATTTTGAAAACTAAAAACCAAAACTGTAAGTATTTCAAACAGACCTAGAATGATGATAAGTGACATTTTAATTTTTTTTAAATGAGAAAAAATTAAAAATATTAAATGGTAAATAACTATCTGTAAGGATATATTTGGTTTTCAGAATTCAAAATTTATTAAAAATATAGGTAAAATAATTTTAAAGTCTAAGCTGAAATTAAAAAAAAATATCATATTGCTAATTTTATCTTTGCACAATGTTTGCCACGAAAACGAGTTAAGATTAAAGAATACAATTTTTGGATGAAAACTCGACATGTTCGGTGACAACATTGTCCTAATCTTATCTATATCTATATTATATTTAAATGTAATACCCTTTTTGGTGTAACACCACTTTTGGTGTTAACTAACTATATAAAATCCCAAATAATATAAAACTAATTATTTTAATTTTTGGGCCACTTTTGTAGTTTTAATAATATTTTGAAGTACTTTTGAATAAGTAACATATCTTTAGGCGTCTTTTGAGTTATATACCAAGTTTAGAGATGTAAATAACTAGTCAATTGGTTTTTTTTTTGGGTAGATAAATTGAGTTCAGTTTCCAGAGCGATAGAAGAAATATAAAACTACAATTTCAAATTCATTAAAAATTGTAGTTAAATTAAATCTAAGTTTGATATTATTCTATCTATATATATAGTACCTATTTATACTCCTTGTTAAGGGAAAACATGGTTTGCTGTAAGACCTTTTTGGTGTTACATTGTGAATCATTTTGATACAGACAATTGTCCTTACTATATGATTTTTCTGAATTGCCCATTCGCTTGAGAATAGTAAAGAGATATCAAGACAGAAATGTCAATAACACTACCCCACCCTCTAATTTTAGTTACCAGATACCTCTCTGTTCACCTTAGTAACTTCCTATCAGTGTAATATCTGGTACTTTTTGGAGCGGTATAAAATAATCATCCACGCTCTAAAAAATAGTTAATTTTGAGCAATGCTCGGGTATTCATAGAGTATGGAAGTTTAAAAGAACTTTTAGGCAAAAATGTAGTTTTCAAAATCTTTTGGGGTCATTTGGAAATATGGAAAAGTTTGGAGGCTAAATTGAAATAGTTAAAAGTATGCACTTATGTGTCAAAATTTTGGAGAAATGTTCATAATGTGGAACCACCTCCTACATGGTTATGTGATGACTAATGAGTTTAAAATTTAAACTAATGGATTGGATAAAGATCTTAAGAAATTAAACAAAAGGGAATTCGGGAGAAGGAAATGCAAATAAGGAAAAAACAAAAAAAAGGAAGAAGAATAGTAACCAAGAACAGAAAACAGAGGGAAGCAGGTAACCAAGAACAAAAAATAGAGGGAAGCAGGGGACTCGCAGGGGGAGAAGAACAGGTGGAAAAGAGAGAGGGAAAGGAAGAGAAATTAGAGAGAACTTGATGTATTTCTCAAAAGGGTAATCCCTTTTCCCTTTTGGTGATTTTTGATGTGTTAAAATTGTGTGTGTGTGTGTGTGTGTAAATTCGGTGCAAAGTGGGTGTGTTCACAGCCGTGAACACGGCTGTGTATTGCGCATGTATGTGTGGGTTGATATATGCGACACCCTCAGCCCAAGTGACGTCATCGGAGCTGAGTTGTCGATCATAAACGTAACATAACCCTACTCAATTACAGAGCAACTCTAGATACATAACTTTATATACATAATAAAGCTTCAAAAGGGCATCCTTACAAAAATTTTCACTACAGCGTTCAGCATAAACACGGCGGAAGTTTTAAAATAGAACATCTAGATCCCAAAGTATGGTTGGCACCATCTTACGTCTCCTTTTATAAATCAAGCCAACTTCTCCTTCCCTTTCCCCGACGTCTCACCATGTTCGACCTTACCACTTGAAACAACATAGATATGGAATGAGCGCAAATCGTCCAATAAAGATAAAATGAGGATTAACGTGCACGAATGATGCGACAGCCTTAAGGGAACAATAATCAACCTAACAATATCAAAGCCTTCGGGTGGCCGACTCCTTCGGGCCGGGTGGCCGACCCCTTTAAGGGGGAAGGCACACCAAGGTTGCTTCTCAAAGGGAAAAAAGCACGTGATTTGATTATGTAACGCCTTGACCGGCCTGTGAGCGTTGAATAACTGACCGTTGACTAGGTGATGTGTCGCGCAAAGTGGGTCCCTTAGGGGGCCCTGGGGTGCGACCAGAATAGAGTATGAACAACAGTCATTTAGGAGGTTCCATTCATCGGAAAGCAGCTCTGTGTTTTTTGATCACTCGAAAAATTGATCTCATCGGTTAAACTGCAAATTGATGGAATCCAATGAGTTTTCGAAAGCTTTGCTGGAGATGATGTTGTCTTCGACAAAAATTCTTCTTCTCCGGTGGGGGATGAGGTTGCAAACTTGAATGACGTGTCTTCTTATGAGTGGCATGCCTGTAATTCTATGTGTCATTTATTCCACCTGCTCAGCACGCGTGGCGTTATTTTCAAAGATGGCTTTCATGATCGTGGACTCTATTCTCCTGATAAACATAGTTGGGATAAGGACAATTGCAACGAAAACCAAGAGACAACTTGGGCCAAAGTCTCCTTTAGGCCAATTGCCTTAGATTTGGACATCTTTCTGTCTAGCCATTTCCTCCTTTAAGCCCGTGACTATAGGAAAACCGTCTGAAGCTTTTTTCCTAGGTAACTAATTAGGCTAGCTTCATAACACCACCTAGAGACCTTATGGAATATAGGTCCAATTTTGACTTTGTGTATTCGTCTTTGAAAATGGACCTGTTGGGGTCTGAGGCTAGCACATCTCATATGTGACGTTGTTCTGAGCATCTGGCCTCAGTCTCTATTCCATTTTCTGAGTTACATATCAAATTGGTTCAGGCTTTGTGGTGATTTCTCACTTCCTTTGGAGACTTCTCGCTATTTTTGCTTCTGTTTTCTTGCCCCACCTGCCTTTGTGGTGAGTTTACTCAGGTTTTAGAACCCTCGGAAAAAACTGGCCCTAATTCTTCTACCATTCCAAGTGCTTCTATCTTCCAGGATTTTCTGGCAAACTTTGGTCTTGCTGATATTTGTTGGGCGGGATCTGTGTGTGTGTACCTGGGTTCGGGGTTCTCCTTCCTGTCATTTCCTTTATGAGAAATTGGATAGAGTTATGGCCACAGATTCCTTGTTAGTGCTATATACAATGCGCTAGCTAAAAACTTGGGAGCTCAATGTTCAGACCACGCTCCTATTTTCTGTGATACTTGTCCAGCTTTAAAATCATTTCATATGCCTCATTGTTTCGAGGCTATGTGGCTTTCATTTCCTCAGTGTCTGGATTTGTTCGTGCTGTTTGGGCATTTCTTGTGTTAGGTTCCCTTTATTTCAGTTGATTACACAAAATTAATCACTTACTGTTGGTTTTATGTGGTTGGGATAAATTTAATTTTGGGAATATTGGGGAACAGATTAAATCCATTCGTCTGGGGTTGTCCTTATCTCATTTGCTTGTTGACTCCTTCTGGGATGATCTTCTTGTAGACTTTTGTCAGTGTTGTAGAGTGGACTTTCTTTTTGCCTGTGAGGAAGTGCTCTGGGCACAACATTCCAAAATCACTTGGTTGGAATTTAGAGATAGGAACATGAAAGTTTTTCATTACGCTACCATTATCAGACGCCGAAAAAACCTCATCACCTCTAGTAAGGATCATCAAGGCGAGATCACTTTTGAGGATTATGCTATCAGGTCTCATATTGCTTCTCATTTTCATAATTTGTTAGCCTCGCCTGGCTTGTTGGAAAGAGTTCGGATAGTGATTCCTAATTTCTGGTTGCCCTTCCACTTTCAACCCTCCCAGTTGAACATGTTTTTCATCTTGAACAATCTTTCACACCGGTTGAGATTAAAGGTGGGAATTTTCATCTCGTAGACTTGAAATCCCCTAGACCTGATAGTTTTTTAGGATTAATCTTCAAGCGCTGCTAGGCAATCCTGGGGTCTCAACCCTGCACAGTCCTTTCGTTCCTAAACTTAACTCAGGTTGGATGATCCAAGAAGTAAGTCATACCTTTATTTCCCTTGTTCTGAAAATAATAATCCTGAAAAGGCGGGGTATACAAAGTGTAATGTGGTAATGTGGTATACAAAATAATACCTTTAGGCCTATTAGTATGTGTAATATGGTATACAAAGTCTTGGTTAATCGTATGAGGCCTATCATGAATGATTTGATTACCCATTTTCAGAATGCTTTTATTCCTGGGCATTGCCTTTCTGATTATGTCATGATTTCCCAAGAACTTATTGACTGTGTGCGTTATCATACCAAATGAGGGATTGCTCTTGTAGCTCTCAAGTTGGATATGGGAAAGCTTTCGATTGATTAAGGTGGGATTGTATTCAGGCTGTGTTAACTGCTTTCAGGTTTCCATGGACCTAGATCCATCTCATTACCCAATGTATCTCCATAGTTTCTTACTCGATCTTGATTAATGGGGCACCTATTAAACCTTCTTGTGGTGTTCGCCAAGGTGATCCACTCTCACCTTTTCTTTTTGTCCTCTGTTCAAAAGTCCTTTCAGCGGGGTTAATCAAGGCAGAAGCTATGGACTAATTCATGGTATTCAAGCGAGCAAGCATTCGCCACCAGTTTCTCATCTAATGTATGCTAATGACATACCTTTTCCTTCATCTTAGCAAAAATGTCCAGTGGGATATTGTGGAAGTTAAAAAAGTCCTCCAGTCCAGGAATATTGTTTGTTATCCGGTCAAAGTATTGATTGGGCTAAGTATTGCCTAGTTATCAGTCTGAATGCTTCGGTTGCAACTTGAGTTCTGATTGAAGACGGATTTGAGTTTTCTTCTTCTTTGGCCTTAGGCAAATATTTGGAGATCCAGTTAGATATTTTGTCAAACAAGAAAGAGACCTTTAGGGGGTTAGTCTAGCGTGTTCAGGATAGATATGCTCATTGTAGGCCTTTGACTTAACAAAGTAGGGCGTGTTAATTATTTTTATTTAGTCTGTTATTTCCTCTCTTCTTGTGAAATACTTATATGTGTGTAATTTCGTTCTGCCATCAATTGGACCGAATTCTCGCTTGCTTCTGATGGCCGAGGGAAGCTTCTCGTCATACTATTCACTGGATGGCTTGGCCTAGTTTGTGTCTCCCTAAAAAGTTGAAGGGTTAGGATTTCGAGATTTTGCTCTCTTTAACCAAGCCCTCCTTACTAAGCAAGCCTGAAAATTTTGGTCTAACCTTTCTACTTTGCTTAGTCAAGTTTTCAAAGGGCGTTATTTTGTTCATCGTAATTTTGTACAAAACCATTCAGCCCATTCAGCTCGATCTTCCTCTTGGGCTTGGCAAAGTATTTTGGTAGGACATCGTACTCCAAACAAGGATTACAATGGCGGCATATTGGGGATGGTCATTTGGTTTCGGTTTCGGTTTGGATGGACTGGTGGTTACCTTCTGTTCTGCCAACATCCTTACAGCATTATCGTAAGAGTTCAAATATGCACTGGGTGGTCACAGATTTGTTTGTTCCTCATACTTCTCACTAGGATTTAGGAGTTCTTTTTTTCTATGTTTCCTGTGAATGTTGTGTCTTCAGCTGCTAACACCAGGTTCGGGGAATTTTGGCTTTTGTTAAGGCTAAGAAGTGCTGTGTGGCTTCAGTCTATCGGTTCTAGACTGCTAATTGATTAGTTAGTTACTTTATTTTTTTCCTTTATATCACCTAATCTTTGGTTTAAACTTTGGAAACTTTCAATCCTGAGAAAATCAAAAAAAATTATGGCAATTTCTTCACGGCCGGCTTCCTCTTGGTTCTGAATTGGTTAAACGCCAATTTTCTATTCTAGATTGTTGTCCTCTCTGTTCTCTAACTTTGGAAACACATGAACATCATTTTCTTGAGTGTCCTTCTCTTTAATCCTTGTGGGTTTTAATTGTAGGTCCTCGTCACCTTTCTTTTCATCCTTTCTTGTCTGCCAATCATTGGTATGGTTAACCTTACCTTTCCTTCAGACTAGTGTTGATTTGTTGTGCTTAATAACCATCGATGTCCTCTTTTGTTCTATCTAGTTAGGGAGGAACGCCATGCTTTTTAAAGGGGAAAAATTCGCCATTCGTCAGCTTGTTCATAAGTCTAGGCTTCTTCTTTCTCAAATCAAAGCATCTCGATCCTCACGTTCCTTGCTCTTATGAAAGGAAACATGATGGTTTCGACCATTTCTTTCCTCCTCTTGTCCCTATTTACTTCTCCTCCAACTGTGTCTGTGTATTTCATTCACCACCAGTATTTTGTGTGCTTTCTATTTTGAAATTTGGGCTGGGGTTCGTCTTGTTTACTACAGACTGGGTACCGGTTGGGGTGCTTACAGATATTCTTAATTCAGATGATAAACTTCATGCATTTGCTCTAGCAATCATTGTCGCTATCAATTGGTTGAATAGACTTGAGTGTCTACATGTCAGTTTACTCCTGCCTCACTCTAGATTCATGGTGCAGATGCAGTTTTTTAAGCTAAGGAGTTTGTACTTTACAAACCTTTTATGTAAATTGAAGTCGTACTGCAGGATTTGCATTCACAGCATATTGTCCAAGGGAAGTTGGAGGTGTTACCTTTTTCCTTAGCTTTAGCGTCTTTTGTTGTTCGATCCAGTTGTGAGATTCAACAGGTGTGGCTTGCGGATGGAAGATCCTTGTGTCACCTGCCTAGTGTCCAGCTTTTGGCCTGATAATTTCTTACGGGTGTTTGCTTCCTGTCAGTGTAGTTTGCTTACTTGCTTTCATTGGATGGGATTGTCATCCAATCAATATGTCTGTTGTAAATAACCGATTGTATGTTCTAATCCTTTGATCTGGTATATATTCCTACTATCGTCAGGGGGGAGAAGGAAAAGCTACATTTGCCCAAGTCATTGTAAAAGAAAAGTCGTTTGTAGTGGCAGGGTTAGATCCCTTCTAGAGCCTTGAAAAAGTACTATGCACCTCACGTGTCCTTCAAATCTAAATTTTGCAAAGTGTGCGTGGGAATCCCATTTTCTGAGAATGAGAACCATCCCAATAGATTGACAAAGCCTTCACCACTCCACATTCACTTCGGTGGGGAATAAAGTAGTTTAAGTAGTGCACTTTTGGGACCAGCCACTTCCCGTCTCGAATGTAGTACACATTTGTTCTTGCAACGTGTTTCATGCAACTAACGCTTTAATTACAACGTAATTTGATTTTAAAGCATTATTATTTGTTTATATGATATTATGTAGTCGCTTTTATAATTTCCTTTTCATACCTAAAATTCTATCACTTTTTCAAAACAAACAGTTAATGTCACAATTTCTCTCTCACGCTTACTATATCCTTCGCTCTTTCTTCTATTTTGAGTAATATAGTTGGTATGTACTATTTCTCATATAAGAACAGTAGTTTTGTGTTTATTTGAAGACTACATACCGGTTTAGTTTTGCAAACGTACTCTTATATGTTTATTTTTTTATGTTCATTAAAAAACACGTGCATATTTAAATTCAATATCCAAAGACAATTATATTTGAATATTAAACTGAAGTTTTCTAGCCAAACAATAAAACTGAGTTACTTTATAATTTTCAAAATAAAATCTTCTTAACAAATTTAGAAACATGAAAACGAATGCAATGAACTTGCTACCTAAAGAAAGGGTTAAGTGTGTAAAATTTAGAGTACCAAGCTAATCTCTCTCCAATTTTACCATTACATATCCTACCCAAAAATGTACTTCGTGTTACATGTCAAATGCTATTATTATAGTTTTAGCAGGCTAAGTTTTGTTAATTGGTTAGTAACGTTGGAAATTTTATCCTTCCAGACGAGTTGATAATGACATTTTCATGGCAGTTATGAACGATCTACATTCTTTCCAAAAACAACTTTTAAAATAGTGAAATCCTTGGCATAACTTTTAGGTTGTGTTTGGCGCGCCGGATAGGATAAAAATAATCATATCCGGTGTTTAGCACTGCACTTAAAGGCCGGATAAGTAGTCCTTCGAACTACTTTTATCCCACTGGAGTGGGATAAAATAATACCTAGGGGTGGTGGTATAATATTAGTCCGGGTGAGATTGGATTAAAAAAAGGGACCCACCCAATTTTCTTTTTTCCCGTCACGACCACAGCTGCCGGAGGCCTCTTCACGTTCCACCCACCACTGGCAGCTTCCTCCCCATGCTCTGTCACAGTCGTACGTCCACTAGCCTCACAACTTCCGTCCATCGCCGTCTTCACCGCCGATTGCTTCAGATTTCCACCGTCTTTTTCACGAGTTCTTTCAGATCTCCACCAGTTGTTTCAACTCTCACGGCCTCTCCGTCGTCTCATTCACCCACCGTCTCATCCTCCCCCTCAACCCATCTCCTCCGTCCACCGCCATCTTCTCTGTCGCGGTCTCCACCAGTTGCCACAGATCATCAGATTTGAAGATTTTTGTGATATATATATATATATATATATATATATATATATATATATATATTGTAAACTGCTTATCCGACTTATAATCCGGACTTGTTCCAAACACTGGACATGATTTGTTGCTTGTCCAGCCTTATCCGAGAGTATAGCTTGTCCATCCTTATCCGCTCTTATCCTGTTCTATCCCGAGCCCTTATCCGTGTCACCAAACACAGCCTTAGGGTCTCAAACTTCTTATACACACACCCACACCCCCCCCCCCCCCAAACATATAACTCATTTTGAAAGATAACCAAAAAAGAAAGTAATACAGAAGGGCTTTACCTGATTCTACATTTTTGATTGTTTTAGGAAAAAAATTTTATACCTTTAATCCTGTGAAAATTCCTTTCGTATATGCACGTAGGTACAATGGCGGAGCTAGTTGGTGTCACCGATGGCCGGTATATACCACCCAAATGATATATATTTGCTCCTCCAAATTTTTTCTTACTTATATATGGTATATACCCAAAATGATAAAGAGTGTCCACCTAAGAATTATAAAAATACTTAAGAGAGATTTTTTTTTTTAGTTTTTTACATGTTAAAGTACCTAATAATTTTAGAGATATTAAAAAAGAATATCGTTTTAATCATCTTAAATGCTAAACTTACCCAAAAAAAAGTGCAAAGTTCAAACTACAAATAAATAAAGACATAAAGTCAACCTATTTGACCGCAAAGTTTACACTTTACATGGCGACAGAGCACACCTCCTCTAGGCTCTGGCTACCACACCGCATTTCCTGCCTCTACCTTCACTTGTTTTCGCCTCTCCCTCTTCCGGGCTGTGCACGTCTGACGCAAGATCCAAACAGTCGAGCCAACCATCTTGTGACTTTGGGGTAAAAATTGTTTCCCTCAATCAATAGTGCAACGGAAGGAGGTTTTTATGTTTGTTTCTGAGATGCCCTAAGTTAAGCTTGTTGGCCGGTGGCTGGCGGTAGTTTCTTGGTGGGCTCCTTGTTTGCTTTTTAACAGTCGAAGGCCACGACAGCCATTTTCACGATAAGATCCATGTTTGAAACTTAGAAATTTACATGTTTAACAGCTGTGGCGAATGAGCCTTTAATACCCCAATTTTTGTGTTGAGTTTCAGCTTGAATCAACTAGACGGAACCAAGGGAATCAACCATTGAATTCCACTAATTCCAGTAGTTCAGACAGTGGACTTAATCATCATGAGATTTAACTTTTGTCTACGAAAAAGCATGGACAAATATATGAAGGCGTGAGCTTCGGAATATCCTTTTCGCTGAATCACAAAAACAGAAAAAGAAAAATGAAGTGCTCACCCTACTCAATATTTCTGGCTACGCCACTACGTATGTATATATGCATTTCACGTCTTCACCCATAATCCCTAAAATCTAAAACAATGTATTCGGTTTTCCTAGGTTCTCTCCTTTGCTTTCAAAATCATTTTTTGGACTTAGCTTCATCTCAGTGGCACGTTACACAGATGGAGATGAAACCCTACAAAACCTTATTAAGTTAATATATTCAGAGAACTCTGAAGGGACGTGTAGAAGGTGTTTGGAGACAAAAAAAAATCTCAATCTTGATTCACCCATCATCTCTGCCGGTAAGTGAAAGTCATGAGGGAACAAAACTAGTGGTCCTAAGACAATATTCATGCCGCATGGACCACGCATTATCGCTGGGAGAGCCAAGCTAAAGAGGCATACTACGCATTTGAGCTCGTGAAAACAGAAAACCATGGTGGTCCTCACCCATAGGGAGGTTTACAAGATGAATTTGAGTGCTGGTATTTGTGGAAACTTGTGGTAGACTGCCCACTGAATGGAAGTAAAATGGCAGGAGGACGAGGATCCCGTGTCGTCAATTTCACTGCATTTATTTATGCAGAGTCGAGCTCTAGTAGCTTGCAATGTTTAGTCTCTATATTTTCTCAATGACTGCACTTGTTCGGAGTTACCAAAAACCAAACAAAGCCTATCTTGAGATTTGTAAGTGCAATGAGGATCTGATAGAAAAAAGGAGTAATATATACATTTGAATAAGTAGTCATCTAATTAAAAATTAAGTCAGATCGAAGGCCAGATCCATAAGGCTTATATGTTGAATTGTTTATTGTACAATGCCCGGCGTGTAATTGCATGTGTTTCAACATGCCTCTTCACATATGGTCATGCTTCTTTTGAATGAGTTTAGAACATAGATCAATTAAATTGGATAATAGTGATTTTTTTAATTTGAATTTTTTGTTGGGTATGAAATCGACCCGTTCTGAAACTATTGACAAGCGTCCAATTCAAAATCCGATGGCAATAAAGAGAGAGCCCCACAAAGCTTTTACATTGTATTTTTTATTGTGTATTTTCTGATGTGGATCATATTTCAACACAATAAATATAAGCTTTTGTGAGGTTCTCTCCCCATTTTTCGATATTGATTTCGGGTTGTATGTTTTCATTTCGTATTAAAGCGGGTCGATTCAGACCCATCGACTATTCAAAATAAAAAAAATTCACTAATTCAATTGCATGATATTGGCTCACCCAAAAATTTTCTGATCAGATGTGAGGGAGCGTATTCATATGTATAATCTTACATGAGAAAATAGAAAAATCAATTTTTAAGGCATGTGGCGACAAGCTCTGTACAACATGTCGTTAAGTTAATCAATTTCCTCTTTTCAAATCGAAATTATTCAACTTTTGTTTCTTGTGCTTCCAAACTTGTATTCAAGTACACCCGACAACTTGAAGGCCAGTGTGTGTGTGTGTGTGTATATATATAAGGAGCCGATCCCTGTCTACCGGTGGAGAAATAATAATTTCTCCACCATAAATGTAGCCGTCCACGTGTACTCGTGGACGGCTAATTTTTTTTTCTTGCAAAAGTGACAACCGCTGCTCTTTCTTGCGGTTGCAAAATTTTATAAAAATGCCCCGCGTAATGAAAAGGCCCCAACCGCAAGAAAGACTAGCGGTTGGGGGTCCACGAGCAATACACCCAACCGCAACAAAGTGTTGCGGTTGGTCATCACACCCAACTGCAACACTTTGTTGCGGTTGGTCATTCCTTTCTTTTTTTCCTCTTCTCTTCTTTGCTTCTCATGTATATATATATATATATATATTAAAAAGGACACACCCAAAACCGCACAAAAGTGTTGCGGTTGGTGATGATATCCTTCATTTTATTTTGCCTTCTTTCCCCTTCTTTTCGTTGCCTCCCATCTTTAAAAAAAAAAAACCCAACCGCTTAAAAGTGTTGTGATCGGTTATGATGCCTTTAATTTTATTTTTTTTGCCTTCTTTCCTCTTCTTTTCGTTGCCTCCCATCTTTTCGTTGCCTCACAAAGACACAAAAAGAGAAAAAAGGCAAGGGTCCCACAAAAACCTCCCAGCCGCCACACTTAGTGGCGGTTGGTCATCATTGCCAATTTTTTTTCCTCTTCCCTCGCTTTGCACAAAGACACAAAAAGAGAGAAAAGGTGGGGCCACGGAAACACCCCAACCGCTACATTTTTATGCAGTTGGGATCATTACTTTTTTTCCTGCTTCGCTTCGTGTGTGTGTGTTTTTTTCCTGCTTCGCTTCGTGTGTTTATTTTTCCCTGCTTTGCTTGGTGTGTGTTTGTGTGTGTGTTTTTTTTCCTGCTTTGCTTCGTGTGTGGGACAAAGAGAGAAATAACACCCCAACTGCTACACTTTTATGTGGTTGGCTATCATACTCTAAATCCCCCCAACCGCTACACTTTTCCACGGTTGGGTATCAATGCGGCTCATAGCTCGGCCGACAGTCCTATGTTATTTTTTCTTTCACAACCTTCGACTACACTTTTTTACAGTTGGGGGATTTCCTATTGAAATAATCAATGCCCCAACCACTACAAAGAGTAGCTGTTGGGGGATTTCCTTTCTATTTAACGGGTCTTAACGGGTCTCTCTCTTCACACGCATTCAGACTTTCTCATTCTAGGATATCTCTCTCTTTTTTTTCCTCCCCACTTACTCACTGTAGAAATTTACTTGCACTATCTTGAAGTTGGTTTATCCAACGTTGGTGATATTATCTCGAAGCTAATATTGAAGCAATTATCTTGAAGGAGGAGGCAATTGAAAGCAACAATACTACATTGTAAGTTTTGCCTTTTTCATTTCATTTCATTCCATTTTATTTCTGTTTCTTTACAAAAAAATTTCATTTAATTCTATGATTTGTTGAGAATGATATAATTTTTATTTTTTAGATTTTAATATAAATATGGATGCAACTGGAGGAAATTTTTTTTGTGAAGATTCTGATCCACCGTACAAAAGGTCAAGTTTTTCAAACACTGGATGAAGTTGAAGCATACTATAGAGCATATTCAAAAATGATAGGTTTCAGTGTTAGAATTAAGACGACTAGAAAACGAGCAAATACAGACCAAATTTGTTCCCGACTATTTGAGTGTCATAGAGGAGCACCGCATGTACCCCCGGTTGTTAGGATCAGTGACGAAGGGCCAACAAGACAGAGAAAAAGGGACACATTTCCGAGTACCGGCTGCAAGGCCCATGTGTATGCAATACACCAAAAAAATAAAAACCATTGGGTTGTGAAGGGAGTAGAGTTGAGCCATAATCATCAATTGATGACCCCTAGTAAGATTGGTCAAATTCATCAGCACCGACAAATAAGCGTGGCCCATAGACAACTGATATTTACAATGGTCGAGGCTAAAATACCACCTTGTAGAATGATGGGGGTTTTCTCAAGCCAGGCTGGGGGGATTGACAAGTTGAGCTTCAATGAAATAAACCTTTGAAATGAACTTCGTGCTCAGAGGAGAGAGTCTTTCAGTAAGAGTGATTCTCAAGCTACACTCGATATCTTCAGGCACCTTCAGAGTGAAAATTCTGGCTTTTTCTATAGTCTCCAACTGGATGATGAGAACCGCATCAGTACTATATTTTGGGCGGATGCCCGTTCTAGAGCTGCTTACCAAAATTTTAGGGATGTTGTGACGTTTGACACCACATACCACACAAATAAGTACTCTATGCCTTTTGCTCCGTTCACCGGGGTGAACCACCACTATCAGTCAATCTTGTTTGGCTTTGCCCTGCTTAGGGATGAGACAGAGGAGTCATTTACGTGGTTATTTGAAACGTGGCTTGAAGCAATGTATCATATTCCTCCAAAGACCATCATCACCGACCAAGATCTGGCAATGAAAAATGCAATCGCTAAGGTCCTTCCAGATACTCACCATGGCCTGTGCACATGGCACATAAGCAACAAATATCCCGAACGGCTTCACAATGTATATGCAAACCATCCGACATTCAAGAGTGACTTTAATACATGTGTGAAGAAATCGTTAACGGTAGACGTGTTCGAGGAGAGGTGGGCCAAGTTAATGGAAGACTACTATTTGCACAATCATGAATGGTTACAATTGTTGTATGAGATCAAGACACAGTGGGTCGATGCCTACACCAAAAAGTTTTTTGCAGCCGAAATGACTACTACCTCAAGAAGCGAAGGTATGAATGCATTCTTTGATGGGTACGTAGGCCATTCTTCAAGTATAAAAGAGTTCGTACTAGAGATGCATAAAGCCCTTGACAAGCAATTTTTTCTTGAGAGAGAAGCCGACGAGGCTACAGTTTACAGAGAAAGAGCCATAGTAGTTTTTTTTACCTTTGGAGGCTCATGCGGCTCAAGTCTATACCAAGGAAATGTTTAGACAGTTTCAAGAGGAACTACTAAAGTCAAATCAATACAGCATGACAAAGTTGCACGAGCTATGCACCAGAGATCTCAAGGTTTATGCTTTGACAAATGTGACGAATTTTGCCAATCCGTGCTCTTCGTCGGTCTCCAAGGAACAGAAGACACTTTACCGTAGCAGTTTGTATGGACACCTGGCTTTTTAATTGTAATTGTCAACTGTTTGAGCATAAATGTATACTCTGTTGACACGCGTTGAGGTTTTTTAGCGCCAAGAATGCTCGTGAAATCCCTCCATTGTATATCTTGGATCGGTGGATGAAGGAAGCCAATAAAGTACATGGTCACATTCCTTACGTGCCAAATGTTTCAGTTGATTTCGAGCAATCTGAGTCGCTGCGATGTAATCACCTTTGTAACATCATGCACGGTTTATCATTGGATGCAGCGTCAACATTTGATGGGTACAGGTATCAAGTTGAAGTAGCCGCGCGGGATAAGGCTAACCTTGCACAGTTTAGGATGACATTACCAGAAATATAGGACACTCCGACTACTCGGACAACTCCAGTCGGTAGATTCAATCGAGCTTCATAGCCAAAGTGTGCGTTGTGTAATAAGATGACTGATCATGACAAGAGAAATCATTATAAAGTGCTAGGTATCGAACCTGGCAGTATAGTCGAGGCGGACGATGATGAGGAAGAGTGTTAGGGTTAATGTTTCAGTTGTATAAACTGAACTTTTTTAATGTTTAAATTTGTGATTTGGTTTGTGGAATCTTTAAGTTGTGATTTGGTTTGTGGAATCTTTAATTTGTGATTTGGTTTGTGGAATCTTGATATTTTTGGAAAGGCCTATCCGCGCACACTTCAGCGCCCAATTCATAAGTTTCGAAAAATTTTGTAATTTTTTTTGTCACTTTTTTTTGCTCATTGCACCTTAGGCACGCTAGTTAGCTCATTTCTATGAATTTCAGTGAAAATCGAGACACATTATTTTTTGAGTTTTCCTATGAAGGGCCTATTCGCACACACTTTAACGCTCAATTCATAAGTTCCGAAAAATTTTGTAATTTTTTTGTCACTTTTTTTTTTGCTCATTGTACCTTAGGCACACTAGTTAGCCCATTTTTATAAATTTCGATGAAAATCGAGACACATTATTTTTTAGGTTTTACTATGAAAGGCCTATTCGCTCACACTTTAGCGCCCAATTCATAAGTTCCGAAAAATTTTGTAATTTTTTTTTGTCACTTTTTTTTTTGCTCATTGCACCTTAGGCATGCTGGTTAGCCAATTTCTATGAATTTTGGCAAAAATCGAGACACAAAATCTTTTTCACTTTTTTGTTGCTCATTGCACCTTAGGCGCACTAGTTAGCCCATTGTCCAAAATCAAACAATAGTAATAATAAGGCTAATTCAATTTCAAACCTTAATATCCAAAATCCAACAACAACAACAACAACAACAACAACAACAACAACAATAATAATAATAATAATAATAATAATAATAATAATAATAATCCATACGAGCGTCTACTACATCTCAAGGGAATGGTAAGGAAGGCGTCTAGCTATACCCTTTTTTAGCTCCCAGGCTATCCTATATCTAAACGTCAAGACATCTCTTCGAGACCATGACGTATATTCGAGCACATCCGAGCGAGCTATGTAGTCCATGTACTTGAGGACGTAAATCCCGCAATCATGACTGTTATATTGCTTTGGTCGGTTTTGTATCATCATGACCGTCCAAGGCTCTATCATTATTTTACTCGTGATGGCTTCCCCCTTAAAATGTCGGCACGCTAGTGGAATGATAGTAGTCTGCATCCAACAATAAAAAAAGGTTATCAAGCCTATGTAACAAGAAGAATAGACTATGAGCTAAGGTCAATAAATATAAACTAACCACCGCATTGATGTACGTGGAGTACATCTGTACCAGCTGTCGACCATGTTCGTCTTCCCTTAGGCTATCGTATATGTGGACCACTTTATTCTCTGGAAAGAGAACTAAGAGGAAGAAGTGGCTTGCATGAAGAGCAGGTAGCATGATTAGGTTTGCCTCAGCTGCGTGACATTGATAGTTCGCGTTCAAGTAGGAAAGCACGTTTACAGATGGTCGCCATTCACCCTTGCTTGTCCCTCGCATCCTCCTCAATTCTGTGAACTCCTTCATGCTATTCACCATGATGGGGATAACAAAAGAGGCATACATGTTGAGCTTCAAAGTTTGGCAAGGGTTATAATTTAGCTCTCTAACATGGAGCAGATCTATATAAGCGTCCATGAGAAAATTCAAAATTTCTGTGTCTGGCGCCAACACTCTTAGATCAGAATGACCTAGGAATCCCGAAACAGGAAAGTCTACTGTAGCGATTGGCTTCGCCCAAAGTAGTGCAGGTCGATCCAATCCCGTTTGGCCGGACTCAATGGCTTCGTCGGTTGTCCTTTATCTGACCGGATGCTTGGGCGCGATGCCTGGATTCCTACTTGGGTCACCTGACTCTGGCGCTGAGAGTCGTACGCGTCAAGAGGCAAGCGACTAGCCAGCTCCCACACCTGACTTTGGGGCTGAGAGTCGTACGCGTCAGGAGGCAAGTGACTAGACAGCTCCCCTTGGTAACCCCGGTACACAACACTAAAGTTATGAACTTTAGTCATGTACCTCTGAATGGACCTCTTGAGATTGTCAGGAGCCTGCGCGACAAACCAGTCAAACCCCTCCAGCTGCTTGAACACTTTAGTGCCCTGGTCAACCTAAAAAACATGCATAGAAAATATGGCTAATCATTTTCAGGTATGGTTGATAAGGTGCGCAAATAAAAATTGAAACAACACTAGAATGACTTACAATGTTCAATGCCCAAAACTGGTCATAGACCTCACGTGGCGCATACGATGTCTTCCTCACCTGGGAAGGGCAATTCACCCTCGTGCGCGTCACCTTGAGAAACCATTGTAGCATGTTTTTCGAATGCGTCGAAAATAATATAGCTCCAATAATATACAGAAGGAATGCCTTTGTATACGTCACCAAATCGTGAGGAGTGTATTCATCCGGTAGCACGCCATACTGCTCTCTCAGCCATTTAAGTTTGATGTCATTTGTTGTAAGAGCTTCCTTCGGAATTCCCAGAAATACTGCCTAGCCATCTTTGCTATAGATGCAGACGTTTTGCTCGAAGTAATGGGTTTGCCGTGACATGGGATTCCAAGTATAAATCCGACGTCCTCTAATATAATAGTCATTTCACCAAACCGGAAGTGAAATGAGTTCGTCTCGCTCCTCCATCGTTCAACTAGAGCGGATATAAGGCAATAGTCGTGCCGAGACCAATGATGAAGATCGGTGAACATAGATAAATTTTGACGGAGTAATATTTGTATTTGTTCCTTGTTTAGTACCCACTCTTCAAGGTGACCTGTGCTTTGAATTCTTTCCAAAACACCCCTATTGACACCGCCAAATACGTGCCTCGCGACGTGGTCATCGTATAGGATTGATGTATCATTAGGTCTGGGGTTGAAATCCATATCTCTAAGAACAAATTTTGAATTATAAGAAAATTTAAACAGTCCACTGGTAAGAAATAGTAAGAACAATTTGAAATTAACATTGAATTATAAGAAAAATTCAAAATACTTACTTGCTTTAAACTTGATATATTTTTAAAAAATTCCATTAATCTTCCAGCAGTTATCCACCGATCTTCTAGCGTAGATTTGCAGTATGAAAAAGATGATGGAGAGTGAAAGAGTTGGGGAGAGCGATTTATAAAGATAGAAAAGTGAGGGAGAGAGAAGAAAGAAGACCCGTGAGAGAGAGAAAAATAATACCCGTGAACCATGATTTGCATTGTCTTGACAATGCAAGACAAGACAATGTTTTTTTTAAAGGCAAGACAAGACAATGCAAGAAAAGACAAGATAGAAAAGAGTTGGAGTTTTTTTGTTTCATCATAACCAACCGCAACACTTTTATGCGGTTGGGGATAAAGGCATTATAACCAACCGCAACACTTTATGCGGTTGGTTGTTTTTTTAAAAAGATGGGAGGCAACAAAAAGAAGGGGAAAGAAGGCAAAAAAAATTAAAGGCATCATAACCAACCGCAACACTTTTATGCGGTTGGGGTTTTTTTTTTAAAAGATGGGAGGCAACGAAAAGAAGGGGAAAGAAGGCAAAAAAAAAATGAAGGACATCATCACCAACACTTTTGTGCGGTTTTGGGTGTGTCCTTTTTAATATATACACACACACACACACACACACACACACACACACATGAGAAGCAAAGAAGAGAAGAGAAGAGGAAAAAAAGAAAGGAATGACCACTCGTAACAAAGTGTTGCGGTTGGGTGTGATGACCAACAACAATGCTTTGTTGCGGTTGGGTGTATTGCTCATAGGCCTCCAACCGCTAGTCTTTTTTGCGGTTGAGATTTTTTCATTCGCAGGACATTTTTGTAAAATTTTGCAACCTTGCCACTTTTGCAAGAAAAAGCAGCGGTTGCCACTTTTGCAAGAAAAAAAAATACATCTGAGTCGTCCACGAGTACACGTGGACGGCTACATTTATGGTGGAGAAATTGTTATTTCTCCACCGGTAGACAGGAAGAAATTGGTATATATATATATATATATATATATATATATATATATATATATATATATATATATATATATATATATATATATATATATATATATATATATATGGGAGCAGATCCGTTGAGAGCGCTAGCAAACTGGGTTAAGTTGCTAGCGCGATCTGGCAGTCCACGCGCGATCTGTGGATGATCCAGATCTCTTTTTTTATGTTTTTTTAAGTCCGTCCGCTACATTATGTAACAGACTATTTTTGACAAAAATACCTCGTGCTCCGTCCGCTACATAATGTAGCGGACGAGTGCACTACTCTCCCTCTCTCCTTTTCTCTCATTAATTATCTGACGTGTTTCTCTCTTTCCTTTCTCTCAAGTCTCATCAATACATTTCTCTCTTTCTCTCTCTTTTCTCTCACAACTTTTTATTTTCTCTCTCATCCTCCCCCCACTCTCTCTCTCGTTTATTTTCTCTTTCACCATTATGCTGACTTCATCCGCCCAGGCTGGAGAAATATCCTAGATTGCATTTTAAAACTACACAGGTTGGGTCTTCTTCCTGCTCGTGTGGCCAGTGATGCAACCGATGATTCAGAGCTTTCTTATGAACCTAGACATGGATATTTCCTTTATGGTGATTATTTGGTCAGGGATATTTTCTTTAAGGTCATTATTTGAACCCAGGAAAGTTTGAAGATCAGGAATGGAAAGAATGCTAGAAGGAAGAGATGACTGGAGGTGGTTCGAAGACACATCAATGAAAGAAAGCGAAGTTGACAAAGCAAAATCGTCTGGCATTTCACCGCTCAGGTTGTTGTTTTCCAGTTCTAGTTTCTGGAGTTTTGGTAGATTTCCAAGGCCAACTGGAATTGTCCCCGCAATAAGATTGCTTTGGATTCTAACTCAGATTAATGAACTTGACAGCCCTAATGGAATTGAACCCTCACACAGATAACCTGGAATTTCACCTGAAAGTGAATTCGAAGACACTTCTAGCTGGAATTGTGGTAAGCTTTTTTAGCCTGCCCAATTCAGCTGGAATGTCACCGCTCGAATTTCCCATAGCCAAGTCAAGATACTGAAGATTAGTGAGATTTCCAGTTAGAATGTAACTGCTCAGATGAAGTCAGCATAATGGTGAGAGAGAAAATAAATGAGAGAGAGAGAGGGGGAGGATGAGAGAGAAAATAAAAAAAGTGGTGAGAGAAAAGAGAGAGAAAGAGAAATGTATTGATGAGACTTGAGAGAAAGGAGAGAGAGAAAAACACGTCAGATAATTAATGAGAGAAAGAGAGAGAGAGAGAGAGAGTAGTGCACTCGTCCGCTACATTGTGTAGCAGACAGAGCAGGAGTGTATTTTTGTCAAAAAATAGTCCGCTACATAATGTAGAGGACGGACTTAAAAAAATGTAAAAAAAAAAAAAGATTTGAACCGTTCACAGATCGTGCGTGGATCGCCAGATCGCGCTAGCAACTTAACCCAGTTTGCTAGCGCTCTCAACGGATCAACTCCTTCTATATATATATATATATATATATATATATATATATATATATATATATATATTACAAAAAGGTGAAAGTGGGAGGTTTGTGCTTTAAGTTGGAAATCAGCAGGTGAGAACGTCAGATTTTATGAGGAAAAATAGATAGGTGAGTCAAACCATGTGAATTAGTAGTCTGTATGCCAAATTTGAATCCCACACAAGTTCTTTTATTCTTTCCTTTTTTTTTTATCAAAAAAGGTGGCTGAACTGCAAATTTGTTGCTTTCCAGTGTTATGAGAATACATAATTGCACTTTAGGTCAATCGTTTCCTATTACGATTAATCTCATTGCAGACGACCAAAAATCAAAAGCTTAATCTCATTGTTAAGGAATAAGTATGTTTCTTTAAATCTAGTACTAACAAAATCCCAGGAATACAAGTTTTATTATTGTTTTGGCCGAGTACCTGTTGACCTTAATTAGGTTGAATGTCGAGATCTGCACTGGCATAAGAATCATGCTCTGGCCTCCTAAACAATATTTATATACATCTTTTCAACACCGAAAATAATTATATAGAGCATTTGATTGTGGCTGTATTTATGATTGAATCAAAACGCCAACTAGTTTTGACTAGTAAATGACATAATAAGGGTCCTACGCCTAGGGTCCAGATCTTAAAAATAGGCTAATGATCAACTGTTTTAATTTATAATATATTTGTTGTGGCAGCTTTAGTGGATAAATATCGTTATCAAAAGTATTTTGTCATCCTTGTTAAAATCTATAATGACCATCTTTTGTTGCAACGTATTCAGTGATTTGTTTTATTATAACGGAAGTGTTGTACAACAGATGATTCTAGTCCTTAGAAATGAGACTGACATTAGTTCAATTTCATTAGTCTAGAAGGAATAGTGGTGGAATCCAGATACAAAAATTGCTAATCTTTTCATAACGTATTCGTACTGCACTTAGCTGATCTTTCTTAAAATAGTTTGAAGTTGATTTTAAAGGTTGATTAAAATTGATTTAAATATTGGTTTCGAAAATCAGTCTCAAATTGGCTCTTAGGACTTCGTAAATTGAGCTTTTAACTGGAGACCCAACACATTATGATGTAGGAATTTCACTGTTCAACACAACTTGAATTTTCAGCGACAGTTTTTCCCATAACACAAAATTAAAACTTGACCCAATTTGCAGACTTACGGTTAACTACATAGTCAAAAGTTTGAAAGAAACGAGGAATAGTAACATCATCGGATTCATCAGTGATTCGATACTACAATGTCAATGAAGCGCTAGTTGCGTTATAAGTTGAAATAGATTTTGAACCTCTAAGTATGAAATTGTATTTGCTAATTGAACAAAGGAGTTTTAAGAAAGTCAAAATTAGATAAAAATACGAAGATTTATATTCTCACTTTAAACTTTAACCAACCCATCTGTCATGTCTCACATGAATAGTATTAGTTAAGAATGAGTATATTTTGAAAGCGTGAGTAAATTTTGAAAGCAATGGCTTTCTTTTTTGAAAAATATAAGAAACATATACATCATTGGATAAGAAATGAGAGGCTAACATCTCTTACCTCAGAGATCACCGCGACATAACATAAAATCAGTCATTAAAAAGAAAACAAAAAACAACATAGTTAGAGGCCTTGGGCATATAGGGTTTTAAGAAACAAGCACCAAAATGCACATAGATAAAACTTATATCCTAAAGTCGGACTCGTCTATTAACTCGAAGACACCCTAAAAACTCTGATCATCACCCTGAGCTAAAATCACGCACCATTGCGCATATATCCACCACGCACAACCCTCAAACCTATATGATCCGCCCAAATTCAGTGACATCCACCTACCCACCACCACATGCCCACCCACTCAACTACAATCAGAGACTGTTTCCCATGACCACGGCACCCCACGAGCCGATGAACACGCACCCAGTACCCAACGTCGAACAAAACGAAGCCATCACATCTAGACCACAAAAAGCAGCAAATCCAACTCAAGTAATGAGCAATGGCACCAAGATAGGGGGAAGGGGAATAATGAACCCTAGCTTAAAACTGCACCTTGTTCCTAGCAACCAAACACAAATACACAGCATAAACAAAAAGAAAGGGCACCATACTAGGGGATAGAGGAGGAGTAAAACCCTAGCATGAAGCTACATCCTTAGCTCAAACGCCATCACCCTTGTTGACATTGCCGCGGCCGCATTCGCCATTGCTATCGATTCCACCGCTGTTGCTTATGTTGCCGCTACGTCACCCACCCACCACACCCTAAAAGACTACCGAGAAAAAGTACCTCGACCACCTAATCCCCCACCAACTGCTTCTACCCTGCCCATTAACCACATTGAACCATTAAGCCACCCAGAAAATCACCTTTAGATAGCGGACATGGGAGGATCGCGAATCTACACTTTAAGCCTACCACTGACCCAAGAGTGAAATAAAAAAAACTATCTCCAAGCCATCGGACTAGAAATCTGGCCAAGGGAAAAACCAATTAAACATAAACCTTGAAAGCAAATAAAAGGAAGGATGACGCCACCACCAGTCGGTTGAAACCTACGGTGGCGACAAAAACGTGGTTTTAAAGAGAGAAAGAGTTTTAGGGAGAGAGATGAATTAGGGCTTGCCCCGACCTTATCTAAATTATAGATCGGTGCCTTATAAAGTAACTAGTATGGAGCATGTGCCTTGCACATGGATGTGATCGAGAGTAATTTTTGAGGTGATATAATTAGCTTTTTTAAAATCAAATAATATAATTCAATTATATTCTTATTTCTTTTAACTTCTTTTAGAAGAAATATATTTGATGTTTGCAATTGTGATCAATGTTTAAAAATATTCTTTCCAGGCTTCTGGATTGAAGAAACGTTTGATGTTACTGCTGAAAAAAAAAAGTCAAGGAAAAAACTTTTAAAAGAATCAATCTACATTTTTGTTTTTGTAATCTGTTAGATTGGTTTATGGTATACAGTTAAGATTTATAATTTTCATCATTTTATTGTAGTTTGGTTTGATTCTGTGAGCTTTCTATTTTTTTTTCTCTATTCATCACGAGAAGACAAATATGAAGATTTTTTTACTAATTTATTTAAAAAAATTATATTGAATAATAAATAAGAAAGAAGAACTCAAAGCCTTAGAAATGCAATTTTTCCCTTTTTCTTTTTGGTTTAAACAAAGAAGTTTACAAAGAGAGAACTATTGTCTGTTGATTGCAGCATAGAGGGAGGAGGCCAGTTCCTTGTCTCTTTAAACACCAAAAGAGGGAAAGGGGTTTTTAGCGAACATTTAATGAGAAGCTATTTGAAACATTATATGTCCAAACCACAAACCAACACTCACAATATAGACAATTATTATGCATGTGTATAAAAATCAATAATACATAAAATAATATATATGAATGTTATGAACTTATGATTAATGTTCATTTCTGATTCTAATAATAAGATGTAGTGAATGTGCATAAAATCAATAATTTTGTGTTATGAGAGTGATGCCAAGGAAAGGGGGTTCGCAGTTGACATGGAGGTGCCACAAGGAATGCAGTTTGAGTCAGATGCTAAGTGCACTGATGTGGGACACAGCAAGGGTAGAGCAAGGGCAGAGACCAAGGGCTTCTCAGACAGAGCTTGAGGACGACAGTACTGCGAGGGCGATGGTGCATGGTGAATGCACGACGACAGTCACAGTCCGATGCTTAGGTCCAGAGTCAAGGTTATCTATGTTTCTCTCTCTAGGATTCTAGAGTGAGAGAGTAAAAATGTTCTGAGAATGTCCAACTGTTAGAAAATGTCCAAGAGTCCCAAATGAATTCTCAAGACCTCTATTTATAGAGGTTGAGATGATGATGTCATCACGGGACACGTGGTGCTCCCCAAGAGTAACACGTCACTGAGGGGTCCACAGCTGCCCGTGCTCCACTGACTGTCGAATCACATATTCACCCGACCTGCCCCACATAGCGTCGCTCTGTCTGTCTGGAAAGACTGGCTCCCATAATATCGGTGTGGCTAGAGAATCCCCTTGATCTAGCCACCAATCTAAGCCCTTGCAGAGTCCCACAGGCCTGGCAGCGGTGGGGAAGACCCGATGCCTAGCTGTAAGGTGGACTAGGAGCGATGCCCTCCGAAGACTTGCTTCCATCTCGGAGTGACCCGGGGGTCATAATCCCTAGGGGTGCCGACGCGAGTCCCTAGTGCCAGAGCACGTAAGCCAGTCACGGAGGCACCCTAGCGAAGATAGTGTCCCGGAGGAGTCGTCTATCCTCGCGAGTGAGTCCTTGTGCCGGAGCACTCGGAGTGTGTCAAGTTAGCATCTCGGAGGAGTTGTCTACCCTAATGGTCGAGGTAGCATCCCAGAAGAGTCGTCTAACTAACCGAAGGTGAGTAGAAAAGCTCCCTGGTGGAGATAATGTCCCGGAGGAGTCGCCTATCCCTGCGGGTGAGTCCTTATGCCGGAGCACTCGGAGCACGTCAAGGTAGCATCCTAGAGGAACCGTCTACCCGACTGGCTGAGGTAGCATCCCGAAGGAGTGTCTACCTGACAAAATGGGAGTTGAAAAGCTCTCTGGCTGAGATAATGTCCCGGAGGAGTTGCCTATCCCTGAGGATGAGTCCTTGTGCTGGAGCACTCGGAGCGCGTCAAGGTAGCATTCCGGAGGAGCCATCTACCCGACGGGCCGAGGTAGCATCCCAGAGGAGCCGTCTATCGGCGGAAGGGGAGTTGAAGAGCTCCTTGACTGGGATAGTGTCCCGGAGGAGTCGCCTATCCCCGTGGGATACTGCACACTCCAGAGAGTGGATCGAAGCATGTTTCACATCCATGGCAGGGGCGCATGGTGTGGTGAATGAGTGTGGTGCCCTGGGGCATGACATTGTGATATAGAGCCTGGGGGCACAGTTGTATCAGCAGTGGGATGCTTGGGCGTGACAGAGTGTGTATGGTGCCGAGGGCACGATAGTGTGACAAAGAGCCAGGGGCACGACTGTATCAGTGGTGCGCGCGCATAGGCGTGGCGTAGTGTGTACAGTGCCGGGGGGCATGACATTGTGACAGAGAACCTTGGGGCACAGCTGTATTAGCGGTGCAGCGCATGGGCGCGGTGGGGTGTGTATGGTGCCCGGGGCACGACATTGTGACAGAGAGCCTCGGGGCACGACATTGTGATAGAGAGCCTCAGGGCACGACTGTATTAGCGGCGCAGCGCATGGGCGCGATTGAGTGTGTAAAGTGCCGGGGCACGTCTATATTAGTGGCGCGACGCATGGTTGCGGCAGAGTGAGTGAGGTGTCGGGGGCACTATAGTGTGACAGGGAACCAGGGGGCGGGACTGTATCAGTGGTGCGGTGCATGGGGGCGGTGGAGTGTGTATGGTGCTCGGGGGCACTATAGTGTGACAGGGAGCCAGGGGGCGCGAGGCGTGACTGTATCAGTGGAGCGGCACATGGGCCCGGCGGAGTGACATCCGGGCGACGGGGGTCACCGAGTTACTTCTGGGCGACGGGGGTCGCGGAGTGACGTCCGAGTGACAGGGGTCGCATAGTGACGTATGAGCGACGAGCGCATAGTGACTTTTAGGCGACGGGGGTCGCTGAGTGACGTTCGGCCCCTTGAAGAGTAGTGAAGATGTTAAGTATGGAAGCCAAATGCCAACCCTTGGGGAAGGCCAAGGCTAACCCCAGAGGAAGGCAGAGGCTGACCCCCAGGGGTGGTCAAGGCCGACCCCAAGGGGAAGGCCAAGGATGACTTCCTTCTGTAAGCGTCAAGGTGCACCGACGGGCGATGGGCAAAGTGCGACTGTCGGAGCATGATAAACAATCGCGCTTGGGTGAGTTTCTTGGTGACGAACGTGACTTGAACGTGCACGTTTTGACCGGTTGGAGGCGTTGAATATTGCATGTTACTTGTGCGGACGTGTCATGCAAAATGGGATCCCCAGTGGGCCTTTAGATGCAACCAGAATAGGTTGGGAACATAGAGTCACTCATGATGAAGGCAGGTAGGCTTTCAGCTTTTAGCATGTAGAATGAGAAGATGTAGTTTTATTTTATTATATTAAATCATCTTAGCCTTCATTAAAATAATCTTATTTTTTGCATACTAGATCTCAGCTGTCATTGGATGGTTTCCATCATTTTCTTGTGTTGGATAGTATTCTTGAACTTCGTAGGCTATCAACCTTACTCTGATTTTGTCATTTTTGGCCTTTTTGTCCATCCCAATGATGAAGTTGAATTCTTTCCCTTCCATTTTCTCAAGGTTCTTTCTATTTTGCGTGTAATTTTTAGTGTTAGGCGCTCGTTCTTGCCTAAATTTTTACAAGGCATATAGTTTTGAATTTATGCACCTTCTTTGATTGTATCAATTCTGAGACTGGACATCTAATTAAAATTTTGATTGCGTCGAACAATGTTATGAATGCCTGTTGAATGTCTCCAATTACGACCAGTTTCAGCATGTAGCTGCTTTTATCAGTATCATTGAACCATCAATATTTTTGTTAAAATAAACAAATATTCTTAATTTTAGTTTACCTTGATTCATAATAATTAGAAGTTCACATTTTTCATCCTTACAAAGCCCTTTTTTTTTTTTTGTGATTGTAACTTTCTTACAACAAATTTTGCATGCTCCGTACCATGTTTCTTCTTTCTTTTCAATAGTCAATAATCTCGCTTTAAAGAACAATACAATTTATGTATAGAGCTGTTTTTAATTTGCGCCGTATTTAAGCCTTGTTCCCCCCCCCCCCCCCCCCCAATTTTTTATGCATATTAACCCTGTTTTTATTTTTTTCTGATTTTGTTTTTCTAAAAACCTTTTTGTTTCTTAACTGATTATTCAAGTATTTCAGTTTCTTTGTCTTGTTTTTCAGTTTTACAATTATTTAATTGTTTACTAACACAACAATGCAAGAAAAAAAATATCATAGTTCTTAGTAACTAATATTTAGATAATATGCATTATCTAATGTTTATTTCATTTCAACCAAATTAGAAATGGAGTAATAAAGAGATTTCTTTGTTTTGTTTTGTTTTTCTTTGTCATGAGATTTTTCATTTCCTCATGTTAGAACATGTTCATTTAATTTTAACCAAATTTAAAAAAGGTGTCAAAAATGAAAGGTACAATTGTTATTAGCATAATTAACGAAGGACATAATCGTCCAGAAATAATTTACAACATTGGTACTTTTATAGGTAATATAGATGATTAAAGTCATCATTAATATCTAAAAAATCCGTACTAAAAATTCAACGGAGAAAAATGTGACAGAATTATAGTCAAGTCTAAGGTGTTATTGTAATTATCCTCAAGAAATTTCCCGAGGTTATTACCAAATACAAGATTTTTCCTTGTTGCATTCTATACACTAAAGTTTCGACTTGACACTGAACACATTATGGTGTTGATATTTTCCTGATCGACGTTGTCAGCGGACTTAAAAATTTGGATTCAACAACAGCTTGGTATTACATTGCCACTAAATTGCTAATTAGTCTTTACTTCATCTATTCTATATTTTTGTCCAAATTGACTTCTTACGAGTTTCTAGAATAGAATTGAAACTTCTAGCATTACCTAAAATAACATTCACAAATTAAACGAGGAGTTCTTGACATGGCAAACTTCGACAAAAAAATGAGAATTAGAGCCTACTTGAGACGGATCCTAAGACGCTCAAACTTGATTTAGCGTAGATTAAAATTTGTTGATAGGTATTTGACAAACGTATAAAATTGATTAAATCAACTTTTAGAAGCTAAAATACCGAGTATACACCACATTTAATAAAACGAAAATTATGAATAGCATTCACAAATTAAACCAGACTTGACCAAGTAACGTGCCAAATTACCCCATCCTCTTCGTAACGTAACGGACAGTAAAAGTTTATTTAAAAAATAAAAACAAATCTGGCCCGTCCATCCGCGATGGATGGACGGAAAATTGTGCTGGCAACTTAAGCTAAGTTGCCAGTGTTATCAATTAATCATCTCTACGCGTGTGTGCGCGCGCGTGCACGTGCGCGGGCGTATATATGTGTATGCGTTGTGTGTGATTGTGTAGGATGAATATTTCATGATGAAATGAAAGCAAAGTAAATACACTATCAAAAGACTCACTCCTACGAATTTGCTAAAATGGAGAATGTTACAAATTCATAGTTTAATGAACAAACCAATTTACAAATGAGTAAATTTTAAAGCGAATGGCAGACCAAAAACCTTCATCCAAATGTACTCTCATTTCCATCAAAGCCCAACCCCCCCCCCCCCCCCCCTACCACCACCACCACCACCAAAAAAAAAAAAGGAAAAAAAAAAGAAAGAAAAAGATGGTGGACATGTGTATAGGTGGTTGAAGGGTTGGTGATGGGTGAGTTAATCTCCTCTTGGACGACATATGGCGGCATTGCTATCAGTTTGGACGTATGTCTGGTGGCTTTCTTGGTGTTTTAATGACAACTAGTTTTGATTTTGTATGTTGCACAAGGGAGCAACAACTGTCAAAGTATTGATTGAGAGATCTCGTACTTGTATACGTAATAACAATAACAAAATTAGTGGTAACAAAATAATAATTAAGAAATCATTTTCACCTTTTTATATAATTTTTTCCACCAATTTTTGGCCTTAAAAATAAAGTTGAGTAATAATTGTTAGCTTTTGAAAACAAATGAAGATAAAAAGTAATACATGAAATGACAGAAATAATTGGTCTCAATTGATAGCAGTAATAGTGATAATTCTAATTAAAATTACCTGTATATTGAGATTTGTGTTACTCAATGTCACTAAAAAGAAGAGTAATCATACGGCAGTCAGTTACACACACACACACACACACAGAGACTAAAGACAAAAGTTCAGATATAAAGTGTAACGATCCCGACGGGTGTAATTGTTATTAGCCCATTAGTTAGTGTTTTCCCGGAGGTTATTACCAAACATAAGATTGACCAAAAGTTGACCTTTTGGCCCAAGTCAATTATTACCGTACCATATTTACGACCCAAAACAATGGAAACCGACCCCACATAAAAGAAACAGTACTCCCAAGCAATCTTCTGTTCAGTAAGCTGCAAATAATCGGACAAATATACTTTCCGTTAATTCTTGATGCCTTTCTATTTCCGTAGTTGTTAACTATAAATTTTCTGCGTATTTTCCGCTGGAAGACTTTCCCTTTTTTTCTTCTTCTTCTTCTTTTTCTCCTCCCCTCTCTCCTCTCCTCTCTCTGCTCCAGCAGAGTCTCTCTGACTTCCCTCTACCTCTGTTTAACCGATCGATCTCTTCACATCCCCAAGTAACAAACTATCAATACAATATGGGAAGTATCTTTCTTTTCTCTGCTTTTGAAGCCATGTATGTGAGCATTGAAGCTTTTGCTGAGGAAGTGAACTGAATTGAGAATTGGGGTGAATTGGGCGAATATATCTTTTAATGGGGAGAGACAGAAGAAAAGGCTTTGATATGAACGAAGCAATAGAGTTCTTGTCCCAGTTGTCGGTGGAGAAGCCTCTGATTCCTTTTGTGGTACCTTTGGTATTGATCTTATGGGGCTTTGAGAAGTGGTTTTTTTCTCTTTCCAATTGGGTTCCTCTTGCTGTGGCCGTGTGGGCAACTATTCAGGTGTTTTTTTTTTGGGTGATCTTTCTACTGCTACTTAATGGCTTTTTGTTTATATTGGTGCTAGGTGTGGTTGTTGCTAAATTAGGTTTCTTGTAATTTATCTGGCTATATTACCTTCAATTAGTTTGGTAAATATGATTTTACATATGTTGCTGATAATTATCTCAGCTGGCGGCGGTGTTCGGTTATTGGTCTTCATACTTTTTTGATATCACATGCTGACTTCGAAACTTTCTTTTTATTTTTATATAGTTTGGCGTGTTATATTTTTGGTTTAATGGTCTTTTACAAACGTCCTTATTTTCTCAAATAACTTAATACCTTTTCATCCCCGAGTCTTCCATATTTCTCGCTGTGTTGTCTGCATGTTTCATTTATTTTTCTTCCGTTTTAATGACAGTTTCATTTGGTGTTGCTTTTATTTTCGCCCATATCATTTGAGATCAAAGTCATCAAAGGTGATGCTTTGCTAATGCTTGCTGGTATAGATAGTGATCTGCAATGTTGGAATATTGGGGCCACCCTTTATATTGTTCTTGACTCTTTTGGTTACAAAGTCGTTAAATTTGTTTGTTGCTACTTTTATTTCCCTCCTTATCGTTTGAGCTCAATGTTATCTAAGCTGATCCTTAGCTATTGATTGCTGGTAGAGATAGTGATCTGCAATGTTGGAGTATTGGAGCCACGCTTTACATTGTTCTTAACTCTTTTGTTTACGAAGTCGTTATATTTGTTGTCTGCGACTCTTTCATGGTTGTTTTGAGAACTCTGGATTTCGTTCAATGAAATTGAGGAAATGTCTTTCTTTCGGTACTCCACGTGCATAAGTCAGGCAATTGTCATTCAGTATGTTCAGTACTCCATCTTTTGGTAAGTTATTCTGGGGGGTACTGTGTATCCTCTAAGTTGATTTGATATGACATCTGGCTCAGCTTGGCTTCTACATAGTTTACTAGCTTATTGCTATTCACGTCCTTGGTAATTATTCCTTTGAGGGCAGTTAGTACAATATGTACCATCCGGAGATTGTTTTATGATTTTACTTTAATTCATTCCACCTGTGGATCCTAGGGAAGCTAAGGGACAAGGGGATCATGGGAAAACGTACGCCCCGTAAACATTCACATCAGTTTTCTTGCTTTTCCTCGTTTTTTTTTCTTTTTCTATGTTTTAGGGGAGACATGCAGATATTCGATAACGAACGTGTTGCTTTTAGGTAGTAAAGGAGAAAGACCCCAGCCTATCGTAGGATCAAGTTCCGTATGCAAAGTACTTTCTGCGGTTGTTCTGCCCAATAGTCTGCACCTGAAGCTGAGTTTTCGGATTTTTATTCTGGATATAATTTACCTTTTGTTCCAACTAGCTTCAAGACTCGTGCTGCTAATTGGGGTCAACTACATATTCATGTTAAATATGTTTTGAAGCTGCACAGGGTCTGACATTGCATCACACTGTCCGTCATCAGTTTGACACTCTGCATCACACCGTCCGTCAATCTATATAGATGTGAAGATGTGATGACTATATTGAACGGCTGTACATTAATCGATCTTTCGTGTCTTGTGGGTATTATTTTAGATATTATATAGAGAAATAACATGAGGTGTCAACCTGTTATCTGCAGTATGGGAGTTATCAACGCCGCATACTTGTGGAAGATTTGAATAAAAAGTGGAAGCAAGTCATACTGCAAACTGCGGTAGATTCTTCTTTCATTTTTTCGTTCTTGTTTCCATTTTATAATGAGCCTCTATTAAACAATCTAGCATAAACTTTCAACAGCCTGTAACACCATTGGAGCAATGTGAGTGGCTGAACAAGCTATTGATGGAAGTTTGGCCCAACTATATTAACCCAAAGCTTTCTACAAAATTTTCATCTATTGTAGAGGTGACTATTCTCGTCCTTACTTCAGTTGATGGCTAATTTTATATTTTCTGTCTGCATTCTTGTGTCTCTATAGTGTCCATCATTGCATCTGTCTATTTGTATATATATGCACAACAGACACAGACACAATACACATTTATGGATACTAGTAAGGATCACGTGCTTTGCACGTTATATAGTAATCTGAAATAAAAATATTATGAATTTTGGTGAAAAATATTATGTACATATGCATGTATGTATGTATGTACATATGCATGTACATATGCATGTATGTATGCATGCATGCATGCATGCATGTATGTATGTATGAACTGGAAAGCCAATTACTGCTAGGAGGGACAAAGGCTTAGTTGAGTTTGCAGTTTGCTAGACCAGTTCTTAAACTCGATTCTAGTTAACTTTACTCGTTAATTAGTTGTTGCATGCATCTGATGTATACTTGAGTGGACAAAGCTATAACAAGTAATACAGATTTATTAGCAATATCATATGCAGGACATCACTAACTAAATTTGGAATAGGTCTTTTTTAGGGTAAACAGCAGCATCGAATTCTTTCTTTGGAAGCACAACAAATATGTCCATGAAAAGTATTAGCACACGAACAAATGTGATCGAAGTGCAATAAAAATGCAATGTATAGTCAAAACAACGACAAGAACACATATTTGGGAAAAGCCTCACCTATCTAGAGAGTAACCCAAGTTCACCATAGGAGAAAACCAAAGTAGAATGAAAAGTTAAACTTCAAACCCTTAGCCATTTATTCACTCTCATTTCTACAGTAGGTATACCACAATGCACTTGCTTTGTAAGCTCCAAACTTAGCAACGTGGAGTAGCGTCTCTCTTTGCGTGTTACTCTCGACTATGTCATGGCTTTTGCAACATGATGTTACAGCTTGCAGCTTCAGAGGTGCACGACTTATTGTGCGAGTAACTAGACTTTGAAGCGACTGACCTGGCGGCTAATTATATGCAACTTATACCTCCGAATGAATCCAACAGCGATATGACTAAAATCGGGAGCGGCAACGAAAGTATACCTAATATAAGTTACCTGCTGTAACGTTTTAGACGCTCCCGCTGTAACATTTTAGATACAGCCAAGTTTTCACCCGTCTAGCGATGTTTCATATATCCCATTTCCATTTAACAGCAAGTACTCTAGGAGATACCCGATAACATACTTCACAAGCAATGCATTATTGAAATATATTTTTGACTTGACCAATCGTCGTGAAAGTATAGAAACTAGAAAGTATGGGCAAATGACTGGCGTGCAGAGATCACTTAGCTATAGAATACCATTTATTCTAGGTCTTTAACTGTCTGCTTTTGCGATTATGGGTCCACTGCCAGACATTTGCCCATATTGGACTTGTTTATGTAACTATATCTATATATCTTCACTAATACATCAAGTTCTTTGTCAAATATGATTATATTTGTGGACAAAGATTGGCAGATTAGGTAATTGCCATGAATTGATGTCAAATCTCATTAATATGTAAATTCTATTGGAGATGAGTTCGTTTGTGATCAAGTGGCCTTATGATCTTTGGTTCAAAGATTGTCCTTAGTCCTAACTAGTTATGTGCGGTTACATGCATAATTATTAAAGGCGTAGGCGCACCTCAGGCGCAAAGGGTCCTTGGAGGCACAAGGTGCAGGCGTGCGCCTTTTTGAAGTGAGGTGCGAAAGACCAAAAAAGGTAAAATAGATATTAGTGCATTAAACCAACAAAATCACGTGAAAAGATCCAGAACATGCAATTTAACAAACTTCCAACACTAGAAAAAGTTTCAAAGCTAATGAGAAGTAGTTAATCCTAAGTGAACATGAAACATGATCGACATCATCAGTGAGGGCGAAGGCAACAATGCATTCTTCAATGGGTATCATAGGCCCCAAGTCCGATTCCTCATGAATTTTATCTTCTTAGTGTACAAGGTGAACTGAAGGAGTAGTAGATCTATTTGAAAGGGAGCAGTAGTCAACGACGTGGCACACAGCAAAGTGAATGGCAACAAGAAAATCAATTGATTGGTCATTTTGGAGTTTTTAGTTTTTTTTTTGGGTTTAGATATTGATTTATGATGTTATGAAACAAAGAATTAAATACAATGAACGATTTTAATGATGCGACGATGCAAAAATCAAAGACTTAAATTCTTTTTGCGCCTCCACCCCCTCCTTGCGACTTGCGCCTGGGCACACTCGTGCACCTTTTTGAAGGGGCTGCACCTAGCCCTCGGCGAGGCGCTCTCCTGGACCTTGCACCTAGTCACGCCTTTGATAGCACTGGTTACATGTGTAAAGCTTCAAGTTTCTGCATGAGTGGATCACATCTTTAGAGTTTCCTCTTCGATTCAATTGCTATGGTTCCGTTGTTAAACTATAAGATTATTTGTGTAAGTATGAAACTAAGTTTTTTTTCAAAATGTCTGCTCCTTCGGTTGTTTCCCAACAATGATTTTCCTTCAGGAGATAGCATCTAGAAGTGGTTCTGGAATATAATTGGCTATGATGTACTAATAATATGACTACACACACGATGATCCTGTCTTGATATGTGCACATGGAGTAGCATCAACTTATACCTAAGTTATAGCATTGTAAGGCGTACAGATACACCAATGGTGGATTGTGTAAAAGATTCTCTCGAAAAGGTAATTTTGGTGTATGACAGTAAATTGGGGGTACATCACGTGTAACTTCTATCCTCTCCTTAGATATAGAATTACGTAAATAGAAACGTTGAACATGTATGTGTATATAATTTTTTTGGAACTAGAGCTGTGAGCATCCCGTTCAACCAGATGCTGAATGAAATATGCTTTTGTTCTTGCTATGATGTTTTTAGTCTGGAAGCTACTAGAGTGCATTTATTGGTGTTATAGAAAAAATCTTGCTGGAAGATTGTATTGTTTTATACCAGATAACACAACTTTTTCCCTGCAGAAACGTTTGAAGCATCGGAAATCAAGGCTTATTGTAAGCTTTCTTTTGCTATATGCAGGGATCAAATAGCTAAAATATTACTCACTTTAAACTAGCTACTTTTTCTGTAGGAAAGGATTGAACTGCAAGAATTTTCTCTGGGTTCATCTGCTCCTATCTTGGGGCTGCATGGGACTCGGTGGTCAACCTCAGGTGACCAGGTTTGGCATCTTTTTTTACTTTAGAATTACATAATTATTGTTAGCACTTTGCATACGGGGAATATAATAGCTTCTGCGGGCTGACATAGAAATCAGTTGTTTTGCTGTGAAACCCAGTCTGAAAGTATTGAGAGGATGCTGTATGGATGAGTTAGTGTATTTTACCTACATCCTTTTTAAAAAAATTATCTGGTTAGTATCATGTTGCTGTTTTCTTTCACATTTGACACATTCTTATCAATTTATTTGTCATGTTAGTAATTTATTGCACAGGGTCCTTGGGCCTGTTTAGCTATGCGATCGATAATTTGGTGTAAGCCTACCAAATGAACAAAAAAATCCAATTGCATCTTTGTCGAATTTTAATCTCAGAAGAGCAGATATTCTTTTCTCATGTTGCTAATTTGATCATTATTATTTATTTTAATCACAATCAAACATCAGTATGAGAAACAAGCAGATCAAGTGGGTTTTCCATAATTATAAACTTGTTCATAGTAGTGATCTAGTCTTGGTAAAATTTGATTGCAGAACTGTTGGTTGGTTTAATGTCTATACCTTTAAAAAAAAATTCTTCATATGCAAATTGGTAAGAATTCAACGACGGCCACTGGCCAGATCGCAGAAGGGTGGGTGGGCTCTTTGTGGAAGTGGTATGGCGAGGCCGGGAGTTGGGGGAGGAACAACCATAAACTCCAGTGAACAACCATGGCATATATGTGACTAATATTTGGTTTGACTAGGGAGCTGGTGCGATAATGCTAATAACATGTACTGGTTTAGTGTACTTCATACCAACTTCTTCTTTTGGTTACATGTAGTTGAAATTGACAGAAATTTCTACTCCCAATTATTTATAATACTATGTTTGTGGTACTTTATTCCAGCTCCTTAAGGTCCTGCTGATGTGAAGTGTCTTTTAAAAAAGATATTACAGAATCTTTTTGCATCCTTGGTATTGCATATTCCTCATGCTTTGTATTTTGACAGCGAATCATGCGGTTGGGTTTTGACTGGGACAGTACTGACATTAGTATAATGTTGCAAGCTAAGCTGGCAAAACCATTGTTGGGAACTGCCCGGATAGTCATAAACAGCATCCACATCAAGGGTGATGTAAGTATAGTAGCTTTGAATTAATTGTTTATCTCTGTTCTGTTTTCTTTTGTTGGATGAAAGTACTGAAGTTGTGCCCAGAATAGATAATGTGGGATCTGTTTTTAAAGCAATACATAACTTTTGCTGTTGATACAATTTTCCATTGCAGATGCTACTTTGGTAGGGAAAGATATCCATATGACATTGGTCACCCATAATTTTTAGTTCTAATTTGATGCATTTTTTTGGTTCATAGAGTTTCTTAATCAATCTAACACACTAAACGAGCGTTATCATTATCTTTCTTTTAGCGTGAGTATTAGCAATATTTCCACTTGTGGTTAATTGTCTCTACTGTTAATTTCTCCTGATTGGACCGAAAGGTTCTTTTGTTCCTTCGTTTCTCAAGAAGGCAGTAGAATCTTTTGCTCATAGTTCTGTATGCCTGACATATGGCATGCTCGGAGTTACGATCATGAATAATGTGCTGCATCACTTTTTTTCTATAGGCATAAGCTGTTATTTATTGGGTCGAACAAGGCCTATCAAAGACAAAAGGCTCGAACCTTATACCTCGCAAATCTATGCCATCTGAATTGAAAACTTAAGCATATGGAGAATGGGGCCAAAAGTGCATATGAAACATCCCTTGCTTGTGTTTGGCTCCCTCATCCCATTATGGTAGTGCATTTATGCAGTCAGTTAAGCTTATGCACTTGCTGCACTTTAATCAATCTGTCCACACCAATGGAGACTTGGTACCTCTGAAGCACGGACACCTCTCCTAGGTGGAGGTTTGGTGTCCTAAATGGACGGACACCCCGACACCCTCCGGACACCGCCTGACACGTGTTGGACACCGCCAATCGGTGTCGGAATTTTTTTATTTTTTTTTATTTTCCTACACCGTGTCGGACACTTCGTCGAGGAGTGTCGGATACGGCAATCGGCAGTGTCGGAACGTTTGGGGCCAATTTCAGATTTATTGAACTATTACCGTCTTCTTCTCTCTCGCCTCACGTCCGTCTTCTTCTCTCTCACCTCGAGTCTGCTGTCTGCCGACCACATCAAGGCTGTCGTCGGTGTCGCTGGTGTTGCTGGAGCTGGAGCTGTCGCCGGTGTTGCCGGAGCTGGAGCTGTCGCCGGTGTTGCCAGAGCTCAGTCGACGAAGATCCGAAGTCGAAGCCAACGGATCTGACGCTACAGTCGCCGAAGGAAGAGAAGTCAGCTGTTGCCGCTGTCGCCGTCGCCAGAGGTCTCGCCGTGGTCGCCAGAGTCTCGCTGTCTTCGCCAGAGTCTCGCCGGAGGTCCTCCGCCACCGACCCACAGGTCTCTTTCTTCTCTTATCCTCATCTCGTCTCCTGTTCTAGTCCTCTCGTTTCTTTCTTTTCTTTTTTTTCTTTTCTCCCTTTGTCATCACTCCCTCTAGTTTCTTTCCTGTTATTTTTTCTTTTCACCCTTTGTCCTCTCGTTTCTTTCTTTTCTTTTCTTTTTTTTCTTTTCTCCCTTTGTCGTTGCATTTCCAGTACATTGGACTAAATAAATATTGACCAAATAAATTATGACTTGTATTTAAATTCCTTATTTTAACAGTTTTTCATTATTTTTGTTAGTTTAGATTGTAGAATATATTTGATATTTATTAAATATATATAATAAATAATATATTAAAAAATAGCGGTGTCCTGCGGTGTCCAAAATCTGAATTTTTGGAAATTGCGGTGTCCGGTGTAGGTGTCCAACACCGACACCGTGTCCGTGTTCGTGCTACCTAGCTTGGTACACTGGCCATTATCAAACAGCTCAAATAAGCTATCCTAATAAAGTTAGATTGTCGTGACCCAGTCAATTCTTCATGTGATTGGCACACTCATTACTATAACAACTAAGCTAATTAGTCTTTATTTAAGACATTAAATCCCTCTTTTGAGGCCAAGTCTTGTATCTTGCATATAATGAAGAGACTCAGGCATTTCCAGGAAGGTGCTTACTTGATGTCTTGAGAGTCACCATAGGGTTGCGTCCAGAATAATCCTTTCGTTCTTGAATTTATTGTACGTCACAATCTTATATTAATTTGGACTAATAATTTGTTGGTAATCTGTCTATCTTTTGACATATATAAACTTGGGAAACACTTCTAGATGCTGCATATAACTGTAAGAATTTCCATATAGAGATGAAGGAACTCTTTAACATACTGGATGGTATATTTGTCATGTTTAATTCAGCATGGCTTTTGACTACAGTGATTCTAACGCTCTCCTTATATTTAAACAGCTTCTCTTGATGCCAATTTTAGAAGGAAAAGCTGTTTTGTACTCCTTTGTATCCACTCCAGAGATTAGAATAGGTGTTGCATTTGGAAGCGGTGGAAGCCAATCTCTACCTGCAACAGAACTCCCTGGTGTTTCATCTTGGCTGGTATGTGAAGCTTGTTAGTTTTGAGTAAATTACAGCTTATGCCTTCAGGTAAAACAAAATGCCACCTCTGTTAATTCTAATGTCCGACTTACCATCGCTTGTGCAGACCAATTTCCTAGCCCCTACCTTTTCTCTCCTTTTCAACTTTACCCAGCCACCACTGTTTTAAAGGGAAATTTTTTCTCCCTCTCTAATACACCACCATTCAACCCATTAATGGAAAGCTGATAGATGACTTAAAGGAAGTACTCAACTCTTCAGATTCTCAAATTATGATAACCAAGATGGCAATGAATCTGGAGGCGAGGCAGAAAAACTCAAAAATGCCAAAGGCGCAAAAATTATCTCCAAGAAGATTTAGTTCTTCAGAGTAATACCAGCTCTGATCGTCCTCTTAAAAAATATTATGCATTTCAAATGAATAAGGATAGAAGGTGACTGAGCAATGTAAAGCACTGGTATTCTTTCTAAAAGTCATAAGGTCAAATTGAAAAGCATATACGGCTGATACCAGTGAAAGAGAAGAAATTGCAGTTCACAGTTCTGATGCCCTTAGCAGTGGCCATAGAGTTAATGAAAGGCATATGGAAAAGAAATACTACACTTATCATATTTTTAGATAAACTAGAATCAGTGGCCCAGTGTGGAGGGAATACCTGTATGAACTAGAATAGTTGTGAAAGAAGTGGCTGAATTGATATCAAATACTAGAGGTGACCTTTACGTACAAGTAATATGAGCAAAGGAGGAGTCATTCTCTGGTGCAAAGGCTGGGCAAATTCATACGTGTGGAAAATTACTTTGACTAAGATATAGGCACTCAGATGGTCCTCCAACCCCTTTATATCTGACAGAAAGTTATAGCATCTTCCTATCAGGATCAGTAATCAGATCCCATTTTGCAATTCTAATCCTCCGTTGGTTGCTTTTACCATTAGCTTTTTGTCTATGCTCTGCTAGGGTATTGATACCACCTTCACTAACCTCTTCAGGTCCCGCTGACAGTACCTCAACTTCTCAACAAAGAAATAACAAAAGTATCTCTCACAGAGAATCACCAAAACCGTGAAAATTGCAATCCTTGGAATAATAAATGGCTGTTTTTTTAGTTAATACAGCCTCGCATCTCGGCATCAAGAACTCACCAATCCCAGCTGATTGTGACACTCAAGGATTCCTGGAAACCTGTCAGCTAGATTGAAGACTGTTTCAGCTCTGTCCACAACAAGCTCAGTTCTGTTAGGGTCCTATAACCTATTAGCCCTTTTAGGGGCTGTCTCAGCTTCTCTGGACTCTCTAACAACCTCCAGAAGTTGTTTCAACTCTGCCGGGAGGTTTCGACTTCTTCAGACGACCAAACCTATCAGGCTGCACCTGCCATTTGCAAGCTCTCTTGCATACCATTGCAATTGTGCAAACAATCATGCAAACCATTACCGTTAAATTAACCAGGCTAGACAAATCTGGGAGCAGTTCGATAATAGTGTAGTAGTGCTAACTTCACTTACAAGACTCTAGTGGAGTAACCTAATCACTCTATAAGCATGGCAAATACTAACTATTATATTTGTTGCTGAGGCTCTTGGTAATATGTGAGATATTCATTATACAACTGACGTATTCAAACTACATCAGTACTATAACTACAGAAGATTTATACAATCTTGACATGTGAATATGTCAAGACAGTCATGTTCTTTTTCTCTTCTTATATAAGCCACTGGGTGATGGTGTTTTAGTTGGATGATAACAAGTTTCTATCGTTTCTTGTCTTGTACTCCTGCTAACTAATTTCTTTAGTAGACAGAAGCTGTTATTATTTGTTGATTTTGTTAATTTCTCTGGGATTTGGTTTCCCATATATTAGTTCCTCGTGTCTTTATACCATCTAAGTTCCCTCGTACATTATATTTGTATTTTATTGCGGGACTATCTTTCTAACTGAATTACTAAACATATTCTGTCTTCCTTTTCACAGGTCAAACTTTTCACTGACACCTTAGTTAAAAGCATGGTTGAACCTCGCCGTCGTTGTTACTCTTTGCCATCAGTAGACCTAAGAAAAAAGGCTGCTGGGGGTTTACTTTATGTGACTGTTGTTTCAGCAAACAAACTTTCTAGGAATAACGTGAAGGGAAGCCCTCCCAGAATGCAACACAGCTCTATGATAAATGGTAGTATAGTGAACCACCTCGATAATAAAGATCTGCAGACATTTGTAGAGGTTGAACTTGAAGAATTAACCAGACGGACAAAAGTGGTACCAGGATCGAGCCCTAGATGGGATTCAACGTTTAATATGGTTCTACATGAAGATAGCGGAATTCTTAGATTTAACATTTATGATTGTACGCCTGGAAGTGTGAAGTACGACTTCCTAACAAGCTGTCAAATTAAGGTACTCTTCTGAGAATTCTAGCTCAAATCTCCAATAAGGATCGTGGCTTGTAAAAGATGTTTGAGTATCACTATGCATGTAATAGCACATGAACTCACATGTTATGCCATAATACCACCGAAAGGAAAAGCACAAGTTTCATTTTACACTTCTGCTTTCAGGTCATTGAATGGACTGTACACTTTTCATTATGCTTTTGCATGCCTGAAATAAATCACCGTCAGTTCCGTTTCAAGCAAGAAACGCCTTAAGTGAAGTCGGGAGTTCATTCATATATACAAGAAGAATGCCTTGTAAAAAATGCATTAGAGACCACTTAGATGTTTTTTGTTTTGATGTTTCTCTTTATATAACTCTAGCTTGTCCACATAATGTTAATGAGCATTGTTCTGCCTTATGAAGATGAAGTATGTTGGTGATGATTCCACAATTTTTTGGGCGATCGGAGCCAAATCCAGTGTGATTGCGAAGCATGCGGAGTATTGTGGAAAAGAAGTTGAAATGATTGTTCCATTTGAGGGAGTTAATTCAGGGGAGGTATGGTTTATCATTATCGTAGAATTTAGTTTTCGTATATGCATTTTTGGATTGAAAATCTGATGATTTGGTATGATAAGATTTTATTTCCGATGGCGTTCTTCCAATTTATCATCAAAAGGGAAAGGAATGAAAATTTTCCTTGGCTTGTTTTCTCTGCTGGAAGGTGCTTCTGTCTACTAACTCCTATGCTTATTCTTATTCTTTGGCATAAACTGAATTTTGCAGTTGACAGTTAGACTTGTATTGAAAGAGTGGCAGTTTTCTGATGGTTCACATAGCTTAAACGCATCCCATCTCAACTTCCAACAATCGCTCAATGGGTCATCAAATTTTCTCTCAATAACTGGTAGGAAAATATATGTAACTGTTGTTGAAGGAAAGGATCTTGCGGTAAAAGACAAATTTGGGAAGTCTGACCCATACGTCAAACTGCAATATGGGAAGGTATGTATTTCTATCCTTCATCAAGTACAACGTTCAGAAACTTTGCCATTTCTGCCTTTTCTGTGCATTAATGATTTGTGCGGTGTATTAGCCAGGTTATGAACATCAGTAGCTTTGGATATTAATAACCTTTACCAGCGTAGATTGTCAGACATTGTGAAAACTCCACTAATGCCATAGATCTGCTTTTCAGTCTCTCCAGCGAACTAAGAGTGTCTCACATGCTTCAAATCCTGTCTGGAATCAGAAGTTCGAGTTTGATGAGATAGGAGGTTCGGAATATCTGAAGATAAGATGCTATAGTGAAGAAACCTTTGCAGATGACAACATAGGTAGTGCAAGAGTAAATCTGGGAGGACTTATAGAAGGTTCGACTAGGGATGTGTGGTTCCCCCTTGAGAAAGTGAATTCGGGAGAATTGCGGCTTCAAATTGAAGCAGTGAAAATTGATGGTTATGAAGGATCCAGGGTATGCTTTTAAAGCTTGAATCTGATCATGCTGTCATTAACTTAACTGTGAAATAAATTAGAGATCCAAGTACTTAACCTCAAAACTTCCCCGTAAATAAATAGCGTCTCTGAGCGCAATTGCTATTACATGCCTGCCAGGAGGGATAAACATTGATAAGGCATAGATTGCAATAGCTAGCTTGTGGAAGTCAAATAAATGCATGATGTGTTCACCTTCAGGATAAGTAGGCACTAGTACAGGCTCAAGAGTTCTTCTTGATATGTTATACGGAGCTATAAAGGTGAGGTTTCTCCAAGTGCCTTCATTTTAGAGCAAAGTTTTTTCTCGTTCTGGCTGCTCTTGATTCAGGCTCTTTAACCTCGTGAGGTTTGTTTTGGATTCTGAATCTTTGAAACATCGATTATGTACTGTCATGGCCTGACCCATGCTAATCAGATTGTGGTCCATTCCACAAAAATTATGCTCCATGCATGCTTGGAGTATGAAAGTGGTTAACTCCTCATACTAAGAAGTGTGAACTTTACCTATTTTAATTTAAAATGTTGTTGCTGCTAATTCAGTGTCATGTTCAGGGTTCACATGAAGGTTCATACATGGGTTGGATTGAACTTGTTCTTGTTGAAGCCAAAGACCTTGTTGCTGCAGATCTTAGGGGAACAAGTGATCCATATGTTGGGGTACAGTATGGAAACTTGAAGAGGAGGAGCAAGGTTAGTTATGACACCAAGACGTTCTCTTTTAAGTTTCTTTGATAGTGATCGGCATTGTAAAGAGATTCAATCCTAACGTACTTATGATAATTTGCTATGTTATTCATGGTTGTTTAATGGTGCATAACAAGCCACCCAATAACATGCATAAGAGATTTTAAGTAAAAAAGGTTATTTCCTTAATGATTTCTATCTTAGCAGCTGACTTTGTTACACATTTTGTTAATAACTCATTATCTAAAATGGCTTGGAAGTGTTTCGTGCCTCTCATTGTGTAGTTGGTCTTATCCCGTGGAGAGCCTCATGTGTTATCCGACATTGGAATCTATATTAACACCTTCATTTTCTTACTTTTTAGCTAAACTCACACAATTTTTTAAATGCGGAATGATTATTCTTTTTTGGTTCGTGTATGCAATATAGAGAGAGAAAAGTATAGTGCTTGTATAAGTTTGCCATCCTTGCAAAAGTATATTCTAGTCAACTGAAGTAGCTGTTGATGAGGTTTCTGTGATGCTTGAAGTACATATATATATGCATGTGTGTGTGTATATACACACACACACACATATATATATACATATATATGTGTGTGTGTGCAGGTTTTTACTTTCTTTATGAATATTCAGATTTGTCAGCCATTTGCTTGTTTTTCTATACTTTCTTGCAGATTATCTATAAAACTTTGAATCCAAAATGGAATCAGACTTTAGAATTCCCTGATGATGGTAGTTCATTAGAATTACACGTGAAAGATCACAATGCAGTACTACGCACGACGAATATTGGTGATTGTGTTGTGGAATATCAGAGATTGCCTCCAAACGAGATGTTTGATAAGTGGATACCGCTGCAAGGAGTGAAGAAGGGGGAGATCCATATTCAGATTACAAGGAAAGTTCCACAGCTACAGAAGAAATTAAGTGCAGATTCCCAGTCATCCTCAACTAAAGCGCATCAAATTTCTGGCCAGGTAAGGGCATTTTCCAGGTTTCGCAACTTCTTTCACGTGCCGTGTACCGAATTTCATCTTTCAGAAATTTAGATTTGTCAAGTCGATCTATTGCTGAATAGGGAGACCGTAATAGAAAAGATGAATTTTTGTTTCTCGCTTCGTATGAAGTGCAAGTTAGAATACAGTTCTGGTGAGGTAATTAGACCAGCTTGAAATTTCCAAACTATCTGGAATATCATACTGAAAAATTCTTTGCGTTTTATTTTGTACTACTTATTTTGGTCCCAGGAGTTCTAAAATTCATAAAGCCATTCACTGAGCTTATCCCTCAATTTTGAATTAACTCATCCACTTTTTCTGTAGCATTTTAGCTTGAATGTTGCAGTCTTGAATGTTCACATTTGGATGCATGACAATTATCTCATAATTGAAAGTCGAAATTCTTGGTAATTTCAAGAAAAAGCATCAAATGAATACATTGAGAAAGAAAGTTAATAGTGCATAACTCCATTTGTTTTTCCATGCTCTATTGAATGGGGTGGATTTCAATCTGTATAGAAGATTTGGATGAGGAAGTTCAAGTGTGGGGTACCCAAATTTTGGCTGAGAACTAACATTCTTCTTACAGCTTGTTACGTACTTATTTATGGTAAAAAATGTATAGGAATTACAGTATCTCTTGATGCACCACAAAGTATCATCATTGTCTTACCCTTTTTGTTTGCAATGGTGTTTTAATCAGATGAAGCAAATGATGACCAAATTTCAGTCTTTAATTGAGGATGGCAACCTTGAAGGACTCTCAGCATCTCTGAGGGAGCTGGAAAGCCTCCAGGATACGCAAGAAGAGTGCATGGTCCAACTTGAGACTGAGCAGATGCTTCTACTCAACAAGATAGATGAGCTTGGTCAGGAAATCTTCAACTCATCTCCTTCCTTGAGCAGGAGATCTTCCAGTGCTTAACTCCGCCACACGAATCATCCATACCATTATTCCACTATCTTCTACTGAAATTTAGGTGTCCAGTTCCGTGTACAACGGTAAATAGTTAGGCTGGTACGGTGCAGGGTTCTGAGTTCAAATCCGAGAACATTCAATTGTATAGATATAGGAAACATAGGTCTATATCCATCCACCCTTGAGTTATGGGGTTGAATCGCGGTTCTCTCTTGCTTGCACAAAAGGTACTACCAGTAGAAAGCATAGTTATGGGCCAGCCCTCAAGCTGTACAAGGAAAGTAATGGTCTTGAATATTTCATGATTTTCAATTAACTAACACTTCGTACTTCCATATTTCGTTTTACTATGTTAATGCCATAAGGATGACATATCCAGCCTTTCTGCGGATATATGGTCAACTTCGAGCCCTAATGACCAACTATATTTTACGCTATTGACCATTATGATTTTCTTGAAAAATACATCGAAATTGTGCTTGGAGGGAGGATTTGAGCTGAAAAGGTAATGGATACAGATCCTCTGCAGTAGATTTGGAATCTACTCTAGATGTGCTGTAGCATTAATATCGGCCTTTCCGCTCTCGCGGGCTTCCTCATTGCATTGAATCTGCTTGTGATGAGATCTCCCGGTGGGTGGTCCTTCCCTGTGGTTGTCCGTGATCACTTCCTCAATCTTTTTGTCCCCCGTTAAATGCCTCATTCAGTGGCGGAACCAGGATTTCATCTCAGGGGGGCTAAAAATATATATAAGGAGATAAATATTTTTATAAGTAAAATAGCACACAAAAACAAAGTGCACTTTTCGATAATACACAAAACATACTAAAAAACATCTAAAAGGTCTTATTAAGTTTCATGAGAGCCACTAAGGACTCTTTACAACACAAAAGAAGAGAATACAAAATACACATTTCAGTGTTTACAAACGAAAGCACTAAATAACTACTCGATGAGGCACCGAATATTGGTAGCGTTTGATAATAGCCTCATTTGTAATAGTTTTGAAGACATTCTTCTCGTTGTAACAAACCAAGCTATCATTCATCCATTCGTCTCCCATGCGATTCCGAAGTCGAGTCTTTATTATCTTCATTGCAGAGAAAGCTCTTTCTACAGTAGCAGTTGCAACAGGTAAAAGTAAGACCAATCTCAAAAGCAAGAACACCAAAGGATATATCACATCCTTTTTCAACTCAACTAACTTTATAACAAGTTCACCAATTTCCCTGACTTCATAAAGTTCTTCACAGGAGCGCACATCCATAATATAAGTCTCGAGCTGACTTTGAAATATCCTAAGCTCTATCGGCAAAAAGTCATATGGATAAAACTGTGCAAGATGTATCAACTTTTGCTTATTAAAAGCAGAAAAACCATCACTTGGATCGAGACATGCCATACATATAAGCAACTCTGTGATTACCTCACTGAAACGATTATTCAACTCACTGATTTGCAAATCAACAACCGTTAAAAAATATCAACACGATAATGGTAAAAATTTGTACCTTCTTCAGCATTACGTCTTTGCCTCCCCGGGGCTACAAACCTCGCACTCATGTCCAATGCGTCAATATCGTGTTTTACACAAAATTGTGAGACCTCTTCCAGCAAGTCTTCCAACCCTCGATCTCTAAAGTCCTGCAATCGTCGCTTTGTTATACTTACCAACTTCATTGCATTCACAATGTTTTGATCTTTCTTTTGTAATGCTTGTGAAAGTTCATTCGTCATCCCCAAAATATTTATCATCAAATGCATGTTGAAGACAAAATCATAAGTTGGCACCGAGTTCAAAAGACCCAATGCTTCACCTCTCTGTTCATAATCTGTAGCATCCTCAACAACCTTATTAAGCACACATATCACCGAAGCAAACATTTGACTCAAATTCAATAATGCACCGTAATGTGATCCCCAACGGGTCTCTCCTGTTCTTTTGATGCTAGTTTCTTAATTTAAACCTCGACCACTGACGATATCACCACTCTCAAGGTCACGAGCAAGTCTAATGGCTTCACTTTCTCGAATAGAATCTCTTCGCTTGCATGAAACTCCCACAGTGTTGACTACCTTAGCAACCAAATTAAAAAGCAATGCAATCTGAGCATGTTTTTTTACAACGGCTACAAGAGTTAGCTGACGTTGTTGAGCAAAGCAATGAATATAATAAGCACTTTCATTCTCCCTCTGAATTAAGGTTTTAAGACCATTGAATTCACCTTGCATATTACTTGCTCCACCATAGCCTTGTCCACGAATTCTTGAAATGCTCAATTCATGCATTGCAAATAAACTGTCAATCGCGTCTTTCAATGATAAGGCAGCGGTATTGGCAACATGGACAATACCAAGAAAACGTTCAATCACACGTCCTCTTTTGTCCACATATCTCAAGACAACTCCCATTTGTTCTTTGACTGAAATATCACGACACTCGTCAACTAAGATGGAAAATAATTCAGTTTTCATGTCCCCAACAATTGCATCTCTTATTTCTCCGACAATGGCACTAACAATTTCTTTCTGAACTTTTGGTGATGTCAATTTGAGGTTCTGAGGAGCATTCGACAACACGACTTTTTTCACATTTTCATTGTAATCAGCAATAAACTCTAACAGTTCTACAAAATTTCCCTGATTTTTTGATTCATCAGATTCATCGTGCCCATGGAAAGACAAGCCTTGACGTAAGAGAAACCGAAAAACATCAATTGATGCAGTCAAGCGAGTACGGTATTGAAGCCTACTTTCATCTGTTTGCTTGGACAAAACTACTTCAATACTCTGCTGAGGGTTATCAAAGGCTTGACACTTAGTTAAAGCAAGGTTGTGTACACTACCAACTTCTGTGTTTTTGCAATTTCTCCTTCTTTCTCCAATCGTTAAAACCATGCCTAACAAAAGTACCACCACCCCTTGCTCCCCATGAACACTTCCGAACAAGTAGCAACACAAACAATATGCTTCATCTTTTGCTACACTATACTCCAACCAACTTGGATAAATGTCAAACCAAGAAGAAACAAATCGATGACACTGAGTTCCTAATTGTGTAAATGGAAAATTGTGGTGACGAGGTTGGCAAGGACCTTTCGACCAATACGCTCATCGAACTTTATCTCAAACATTAGGACCATAATCCAAAATATTCGGACGCAACCCAGGATCTGAAATAAGCTCATCAGAATTGAACTCATCGCTAGCTCTGCTTGAATGTCCGGAATGAATATCACGATACACAATGGGAACCTTGTCTGTTACTGTTGGAATCGGAGACTCATTCTTATTAGACTTTAATAACTTTTTCATCTTTGGTTTCTTTTGATAGAACCTTTCCATTCTGAAAAAAAAATATATTTTATTTTAAGTATCAATCCATCAATTATCAATCAAATAACCTAGTTAATTACAAATATTTTATTCTTTTACTTTTCCAATCATGTTTTATTATCGTGTTAACCTAATTAACTTAATTTCAACCCACCATTCAACTAAATCACATATCCGACATCTCAATCCAATTGGGTCCCATCCTCCATCAACCATCTCAATTCTCAAATGCTCAATGCACAATTAACAACATATAATCAGCATGAAAATAATCTCAATTTTTAAATGCACAATTAACACAACCTAAAATTATCAATCAAATAATCAATGCTCAAATGGGATAAAAATCCAATTGGGTCCCATCCTCCATCAACAATCTCAAATCTAAGTGCTCAATGCATGATTAACATCCATAAAGCATCAATTAATAATCTAAATTATCAAATACACAACTAACAATCTAAAATTATTAATCAAATAATCAATTCTCAATAGCAAAAGAAATTGTTCAAAATGCACACTGACCTCAGTCCTCAGAAATCAGAACGGCGTCGCTGGAGTTGGGTGGGGACTGGCCAACTTAGAGGTGAACTTAGATCTGCCAGATCTGATCTGGCCGGAGTCGCCGGAGTTGGGTGGAGACTGGTCGGAGTTGGGGTGGGGACCGCCGGACTGGGGAGGGCCTTCGCCAATCACCAGCTTCGCACTTCGAAATCGGGGGACGGCGACTGGTGACCGCCTGACCGGCGTTACCTTAGTGATGAGCCCAGCCGACGACCGGTGGCCGCGGGTCGGTGGGTGGTGCCGGACTGCCGGCGTGCGGCGAGCCGCGGTGGCTAAGAGAGCTGACTGCCGAGAGAGGAGGAGAGATGCCGGCATCCGGCGTGACTGGTGACTCGTGAGACTGCGAGAGCTTGATTGACGCCACGCCTGAGAGAGCCGAGAGCCCGAGAGAGGAGGAGAGCTGCCGTCTGCCGAGCTGGAGAGGTGTCGACGTGCCGCAGTGTCGGCGGTGAGCCGGTGTCCGCCTGTCCGGTGAGTTTGTGACTTGTGAGAGTCGGCCGAGAGAGGAGGAGAGAGAGAGAGGAAGAGAGAGAAAGGAAAAGTCACAAATGAAAAAAAAACACTATATATATATATATATTTTTTTTTTCAAAATCTGAGGGGGGGCTATAGCACCGCCTCGTACAAGCCTAGTTCAGCCCCTGGCCCCATCTTTGGTGGTTCTGTTGGGTTTGGATGGTGGTGCCACATATTGTAGGTTGCTGGGTGTAGCAAACCTGCTTGAAATTTCCTTGACTCTGAAAGGTTTAAAATTTAGAGTCGCCATCTTAAATTATTAAATAAAGGAAAGATACTCAAAAATCTAAAAATATTCTAAAATGCTAAATTGGCTTCTAATCTACTGAAATTAATGCTGATGGATTCGGGAACTAAGTTATATAACGAGAAGCTATTAGGCACCCGCCATACCCTAATAATCTTTACATTGTTTTTATGATTTTTTTTTGGCACTTTTAACACATAATATAAAAATACATCATTTTAGGACTAATAATTTGAATTCGACAACCGGGGTTAAATGGTGTAGTTACCGGTCTGACAAACTAGAATCAAAACCATCGTAGTTTGATCAAACTGTATGGGAAGCAACCTGAATCTCAGTCTTTGACTCTTATCATATGACTTCTTCTCTTTATCACATGTATGGGCTCTCTAGGTGTTGGGGTTGCTCTCAGCGCAACTGGCCAAGGGACATGAGGACGAGACAAGACCAGACATGTTTCGGTGAAACATTGGAGAGGAGCGGGTAGATGTGTCACGACCCCAACCCACAGATGGGACCGTAAGTTTGGTCTGTGACCGGCCGCAGGCCCCTTAGACTCCCAACGAGAGTTCTGCCATTCTTTAGTCGCTAAATCCAATAGAAACCGCAGCGAAACTAAAACTTTTACCTTCAATACATTTTCATTGCTAATTTTTGTACAAACCCTCATCTAGTAACAATTATGAAAATACCTGTAAATTAACAAATAGTGTCCTTTGTTCCGATGCTTTTCCAATATCATTGCCATCATCGTAAAAAACAGACGTCGGATAGAAATAAAAAATTTCTCACCATCACCTTACTCTTAAACCTTCCAATTGAAATGATAAATAAGAAATGAGCTTCCACGTGCTCAGTACGTAACCAATGACTCAAATACTTGGACCATAGCATGCCAGAAAATAAGTCACTTTATATTATAGGAACTTTAAGAAAATCCAAAATCAGTGAGTAAGTAATCATTTGGCAGAACGAAATAGAGTAAATGGAACAAAAACTGAAGGCGTAAAATCATTAATACAAAAAACCTCATCACAAAACAGTTCCATCTCAACACCAGCTCAAACGATATGCTGCGGTCATGGTACATAGCCCCACTGACTTGGGCCAGTTAGCGTACATAGCTCCACTGACTTGGGCCCGAAATCCTACCTCAGGATAAATATCATTGTGAAAGTAGAAGCGATCACTTATCAAAAGTAATGCGCTTACATCTACGTACATAGCCCTCTTGATAAGGGCTCGAAATCCAACTTTTCCCCGTTAGAAATGGGGTACAACAATTGTAACGCCCCCGGAAATCCTGAGCTCCGCCGCCCAGAATTCCCGGGTCATTAACCTGCTAGATCACATCAAACCGTCAGATCTGTTTACTAACATATACTTTAAAACATCTAATCCAATACTGACTTGAATTCTCCAAAATACAAGATTACAACAAAACCTGCTTGAACTCACACCCTTAAAACCTAGGTTCTTTTCAAACTTGAATCAATAGTACAGACCCACGCAGGGGTTTTTCTATACCGTGGTGATGGGCTCATAGGAATCTCACTCAGGCTCTAGACCATTCCCGAACCTGCTACAGCTTATCATCACCTGCAGAAGGGAATCAAATGGAGGGTGAGCTTTTGAGAGCTCAATAAGGTCGTACAAGGACTACCAACAGGATTACAAAACGATTCCAAGAATCCAACGGACAAAGATTTCCAGAATACTTCAAACCGTCAAAAAAACTCAATGATTCTCAAAATGACCGAAATTCACAGAAACAGATACCAAAATAAACAATAATACCCATGATGGGTTTCAGAACGATTAATAAAAGATCATCTTCAAAATACAACAGAGTTTCCTTAAGATATTTCAAACGTACACAGATCATCAGAGACCGCTCTTTTCAAAATACACTGAATTTCTCAAGGGATTTATTTCAGAGAATACTTTCCAGTTATGACCGTAGCAATTACGGCAATATACAGAACATAGAAAATATAAAATCAACGTTGATCCTGGGCGATTGCAATGCCATTCCGGCACGCTAACAGAATGTACACATGCATGATGTGCCAAAATAATTATTAGTCCACTTGGGTACTAGCCTGCATTCCATGCAGGATTCAAACCAGCCTTATAACGCCCGCCTCAGAACAGAACAGATAACCCAGGTCAACACAGAAAATTAACAATATCAGTGAGCTTTAGCATAAGCTCAATCACCGAAATCAATTCGGATTCCAATAACAATAACCATACTGACATAAGTCAGCATTCAGAATTTTCAGAAGAAATTAGAACTTTCAGAAGAAAAATCACAGATAAACAACAAAAACGATTACGAATAATTATCGAGTTTTTAAGCACAACATTCCAGAAGAACGAATATAGACAATTGTCAAATCTGCTCAGCACACAATAACAGGCGAGCATCAAAAGATTTTCAAATAATCGATTCAGGTTCAATATTAGGGTTTTCTGAGCAATAACATGCTGATAGCCATACAAAATTCAGAGTTCGGCATTAGTCATAAGTAAATCAAAGGAGAACTTACGAGTACGAGCAATCAAAATAAGGGTTCGGACAAAGTCCTTACCCAGAGTTCAGATAGAATCCCTTACCTGGATCTGCAGCTAAATTATCCTAACCGAAAGTCTTTAGCTTTAACCTAAACGGAATAATCGAACCATTAGAAACAGCCTACAGAACAAGATTATAACTTAATACGAACTCACACATGCTCCCAAAATGAACCTCCCCTCACCGGGTATGTCAAATTACTGAAACGTCCATAGGGTGTAAAATTATCGAAATGCCCCTCTCGGACTTAAATTACCAAAATGGTCTACCCGTAAGTAGAATCACTGAAATAAACTTCCCATATGTAAATTTATGCAAAAATACCTTTCTTAGGTCAAATTACCAAAATACCCATTCGGGGTGGCAAATTACCAAAACACCCTTGGGGGTTTCCGGCACCGGAAAAATCTCAAAAATATCTTAACCCACTATTTTAAGTATCCTGATGTCATTTCTGGACTAAAATGTATTTTAGAAATTTTTTGCCCGAAAATCCCGAATCGGTGTCCGGACCGAGCGCTAAAATGCCAGTTTCGTGAAAAATATCTATCGGCCTCAGAATGGCACGAAATTTTAGAACATGAATCATATCAGTAAAATAATATTTTAATGAAAGTTTCAGATCAAAATAGCTTGTTTTGCTATGCTAAATAAATTCAGAATTTCTCCTAATCGGTACCCTAATTTAGCTCCCTTTGCGGATCCCAAAAATTCCCAAAAGTTTCTAGAGCGTACGTCTTGGGAAAATATTGTGGGTTACTGTTTTGGACTTTGTCTAATTTTGGCTCTAACTATTTATGAAAATTCGTGGAGAAATCTGCCTAAATTAATTTTATATATTTAATAACAAAATAGTTACCGTTCAAATTAAGGCACCTACTATTTCACCTTCAAACACACACTATTCATCTTCAACCTTCAGCCAAGACACGTTCATCGCACAAACACCTCACGAAACATCAATTGATTCACTTTTAACACCCTCCAAGTTATTATAAATCCGTTATACTAGCTTAAGGATACTCCAACACAAACTTAAACCCGCAATTCACACCGAATTTGTAAATCCGTAACCCATATATTCAAGAACACAGACACACAAGGCACAAACTAATTTAAACGCAGTAAGGGCAAGAACTGCCTTCGAGAATTGGAGTGAACTTCGCGATTCCCTCCTAGTTCCCTTCTTCCCACACCCCTGCTCTGCTTCTTTCCTCCCTGTTTCTCCTTCCTTCTTTCAGTTTCTTTTGTTTCTCTTCATTGTTTCTCTTTTGCTGAAACTTTCCCGAAAGGGAAAGTTTGCCTCTTTTGTTTTCTTTTTTTTTATCCGAAAATCCTCACTTATCCATCTCATATTAAATTGTTTAATTTAGCTTAGTCATGTTAGATTAAATATGAGGTGGCACTCCCACAATTTTCCTCAAAATTACAAATTAACCCCCAAGATTTTCCAATATTACAAAAATGCCCCTAAAATTTTGAAAATTACATTTTTGCCCCAAAAAATTTTAAGCTTTCACCAGCTTCTAATACCCGAATATTGCTCAAAATTAGCGCCCGTTTATTTTTCGGGTCACGGATGACTATTCTAATTGGCTCTCGAAGTTCGGGATATTACATTCTTCCCCCCTTATGAAAATTTTGTCCTCGAAATTTGCTCGCGGATTTTCTATCACTTATGACGTCCAAGCACTATGCATCCGCTGTGCCACTCTGATAACTATCTCTTGGTAGCTACGCTACCGTTGACTTTCGCACCTAGATTCTTGTCCTATGAATACCCAGATGCAACTGTTTAAATGCAAATCATAACACTAAACTGAAATTCTGTCGGATAATCACTTTACTCTAACTAGTCCAGAATTTCACGGACGATGATTTAACAGATACAGAACTCACTGAGCAGAACCTACACTGCTCCGAATTTTGCGCATATCAAACAGATTAAGTCAAGCTCTAATGCGACAAATTTCCCCTCTCTTATGTTACTACTGCACCAAAGATCCCATCATTTGCACAATTCACTTATGATTATAAGTTCAACTTTACGATCAATGCATATTAAAATAAAAAATGATGGTCAGATATGACCTGCGGTTTACCAAGGCTAACCTGGGTAGGGTAATCAATTCACATGAGCACTTATGCCTCACAACAAACAACAAAACTGTAACCACTAGGCTTTCACTGCACACTCTAATACCTCAAAACAACGAGTCCAAATTACTGTCAAGTTCATAATCAAAAGCCATGTTATCTTAACATAGCTATGTATTACATACTTACGATTCTGCGTACACGTCATAGAATGACAGAAACTATAGGTACTATGAGTTCGTTGCACACTCTGGTGCCTTAAATCAAATAGGTCCAAACTACTACCGGAGTCAATATCGGGAAATGTGTTCTCTTAACACAATGCGAAACATGATTTTGCATTCACTTGTCTTGCACTTTGACTAAAGTTTAAAGCTCTAAATTACCACATCACTTCTGATTCACAGTTATATTATTTACGAAAATCTCATAACCTTATCCTTCAATCATCTGTTTCAGTTACTCTAATGAAATCTTCCGGTTCTAAAAGCAAATAACCAGCAGTTTGTTATCTCAGGTTCAGACAAATTTCCATCTTATACCAGATCATCGAATAACTTATCCAAACTAAATCAGCATTCCCAGAGTCTATTCTCGCTTACAGATTATCTGAGGTTTAGGAATTTACCTAACTTCATGTCCAGGTAAGGAAAACTATGCAAATATTGATAGTACTAATCGCAATCAGGCAATCAAAATACAAAAATCTTTAACAAAATCATGCATATTGGCTTACGAGGTTCACAACAGAATTCTGTGACATTCCAAAAGAAACGACGGGCATAGAAACAATGATATCGGTCTGACGAAGCAAAGTCAATCCAACGACTCAGAGCAATCAGAATCAGAAGGAGTTATTGGTCCTTAATAAGATTCGTAGCTTCCCCATGGCCAGTGGGTCAGATACTACCTCATCAAGTCCAAATAGATTCAGAAGAAAACAAATGAACAAATAGACAAAATTATGAAGAAGGGATAAGCTGACTAAATATGAATAACATCTTCCCCGACGTCTTAGGGAAAGCCGGCATTCAATTAAGTCGCGCTCGAGTTCAATATGTAACAGAGTGGATCAAATGACAGAGTAAAATTCCAAATCCCTTCTTGTACCCTTAAACCAAAATTTTTGGTCTTAACACCAGTCATTTTCCAAAACACTATTCCTACTCATAAATCAAATCACCAACTTAACTACTGCTCAGACCCTATATACTTTCCAGATATGACTAGGGTTTCCCCTAACAATAAACAGATGCGTGATTAGAAAATCACCAATTCATACCTAGTATGATATCAAAATCCTGAACATTAAATGGAATGAGGTCCAGAGAATGATTTTTTTAATCCCAAACATGGACTGTATATTCACAGATAGCCACAAAATAGCCGAAGACTCTCCCAACGGAGTACTTTTCACAAGGTCAGTTCTTAACAGATAAGTTTCACCTTCAATCACTATGCGAAGGTAGAGAATACAAAGGTACTTGACACTCCATAATCAAACCATACATGGAAATCTAATGGATTACCATGTAGTGTACCTGGCATTACGTCATCGGATATAACAACATCCTAAGCAGACATTACACAAATTCTAACTGATATTTTGGGGTCAGCCCCTACTGACCTTGTTCTCTTCCTGCCAAGGAATACCGCTCTTTCTTACACTAGTTATGGGTATCAACAGGTTATTTCTCACAAGCAAACAGCTTTGAACTTAATGTCTCACATTACCTTGCTTAACACATCATCCGATCACTTTATAGCATATTCATCACCTTGACTTCTCTTGCATTTACCACATGGGTGGTCAAAAAAGCTGACTCGCCACCCTGACCAATATTCTGTGTAGGTCAAACATCAGAACTCTACTATGGTTCAATTCTAGTACTTTGAGCTGATTGCTTTCCTTCATCCTGTGCTCCCTTAAATTCCATATCATGCCTTGATCAAATTTCAGAACTCTATCCAGATCTCAATACCACCGAACCGAAGTGGGCCCGAATCTCTGATTTTGCCCCAACCTTTAGCCTTGGGCACCAAACTGTGCTGACTGTAAAACTTTTGCTGACGACTGTCAGCTCCTACAAATCTATTCGGGGAAAATTCCCACTTATCGCTCTTCTATCTACCCTGTGTTTATTTATTATGTCTTCCTCCATTGTCAGACTTAGACTGTTCCAAAACATCTGCCAAATAAAGACATTTCATATCGCTTGTCGATTGAGCTGGGAGCATTCTATCTCTCAGTCCAAGCCTAAGCCCCCACTCAGACTTTTGGCAGTTTCCTGCCTCCAGGAATAACATTCTTACTGCGAATCTAACAAATCATGAGATCTCATCTCAATCTTGTTTATTGACTCTTAATCTGTTATCTCACATTAACAATCCTTTCACATCTGTTCACGAAGTCTCGCAAAATACCAGTCAAAATAATTCTCTAAAGGGTTCCCAAGTGACATAAATCAATTATTGATAAGTCAATTCTTCACTACCATTTTCCACCCTGATCAACCTCGCCTCTCAGTTTATATCCAGCAATTTCAACCTTTGTCACTTCACTTATTAACCGTCCATAGGATCTTACGATATCTAATTAATTCAATCCGATAATCGGATCCTTAATTAGCCTTATCGACTTATTATCGATAACAACCCTTATTTTAGACATACTACCACTATTCCTCGCTTCCCACCCCTCTGAACGCTAAATTATGCACGTTCTAAAAAATTTAGCGCTAACATGGCAAACTACCAAAATACCCCCTGATGGCCGCTACATCACCAACACCCCAAGACAGCTTCAAAACTACTTCTTAGATGTACTGCATCATTTATAGACCAAATATTTCCTCAGATAATTTTAAAGGAAAAATTACCAAAACATCCCCAACTTATGCAAAATATCCCTGGCAGCCATCGCCACAACAAACATCTCAAAATAACTTTAAGACAACTTTTTGGGTGTCTAACACCCCTTCCAGAACTCAAAGTCATTTGGAAAATTTTATAAGAAAATTACCAAAATACCCCCCGCTGAGAGGCAACTTACTGAAATGCCCCCGGGGGTTCACTATCACCCCAACGTCCCAAATCAGCTTCAAAACAACCTTTTAGGCATTTTACAACTCTTTTTGGACTAAAAAGTCATTTGAAAAACTTTATCAGAAAAATTACCAAAATACTCATCTCCAGGTGACAAATTACCAAAATGCCCCCTGAGGGTTCTTGGCATCAGAAAAATCTCAAAAGTGCTTTAAAATGCTATTTTAAGCATCCTGAATTCATTCTTGAGTTAAAAAGTATTTTACAAAATTTTTGCCAAAAAATCCTGAACCGATGTCCGGACCGAGCGCTTAAAAGCTCGTTCGGCCAAAAATAGCTAACGACTTTGGAATGACCCAAAATTTTTAGAAATGGAACTTCTCAGCATATTAAGGTCTCCATAAAATTTTCGCGCAAAACCGCGTTTGTTTGATATTTTAAATTTCATTGTAAAGTTCCAAACTTCTTGCATCCGTTCACCCCCTTCCCGACCTCGGAATAATCTGAAATTTTTCCACGACACAGGTCTCCTAAAAATAACTAGGGTCACATTTTTGTACTTTGGCTAAATCTGACTTAACTATTTTTAAAAATTCATGAAAGAAATTGTCTAAAATAATCCCATCTTTAGCGACCATTACAAGTACTGTTCAAATCAAAGGCACACACTATTGCACCTTTTTCCACACACACTTCCTTCTTCCTTCAGTTGTGAGACATGGCTGTCCCAACTTACTTATACAACCATGAATTCATCCGAAATCACTAAAAATCACCTACGTGAATAACTCATAACATCTAATTACACCATTTAAATTCATGATCACACCCCTCAACCCACGAATCATCCAAATAGACACATCCCCGAAACAAGAACACACACCCACACACGCACACAGTCAAGGAGCACACACAGTCAACACCCAAACACACTGACCACCCTGAAACCCTTTAAAACTCACCCAAACTCCATTTTTTCCTCTGATTTTGGTTTTCCCTCGAGCCTCATCGTCCTCTCTTCTGCGTTTTTCCTTCCTCCCTATTTCTTTTTCTGCTTTGTTCTTTCTTTCCCGAAAGGGAAAGTTTCCTTTTTTGTTTTTTTTTTAATATTTATCTATACCTTAGTTTATAATTTTATTTCATTAGTCATAAAATAGTCAAGGAGGAGGTGGCACTATCGTGTGACCAATTTTACAAATTTGCACAATGGCCGTCCAAATTTTCGTATTCGCAAAATGGCCCCGCAAGTTTCAAAAATTACACTTTGACCCTAAAACCACACCAACCTTTCATTTCACTCCCTAACACGTAATCATCATAAAAAAATGACACTACTTAATAGCATATGCATCCTATTCACCTTATTTTCTTAAATTATATTTTTGTCCCTTAACTTTCCAAAATTACATTTTGACCCTGAAGGCCAAACTAACATCCCATTTTACTCTAATTAATCGATAAAAATAATAGCATCGATAAAAATAATGCCCTCGATTAATCTAATTCTTGCTTAGATTAGATCAAGGTATTACAAGCACATCCTCTAAAGCCTTGGGGGTAACAGAAAAATATCGCAGTACCTTCCATGCAATGTTTTCCTTCTTCCCTTTGTTCAGTTTCTACCTTGAACGAACAATACACAGTCGTTATTGCACGCATCTATCCGCTCATAGCTCAATCCAAGTTTCCTCATCATCTTCTTCGCATCATAGTATGACGGCGCAACTTTTCACTCTCCGGCAAAATTTCTTTGATAAAAGTAACAAACTTGTTAAATCCTTTCTCATTTAGCCCGTTGTCCGATTTGACCTGTAATAACCTACTAACCGCAAACAACGATGTGTGTTTCCAGATTCTATCCCACAACAACTCCTCCGTATCTCTCAACAAATCATAAAAATGATTAGCCCCTTCGTTCGGCTGTAGGGGACTGTCATCGCCGTTGTATTCACCCCATTCAATATTAGCATGCCCAGCATCCATAATCATATCTCGGTGATCATACTGTGCCTCCTCCCTAACGTTAGCTCGACTAGCCGGGTTGGATGACAATACTATCGTTTCCCTGTGCTGCATCCACCTTGTGTATCCACCCATAAAACTGTACCGAAAAAGATGCCATTTTACCACCATTTTCCTTCTCCAATGCAACAACTCACATTTATTACATGGACACTTATCGTCTCAAAGTCAACATATGCACGATGCGTGTAAGCGAACTCGAGAAATTCGTCACCGTAATCCTCAAAATCATCATCATTCTTCCTTTTCATCCAACTTCGATCGACCGACATGACGACTGAGATTATTATATACCACCTTAAATTTTGACCTCACCCAAGGTAACTTTATGAGCTGTCTACGTACCTCCATCTATGTGTTAAATCAATTTGTGTGTGGTGAAAAATATTCTTAAGTAGGATTAGGTTATTCAGAATTGAATTACAAAAGTTCGCTTAGGCATAAAAAAATTTTAATCGATCTAAATTGACTAACTATAAAATTACTAAAAACACTCCTCTCACACTTAAATCACCAATCGCCTAAGTAAAATCACTTAAATAACCTTGTTATATGTATATTTACCCAAAAATACCTTTTATAGGTAAAATTACCAAAATACCCCATCTGCGTAGCAAATTACCAAAATACCCTATGGGTTCCTGGCATCCGAAAAATCTCAAAAATGCTTTAAAACACTATTTTAAGCATCATGAAGTCAAATTTAGGCTTAAAAGAATTTTGTCCAAAAATTCCGAACAACTATCTAGACCATGCACTCAGAATTCAAATTTGCTAAAATAGCTAATGGCCTCAGAATGGCACACAATTTTAGTATATGAAACATATAAGTAATATAAGGTTTTTCTATAATTTTCAGAAAAATTTAACTTAGTCTACTATGCAAAAAAAATGACAAATTGGACACTGAAAAAATCCGAATTTTTTTTCATAATGTACATCTCGTAAAAATAATAGGGATTACTGTTTTTTATTTTTGTCAGATTTTGATCTTAACTATCTTTTAAAAAATCGTGTAAAAATTGCCTAAATAGTTCCCTACTTTTAGTGACAAAAAAGTCACTATTCAAATTACACACACACACACACTATTACACCTAGATTACACAGTTTCTTCCACCTTCAACTGCAGCAACACCTGGGCATGCGCATCTCACATTGCTCATTGATTTATCACCAAACACACTCTAAACCACTTAAAACTCATTACAACACACATAAAAACATAATCACACATTTACATACACCCCCCGTAACACACACCCACACATCTGCTTTTCAAGAACACATACACTGCCCTCCTTAACACACATAATTACACACCGAAATCACTCACCATCCCTCCTTAGTCTCACGCATACAAACACTTACACACAATTCATCATTTGATAACAAATCACATTATGATCACTGAAACATGCCACACACACACTCACACTCTTTAGTACACGGCACAACAGTAAGGCTGCTGCTATGTTTTCCCCCTTTTCATCCCTTTGCACGCATAGACACATAAACTACACCCTAATGTATCTCACCCCACTCAACACACACACAATTACACTGAAACTGCACACACAGACACACAAGAGCACATAGATACACACACCGCTAATATACACACTGCATACCCAGAAAACAAACATTGAACACCTCTAAACACACACCAAATCAAACATCTTAAAGGGAAAGAAATACCTTTGAAAATTCTTCTCAAATCTCTCTTCCTCTCCCTGATTTTCCCTCTCTGTTTTCTCTTCTCCCTGACTTTGTTTTTTTTCCTTTCTTCCCAAAATTCCTTTTTTTTTCTTTTGTCTTTTATTTTCTTTTTCTTCCTTTATTTTTTTGTTTTAAAACCTTATCCTATCCTATATTTTATGATAAAATTGGATTAGTCACTAAACAACTAGCAAAAGGTGGCATCACTATAAGACTCATTTCTCCAATGTTTGACACATAAGTATCAAGTTCTCAAAATTGCAAAATAGCCCCCCCCCCCCCAAATTTTGTGTAATTACATCTAAGCCCCAAATTTATTGTAACCTCTATTAATTTAATTAGATACCACTAAAACATATACTATCACTCATTTGTTATTTTTCATCACCAAAAATATAATTTACATTTATGCCCTTAAAGTTCTTCAAATTTACAAAATGGCCCCAAAAGTTTTTAAAATTATATTTTTGTCCCAAAACTTTTCTGATCTTTATTAATTTACCATTAACCCTAGATATCACCAAAATACATATACATACCACTCATTTCATTATTGTTTTATCTAAAAGAAATAATTTACAGTTTAGTCCCCTAAAATTTCCCATATTTACAAATGGCCCCAAAACTTTACAAAATTATATTTTGCAATCAAAATCATTTTAACATTTCATTCTCTATTAATCTCCAAGAATTGCTCAAAATTATCATCTGTTTATTTTTTTTAGTACAAATAATTATTTTAAACAGCTCTCAAAGTACAGGATATTACATTCTCACCACCTCATAAAATTTCGTCCTTAAAATTTGATCTTGAATTTTCCATCACCTACCTTGGTGCCGAGGCACGTATCGTGAAAGTGGCGCATGGGCAAGGCGACGAATGTCGCGAAGATAATGCCTGGTGCCCGGGGGCACATATCATGAAAGTGGCGCACGGGCACGGCGACAAATGTCACGAAGATAATACCTGGTGTTGGGGCAAGTATCATGGAAGTGGCGCAGGGGCGCGGTGACGAATGTCGCTGAGGTAATGCCTAGTGCCGAGGCACATATCATGGAAGTGGCACACGGGCACTGCCACGAACATCTCAAAGACGGCGCACGGGCGTGCATCGGGTGTCCTGAAGATGGGGCGTGAGTCGAGTGTGCATGTTATACCAAAATATTAAGTGCGATATTCAATAATGACAAAGTTGGGAGTGATGGTATGCGGTTGTCAGCGACGGGTCATTCGGCGGTAGCGCGCGACTTTGGGCGACGGGCGTCACCGGGGCGGTGTGCAGTTGTGAGCGATAGATGACGGATGTCTCAAGGTTGATGTACGAGCATCGACAAACATAAGCATGGGTATGATGCCAACGGCATGGGAAATTGATTGTGGCGCACGAGCGCGATAACGAACATCGCGGAGATAATACCTGGTGCCAGGGCACGTATCATGGAAGTGGCGCACGGGCACGGCGACGAACGTCGTGGAGATAATTTCTGGTGCCCAGGGGCACGTATCATGGAAGTGGTGCACGGGCGCGGAGACAAACGTCGCAGAGATAATACTTGGTGCCGGGGCACGTATCATGGAAGTGGCACACGGGAGCGGCAACGAACGTCGCAGAGGTAATGCCTGGTGCTGGGGCACATATCATGGAAGTGGTGCACGGGCACGGTGACAAACGTAGCGGAGATAATACCTGGTGCTCGGGGGCACGTATCATGAGAGTGGCGCAAGAGCGCGGCGACAAACGTCGCAGAGGTAATGCTTGGTGTCGGGACACATATCATGGAAGTGGCACAAGGGTGCGGAGACAAACGTCGCGGAGACGAACGTCGCGGAGATAATACCTGGTGCCGGGGCACGTATCATGGAAGTGGCGCACGGGCGCGGTGATGAACATCGTGGAGATAATGGAGGTATCTAAACCAAAGCCTTGTTACTCCTTTAGGATTAAGGAAGTATATAAATAATCAATCCTTCCTCCACTTCTTATAATAGTAGGGACATACTCTTCTCTTACTCGAGTTTCCAAGTATCTGTACTTTATTCTTTTTTATCACTTTTTTCACATCAACTTGCTTCACTGGGTCATTAAAACTCCTAATATTCCAGCTTGCTATGTTATTCATTTATTTTGTATTTTACTGCCCCTTTTGGTAGATCTTCTGTTTGTTGAACTTCTTGTTGTGCTCTTAGGCATCATATGTATTTCATTATGCATTTTATGCCTTGCATTCATAATGTATGTACTACTCTCATCCATATTACCTTTACTTGCAAGAGTAGCATACCTGTTGGATATTTCCACTTCTATTGGTTTTTGAATGTGGTTGCTTACTGAAGGACTAGAAGACTTATTTACTAGTCGCTGATCTTCCTGATTTATATCATGCACCATTCCATTCTTCCTTTCCTATGGTTCCTTCTTTTTCCATACTTGTTACATCTGAGGCTTCTTAAAACAATTACTTGTTTGGTGCCCAACACACTACAAGGAGTACACTTCACATGCAACCACTCATATTCCACACCCTTTGTTCTTTACGTAACATCATCAACATGGCAGACTTGGAAAAAGTTTTACCGTAAGCCCTCAACAACGTTTTTACATAAGAGAAATGTTGACTACCAATAAATGCCAACATTTCACAAACAACACGCAACGACCTCAACAGCATCATCATCAATGATAGGGTGGACTCGGGAGAAGATTACCGCAAGTCCTCAATGGTGTTCCCAAATAAAAGAGATATCGGCTATCAATGACTGCCGACATCTCACAACAAACACACGATAACCCCTACGCAACATCATCATCAACCTCGAGTATGCTAATTGAATAGAATCATAGCATACTAGGACACGCATTATCCTCATTAAATTCTATCAACAGGGCGGACTAAGGGAATTCATCCTACCCTAAGTCCTCAACAGCACAATTCAAATATGCATATACCGGTTACAATGACTATTGGTGTCCATTCATAACGACAAGAATTCAACAACACGTCATCAACATGGCATGCTAATCGAACAATGAATTAGCATATCAGAACCGCATTGTCCTTACCTGGTTGGCTTATAGCCAAAGCAACTCGCAATCTCTGATCACAACGAGCTGCATCACCTAGTCAAATCATACTCTACTTGTTAGACATCATTCAACATATACGCACTTCTTATTTTACCCCTTCCCATTTAATCATTTATAGCATTTTACGACAGTTTGTTAATCAGATCCAATAATTGGATCCTTAACCTAACTTACCAACGCATTAGCAATAACCACTATCTCATTATTTCAACATATTAACACCATTCCTCACTTTCCATCACTCGGACGGCTGAATTATGAGCGTTCCCCAAAATTTAGAGCTAACGTGGTAAATTACCAAAATATCTCCTGATGGTCACTACACCACCAACACCCCAAAACCGCTTTAAAACTACTTTTTAGATGTACTGCATCACTTATAAACCAAATAGTCCCTCAAAAAATTTTAAAGGGAAAAATTATCAAAACACCCCCAACTTATGTAAAATCATCAAAATATCCTCTGACGGCCATCGCCCCAACAAACATCTCAAAATTACTTTAAAACAACCTTTTAGATGTCTTATACCCCTTCCAAAATTAAAAAGTCATTCAAAAAATTTTATAGAAAAAATTACCAAAATACCCCCTACTGAGCAGCAAATTACTGAAATGCCCCTGGGGGTTCACTATCACCCCAATGCCCCCAAATCAGCTTCAAAACAATCTTTTAGGTGTTTTACAACTCTTTTCATACTAAAAAGTCCTTTGAAAAACTTTATCTAAAAAATTACCAAAATACCCCTCTCTGGGTGGCAAATTACCAAAATGTCCCCTGAGGGTTCTCGGCATCAAAAAAATCTCAAAAGTGCTTTAAATGCTATTTTAAGCCTTCTGAAGTCATTCTTGAGCTAAAAAGTATTTTACAAAATTTTCGCCCAAAAATCCCGAACCAATATCCGGACCGAGCGCTTAAAAGCCCGCTAACGACTTTAGAATTACCCAAAATCTTGAGAAATGGAACTTCTTGACATCCTAGGGTCCTCATAAAATTTTTGGGCAAAACCACATTCGTTTGATATTTTAAATTTTACCGTAAAGTTTCAAACTTTCAGCGTACGTTCACCCTTTTCCCGACTTTGGAAAAATATGACAATTTTCCATAATACAGATCTCCTAAAAATAACTAGGGTCACTTTTTCGTACTTTAGCTAAATCTATTCTAAGCTATTTTTAAAAATTAGATCAAAGGACTGAATTAACCCTACCACTTTTAGTGACTATTACGGTCACTATTCACATATATATGAATTAAGCCCACACTATTCACGCACATGCACTTCATCTTCTTCTTCACTACCGAGCCCCTCAACTTCGTGGCCATGGGATTCAACCTCTTTTCTCTCACCAATTTCTTTGTAAACACACACAAACACTACCTTCCCCCTCCCCACCTCCATGCTACCTTCCCCCTCCCTTCTTCCTCCATCACCATGCCCCCTGCACCCACACGGCAACAGCACCAGCTACTGCCTTCTTCTTTTCCCTCTCCCTTTTCCCCTTTCAAGCTCTCGTAGAGCACTATCTCCCTCACCGTGCACGCCAGCAGCCTTCCCCCTTGCATTACACCACACTCTGCACCACCACCTTTCCGCAAATATACACATTCGCACCCCCATCAACATACACAGCACCGTGTATTAAAGCTGTGCACTTACTCACATAGAATGCACACACAGCAGCCATGTGTTGCTGTTCTTCGTCCCTCACCCTTGTACACGACACCCACCATTTCATGTAAGAGCACCCCTTCGGCTACACTAACAGGTGCACCAACCTCACCCATTTCACACTTACACCCTCACTGTACCCACACACATAACACTAAAACACATACTGAACTCTAGAATCACACACTGAAATACAATAATAAAATTGAGAGTCTTACCGCTTCAAGCTTCCTCTTTTCTGTGATTTTTCTTTTCCCACAGCCGAGCTTTTTCTTCTTCTTCTTCTTCTTCCTCTCTCTTTTTCTTTTCTTTTCTTTTCTTTTCTTTCTCTGTTTGCTTCCATCCTCTCTGTTTCTTGTTTCTGAGTCTGCTTCTCTCCTTTTCTCTTTTTTGTTTTCTTTTCTTCTTATTCGAAACTCCTTAGTCCCCAAGACCCAATATTAAATCTTTTAAGTTGCTTAGTCAATCTAAGCTTTGCAGAAGGTGGCATCTCCTTATCCGGGACTTCTGAAAAATTGACACATAAGGCTAAGTTTTCAAAAATTACAAAATAGCCTCTCAAATTCTAGAATTTACAAAATGACCCCAGAAGTTTAAAAAATTCTACTCTTGCCCTTAACTTTTCAAAATTATATTTTGACCCCGCAGGTCAAACTAACCTCCCATTTTATTCTTATAAGCCGATTATCAATAAAAATAATATTATCAATAGAAACAATGCCCTTGATTAATCTAATTTTCGGTTAGATTAAATTAGGGTATTACATCCTTCCCCCGCGATTGTTCGCTTTTCGCGCAAGGTCCTTTTCGCGCTTTGTTCGGTTCATACGCTTCATATGTGACTTTGGCACCTTGTTCGTCACATGGGTACGACTCACGGCAACACGGTCATCATAATGCAACTTCAAGATTCGTCTCTGCCCATCAAAACACCAACTATCGGCGTGCCTGAAGTTCACCAAAAGGAGGAAGGTGGGCTTGGCCCCCTCCCAGAGGAGTGGCCTTGGCCTTGGTTACCCTTAGGGTCAGCCTCGGCCTCCCAGGGGGTTGACCTTGGCCTTCCCCCAAAATCCCCGGATTTGCCCCTTTTTTGCGCACACAGTTCCAACCATATTTTGTGCTTCCGTGAAGCCCAGCAACGCGTACACACCAACCTCGTGATGTCCATCATCCAACGTCCATGACCGTGCGTCGCTCTCATGACGTTCGTCGCTCAAAGTCACGCGCTATCGCCAATGACCCGTCGCCGACGAACCCCATATCATCGTTCTCAACTTTGTCATCACAACATATTGCATTCATTATTTTGGTATAACAGGTACACTCAACTCACGTCCCATCTCCGGGACACCCGACGCGTGCCCGTGCGCTGTCTCCGTGACATTCGTCATAGCGCCCCCTCGCCATTCTCATGATACGTGCCCCTAGCACAGTATTGCTCCGTGACGTTCGTCACCGTGCCCATGCGCCATTCTCATGATACATGCCCCCGGCATCGAGTATTGCTCCGCAACGTTCATCGCCGTGCACGTGCACCATTGCCATGATACATGCCCCAGGCACCTAGTATTGCTCCGCTACGTTCGTTACCGCGCCCGTGCGTCATTCTCGTGATATGTACCCCTGGCAACGATTATTGCTCTGCGACGTTCGTGACCGTACCCGTTCGCCAATCTCATGATACGTGCCCCCGGTACTGAGTATTGCTCCGCGACGTTCGTGACCGCGCCCGTGCACCATTCTCATGATACGTGCCTCGGCACCTAGTATTGCTCCGCGACGTTCGTCACGACGCCCCAGTGCCATTCCCATGACATGTGCCCCCGGTACCAGGTGTTGTCTCCGCGACGTTCGTCACCAGGCCATTCTCATGACCTGACAAACAATCTTTAGATTGGGAAATCAGCTGTATGGAGTTTTATGATTGTAGAGGGGCATCACTATCTAATAGGGGGAAACGACAAAACCCCGAACCGAGGGATGTAGTTCTGAACATTATGAACCCGTTCTGACTTGATGTTGCAGGATCTGGCTAACCAGTAGCCAGAAGTACCATATCCGGTCCAACTACAACCTCATAATGAGAGTACCTTTGGTCAACTTACCGAATAAGATGTGCCTAGCTATAGGGGTTGTTGGACCCTATAGGGGCAACGAACGGGATTAGCAAAATTGAGGAAAATTTTGAGCAACTGATTGTATAGACTTTGAGCAACTATAAGTGAAGCGACAAAAAGGTTGAAATTGATGGATATTAACTGAGAGGCGAGGTTGACAGGGTGGAAAATGGTAGTGAAGAATCTGACTTATCAGTAATTGATTTATGTCATTTGGGAACCCTTTAAAGAATTATTTTCGACTGGTATTTTACGAGACTTCGTGAACAGATGTGAGAGAATTGTTAATGTGAGATAACAGATTAAGAGTCAATAAAAAAGGTTGAGATAAGATCTCATGATTGTTAAATTCGCAGTAATGATGTTATTGCTGGAGGCAGATAGCTGCCAGAAGTCTGAGTGGGGGCTTAGGCCTGGACTGAGAGATAGAATACTCCCAGCTCGATCGATGAGCGATATATATGTTTTGGAATAGTCTAAATCTGACAATGGAGGAAGGCATGAGTAAACACAGGGCGGATAGAAGAGAGATAAGTGAGAATTTTCTCTGAATGGATTTGTATGAGCTAACAGTTGTCAGCAAAAGTTTTTACAGTTGGCAAAGTACAGTGCCCCAAGGTTAAAGGTTAGGGTAGAGTCAAAGATTCAGGCCCACTTTGGTTCATTGATCCTGAGATCTAAATAGAGTTATGAAATTCGATCGAAACATGATATGGAATTTAAGGAAGCACGGGGTGAAGACGATCGACTAGCTCAGAGTACTAGAGTTGAACCATCATAGAGTTTCGAAGTTTGACTTACCTAAAGTACTGGTCAGGGTGGCAAGTCAATTTTTTCGGCCACCCCATTGTCATGTGTGAAGGAGGTCAGAGTACTGAGTTATGCTCTAAATTAACCAGATGATGTGTTAGGCATGGCAATGTGGGGCATTAAGTTCGAAACTGTTTGCTTGGCAGAATAATCCGTCGTGTACCTATAGCTAGCATAACAGCGAGCAGCGTTCCTTGGCGGAAGGAGGACAAGGTCGGTAGGGGCTGAGGCCCAGAATATCAATTGAGGTTTGTTTAATGTCTGCTTAGGATGTTGTTATATCTGATGACGTAATGCCAGGTACACTACATGGTAATCTATTAGATTTCCATATATGGTTTGATTATGGAGTGTCAAGTACCTTTGTATCCTCGATCTTCGCATAGTGATTGAAGGTGAAACTTATCTGTTAGGAACTGATCTTGTGATATATACTCCATCGGAGAATCCTTTGACTGCTTCTACGGTTCTCTGTAACTTTACTATCCACCTAAGGGATAGAGATTTTTCTGTGGATCTCATGATATTTATTGTTTGAGGTTTGATATCGTGTGAGACATGAATTGATTACACTCTAATCATGTATCTGTAAGTTGTTAGAGAAAAGTCTAGTCGAAGTTAAGTTTGTGATTTGATTTATGATTTGGAATAATGTTTTGAAAAATGACTGGTGTTAAGACCAAAAATTTTGGTTTAAGGGTACAAGAAGGGATTTGGGATTTTACTCTGTCATTTGATTCACTCTGTTACATATTGAACTCGAGCTCGACTTAATTGAATTCTAACTTACCCTAAGACATCGGGGAAGATGTTATGCATATTTAGTCGGCTTATCCCTTCTTCAAAATTTTGCCTATTCATTCATTTATTTTCTTCTGAATCTATTTGGACTTGATGGGGAAGTATCTGACCCACTGGCCATGGGGAAGTTACAAATCTTATTAAGAACCAATAACTCCTTCTGATTCTGATTGCTCTGAGTCGTTGGGTTGACTTTGCTTTTGTCAGACCGATATCATTGTTTCTGTGTCCGTCATTTCTTCTGGAATGTCACAGAATTCTGTTATGAACCTCGAGAGCCAATATGCATGATTTTGTTAAAGATTTTTATATTTTGATTGCCTGATTGCAATTATTACTATCAATATTTTCGTAGTTTCCCTTACCTGGAGATGAGGTTAGGTAAATTCCTAAACCACAGATAATCTGTCAGCGAGAATAGACTCTGGGAATGCTGATTAGGTTTGGATAAGTTCTTCGATGATTTGGTATAAGATGAAAATTTGTCTGAACCTGAGATAACAAACTGCTGGTTATTTGCTTTTGGAATTAGAAGATTTGAATAGTTTAACTAAAATAGATGATTGAAGGGTAAGGTTATGAGATTTTCATAAATAATATAACTGTGAATCAGAAATGATGTGATAATTTAGAGCTTTAAACTTTAGTCGAAGTGCAAGACAAGTGAGTGCAAAATCATGTTTCGCATTGTGTTAAGAGAACACATTTCTCTATAATGACTCCGGTAACAGTTTGGACCTATTTGATTTAAGGCACCAGAGTGTGCAACAAACTCGTAGTACCTATAGTTTCTATCATTCTGTGACGTGTACGCAGAATCGTAAGTATGTAATACATAGCTATGTTAAGATAACATGTCTCTCGATGATGAACTTGACAGTAATTTGGACTCGTTGTTTTGAGGTATTATAGTGTATAGTGAAAGCCTAGTGACTACAATTTTGATGTCTGCTGTGAGGCATAAGTGCTCATATGAATTGGTTACCCTACTCATGATAGCCTTGCTAGATTGCAAGTAACACGTGACTATCGCTTAGCGTTTTAATACCCTCGAGCCTGGGGCTAAGCTTACAATCATTAAGTAAGTTGCACAAAGGATAAACTCTCTGGTATATTATCCGTAAAGTGCAATAAAAGTTTGTGGTATTAGAGTGGATTTTATTTGTTTGATATGGGCAAAATTTGGAGCGGCGTAGGTTCTGCTCAGTGAGTTTTGTACCAGTTCACTCATCGCTCGTGAAGTTCTGGAATAGTTAGAGTGAAGTGATTATCTGACAGGATTTCAGTTTAGCATTATGATTTGAATTTAAACAATTGTGTCTGGGTATCCATGGGACAAGAATCTGGATACGAAAGTCAGAGATAGCCAAGCTACTATGAGATAGTTATCAGAGTTCTGTAATGGAAGCGTGATATGTACATGTGATGGGACATCCGAGAGCAAATTTTGAGGACCAAATTTTTATAAGGGGGAAGAATGTAATATCCCCAACTTTGGGTGCGGGTTAAAATAACCATTGGTGCTCCAAAAAATAAACGGGCGCTAATTTTGAGCAATGCTCGGGTATTAGTACAGTATTGGGGCTTAAAAATATTTTGGGGCAAAAATGTAATTTTCAAAATTTTGGGGGCATTTTTGTAATTTTGGAAAAACTTGAAGGGTTAATTTGAAATTCTTGAAAGTGTGTATTATGTGTCAAACCTTCAGGATGAGTTGGCCACCTCTTGCTTATTGCTCTATGACTCATCTAATTAAATGATAAAATATAGATAGATAGGATAAGATTTTTGGGGGAATTAAAGAAAGAAGAGAATAGAAAAAAAATTCTGGAAAGTAAAACAAGAAACAAAACAGAGAACAGAACCAGAGAAAGAAAGAAAGAAATAGAGAAGAGAAAACAGGGGGTCTCGGGTATGGGAGAAAGGGAAGAAAAGAGAAGAAGAAGGAGAAGAAGGAAGGGAAAAGAAGGAAAGAACGGAAGAAAGAGAAGAAAAAGAAGAAAGGAAACAGGGAGAAGAAGCTCGCCAGAGGGGAAAGCAAGAAGGAAAAAAAAGAGACAGAGGAAGAAGATATTCAGCAGTGGGAAAAAGAAAGAAAGCTCAAATGGTAAAGCTCTTAACCCTCAATTAGGTATTTTCAACATGGGATTCTGGAGTTTATTGCATGATTTAGCACTGTGTGTACTGTGTGTGTTTTTCTGTGAGTAGGAATTCGGGTGGAATTAAAGAAAGATGAAAATAGAAAAAAAAAATCCAGAAAGTAAAACAAGAAACAAAACAGAGAACAGAACCAGAGAAAGAAATAAAGAAGAGAAAACAGGGGGTCTCGGGTATGGGAGAAAGGGAAGAAAAGAGAAGAAGAAGGAGAAGAAGGAAGGGAAAAGAAGGAAAGAGAGGAAAGAAAGAGGAAGAAAAAGAATAAAGGAAACAGAAGAAGCTCGGCAGAGGGGAAAGTAAGAAGGAAAAAAGAGGCAGAGGAAGAAGAGATTCGACAGTGGGAAAAAGAAAGAAAGCTCGAACAGTAAAGCTCTTAACCCTCAATTAGGTATTTTCAACATGGGATTCTGGAGTTTATTGCGTGATTTAGCACTGTGTGTTTATGTGTGTATAGTGTGTGTTTTTCTGTGTGTAGGAATTCGGGTGGATGTGTTCTAGCATAATTATGCAGACATAATGGATGTAGTGGGTTTAAGAGGGAGTGGGGATGGTTAGTGTGCATTTTCAGTTGGTTTGAGGGGTTAGTGCTCATGGTTGGAGCTCAGCAGGGGGGAAGGACAAATATATAACTGGAATGTACGCAAGTGGATTGAAGATTGATGTGGCCGTGAGGATTGGAGATTCATATGTGTTTATGTAATGAAATATGTATGTTAGTATTTGATTCTTGTGTATTAGGAGTTAAGTGGGTGTTTAAAATGGGTGTAAGTGTGGGTTGGAGGGGACACGATTTTTGGCACCGGCTGAAGAGAAGAAGAAGACACTATGTGCAGTTTGGGTGAAGTAGTGTGTGTATTAATTTGAATAGTAATTGTTATTGTCGCTAAAGATCAAAATTACTTAAGACAGTTTCTTTCACAAATTTTCATAAATAGTTAGGGTCCAAATTAGACAAAGTCCAAAACGGTAATTCCTAATCTTTTTACGATACCTACGCTCTAGAATTTGTTTGAAAATTTTCGGAGTCCGCGAAGAACCCTAAATTGGAGTACCGATTAAAAGAATATATTAAATTATTTAGCATAGTAAACCAAGTTATTTAATTCTGAATATTTTATGAAAATATTATCTTACTGACGTGATTCATATTCTAACATTTTGAGCCATTCTGAGGCTGATAAGTATTTTTCACGAAACTAGCCTTCAGCGTTCAGTCCGAACACCGGTTCAGGATTTTCAGACGAAAATTTTCTAAAATACTTTTTAGTCCAGAAATGACATCACGATACTTAAAATATAATTTAAAGATATTTTTGGGATTTTTCTGGGGCCGAAAACTCTAGGGGCATTTTGGTAATTTGCCACCTCGAGAGGGGTATTTTGGTAATTCTACTCATAATGGATATTTTTGAGTAAATTTACATACGGTAAGGATATCTTAGTGATATTGCTTACGAAAAGGTCATTTTGATGATTTAAGTGTAACGAGGGGGTATTTTGGTAATTTACCACCCCAGAGAGATATTTTGGTAATTTGACCTAAGAAAGGTATTTTTGCATAAATTTACATATGGGAAGATGATTTCAGTGATTCTACTTATGGAAAGGCCATTTTTGGTAATTTAAGTGCGAGGGGCATTTTCATAATTTTACTCCCTAGGGGCGTTCGGTAATTTACACACCCGATGAGGGGAGGTTCATTTTGAAAGTATGCGTGAGTCTATATTAAGTTATAATATTTTGCTATAGTCTTCGTTATAATGGTTCGATTATTCCGTTTAGGTTAACGTTAAAGACTTCCGGTTAGATAGTTTAGCTGCGGCTCCAAGTAAAGGATTATATCTGAACCTTGGGTAAGGACTTCCGTCCGAATCCTTATTTTGATAACTCGTACTTGTAAGTACTCTTTTGAGTTACTTATGACTAATGTCGAACTCTGAAGTATGCATTGATATCAGCATGTTCTTGTCCAGAAAATCCTAATATTGAACCTTGATCGATTATTTGGAAATCTTGTGATGCTCGCCTGTTATTGTGTGCTGAGCAGATTTGACAATTTTCTGTATCCGTTCTTCCGAATTGTTGTGCGTAAGACTCGATAATTATTCATAATCGTTTTTGTTGTTATCTGTGATTCTTCTTCTTAAAATTCTGATTTCCACTGAAAATTTCGAATGCTGACTTGTGTCAGTATGATTATTGTTATTAGAATCTGAATTGATTTCGGTGATTGAGCTTATGTTAATGCTCATTGATATTGTTGATTTTTCAATGTTGACCTGGATTTCTGTTCTGTGGGAGGGCGTAATAAGGCTTGTTTGAATCCTGCAGGAAAAGCAGGCTAGTACCCAAGTGGACTAGTATTTTAGTACATCATCCATGTGTACACTCTGTTTGCGTGCCAGAATGGCATTGTAATCGCCCAGGATCAACATTAATTTTTGATTTTCTCTGTTCTGTATATTGTCGTGACTGCTACGGTAATGACTGGAAAGTATTCTCTGAAATAATTTGTGCTTGGGTTGAAATCCCTTGAGAAATTCAGTATATTTTGAAAAAAGCTATCTCAGATGATCTGTGTATGTTTGAAATATCTTAAGAAAATCCTATTGTATTTTTAAGATGATCTTTTATTAATCGTTCTGGAACCCATCATGGGTATTATTGTCTATTTTGGTATTTTTTTTCTGTGAATTTCGATCATTTTGAGAATCATTGAGTTTTTGACCGTTTGAAGTATTTTGGAAATCTTTGTCTGTTGGATTCTTGGAATCGTTTTGTAATCATGTTAGTAGTCCTTGTACGATCTTACTGAGCTCTCAAAAGCTCACCCTCCGTTTGATTCCCTTCTGCAGGTGACGATAAGCTGTAGCAGATTCGGGAATGGGTTAGAGTCTGTGTGAGCTTCCGGGCTGCCACTTCGGTGTAATAAGACCCCTGCGTGGGTCGGTACTGTTACCTTGGTTCATAAGGACTCGAGTTTGTAAAGAACTTAGGCTTTAATAATTGAAGTTTAAGCAGTCTTGTAAGCATGTATTTGAAGAATTTAAGACGGTGTCGGATTAAATGTTTTGAAGTATGTGTTAGTGAATAGATGTAACAGGTTTGATGTGATTCAGTAGGTTAACGACCCTCGAGTTCGGGGCGGCGGAGCTCTAAATTTTTCGGGGCGTTACACAAGCAGAGATTGCTTTTGTGGTAGCGAGACTATCCTGTTACGAGGGGTCCTTGTGCAAAAGCGCTGCAAGCAGATACCCTCGGAATGCTGCACACTCTGGAAAGTGGGTCAAAGCATGTTCCATGTCCACGACGAGGGCGCATGGTGTGGTGAAAAGAGTGCGGTGCCCGGGGGCACATAACATGAGAATGGCGCAAGGGTGCAGTGCCAGCGACACGAGACATGAGAGTGGCACATAGGCGCGCTGCCAGAGGCACAAGATATAGGAGTGGTGCATAGGCATGGTGCCAACAGCATGAGACATGAGAGTGGCGCATAGGTGTAACGACACCTATCGTGAGATAATACCTCGTGCCAAGGGCACATGTTATGAAAGTGGTGCACGAGAGCAGGCGACGGCTGTCGAGGAAGCGGGCGTCGTGCTAGGGGTAGGAGTTAGTATGAAGATTTGCTACTTTGCTACACTTGGGTATGTGTCGCATGAACGGTGCATGGGCGTGGGGCGACTAGCGTCGCAGAGATGGCGCGTGGACAACGACAGGCATCGCAAAGACGGGGCACAGCCGCCGGCGACCGACTTCTTGGAGACGGCGCGCCCGTGAGAGCGAGCGTCGCGAAAATGGCGCACAGTAGCAGGCGACGGATGTCTCTAGAAGGCGAGCAAGCCGAGTGTTGTGTGGTAGTGTGATCGGAGTCAAGTTCAAGAGAAGGGGCTAGTGTAAGGGGTAGGTGGTGTGTGAGGTGCTTAATGTTGCAGAAAAAGAGAGTAAAATTTTTTGGTAATGATGGAAGTTGGAAGTGGAAGTGCGCGCCCACCGTCGGCGGATGTCCCGGAGACGACGAGTAGGTCATGCCTCGATAGCATTTGGCCAAAGCAAAAGAGATGAGCAAGCATGTGGTAAATGAGGTCAATCCCCCCAAAGGGGGAAGGCCGCCGACCGACCCCTAAGGTGGGAAGGTAGTCAACCTCAAGGGGGAAGGCCCGCCGACCCTTTAAAAGGGAAGGCGGCTGACCCCCCAGGGGGGAAGCCCTACCAGCCCGTGAAAGAGGAAGGCGGTCGAGCCCCAAGGGGGAAGGCCCACTGAACCCTAAAAGGGGAAGGCGGCCAACCACTTGGGGCAGTGGGGGGGGGGGCGAGCACGCATACCTCAAGGGGGAAGCTAGCGACCTACCGACGTCGAATACGTCCGCGTGAGCTGATGCACGCCGTCGTTGCTATGCTACCAACCACGAGTTCCGCAAAAATAATTTCCTAGCGATGAAAATTATAAAAAATGAGGAAAATGCACTTGATTTGAGCGTGAGCATTTTGATTCGTTGAAAGCGTTAAAAAATTGACGATACAAGCATTTATGTGATGGAACATGTGATTACTATTTAAAGTTTGAAATAGGCCCCAAAGCGGGAAGACTAAAAATTACACAAAGTGAGACTAATAACTAAAATTGAATTCTTGACACCCTAATTACTTGCCACGTGTGAGATCACGCCTTTCTTGCTCAACCGCCTAACATGTGCTAGTTCCGAGTTGGGGTCACATGTTGATCACGAGCTGCCCTCTTGAGTTTGATCTTCAGAGGCCTTGAATTGGGAGGCTGAGCTGAGTCTGTGTATTGCTTTTGTGTCGGCTCCTGCTGTGACATCCCTCACACTAGCCAATTAAAACTCAATTATATTGATGATGGATTGTGGCCGGCAGCGGTTGAAAGGGTGATTCGGCGGCTGGTAGTGGGGATGACGGCGGCGGCGGCGGCGGGCGGCTATACTTGGGATGGGTGGTGGCCTGCGGTGGTATTCTTATTGAAGATTTCTATTGTTTTAGCATCTACGTAGTCTACATTTTCCTGTATAATTGACCTTTTTTTTTTGGGGGTATGGGCTGGAGCAGCTGCTTACAACGTTTACTCTATTTAATTTTCTCTGCACAAACGTATCAGGGAGAGGGGGCTGCCTGCAGAATTTAAAATATGTGGTTGGCGAAGCCTGATGGCTCGCATGATGTCAAAGATCGAGATAAAGCGATTAAGGTATGCTGTGTTCCTGGTCAATTATGTTTAAAGATTTTTATGTTTGTTTATCGATTTTTATATACGTAATTAAGATTATAAAGGCACGCCATCGGTGTGACCAACTTCACGTCCTGTTTTTTGTTAGCAGAAACAGTTTGGTGAGACAATGGATAAGGTATCCGAAAGTGAAAAGATTGAGGAGATATTCACTAATGTAATGAGGAGGCAAGTGTTATTTCTATGCTAGAAGGAGCTACTTTGTCTCAGGTAAAAAGTCTTCGTGAGATATTATAGTATGCTTCATTATAGTGGTAGGAATAACTTAAATTTGCTAAGTTCAATTTGCACAGTCATGTATTAGCTACTATTCACTCTTTCAAGTTTGGAAAGAGTACATATGTAACATTTAATTGGGTAGAGAGGAGAAAATATTTGGTGGTTGTCAACATCACGTTATCGGCTTATGCGGTGTTAGATTACCAGTAATTTAGTGTCAACTAAGCAAGGTTGGAAAGCTATGTGCCAAATATCCACCTGGATATTTAATCTTAACCATGGCTAACCATGGTTTACGGATGAAAGTTGAAATTCAAAATTTTGGGGAAGAAATTGAAATGCCCGCCTACCAGTTTCGTTTCTCCAAGTTTCGTATCTTTCTCTTTCATCTCTGGCTTCAATGACAACAACATCTCCTACGTGAACCTCATAGGACGGCACGGCTGCCCAGCGAAGGTCGATAAACTCATTTCTCCTACTCCTCTTTCATTTCAGTCGACAACTCCATGTGTAGCCGTAATTGAAAACCACTAAGGTTGGAACCCATATCCGGCTACCGCTAAATCCGATGAAACCACCACTGCCGCCAAAACCCGCTAACGACCCCCTATGGCAAAATACCATGAACACGGGTATTTACATATACAGATATGTTTTAGTTAATTTTGCTTTTGCTCCTGTTATGCTTGGAGTTGTAGGGCTACTCTTGTTGTTCCTTCTTTAATTATGTAATCGTATCACAAAGATGAACTTTCATTTGAAAAATTATGTGGTTGCCTGCCAATGATCTAAAGTTTCCGTTTGTGCATACGTATCTTGAATGCCCCTGTCATTCCTTTCCTCAAGGCCTCATATGAAAGAGGATTTTCTGATAAATAGGTGTTGTACGTGGTGTGGTATGCATTCCTCATGAGAACTGGCTAGCAAGCATACCTCAGCAATAAGAACAGCTTTGAAGAACTTGAATTTTTGTCTATATAATCAATCATGCCAAACTTCAAATCGACTTAGTACTCTTAAATTGCAATGGAGATTATACGTGAAAGAAAGAATGACATACTTAGATCGAACAATGTTATTTGAAAAAAGGAAAATACTGTCAAAGAACAATATTTATTAAAAAAAAGCTACATCATTTAGAGCTACAAGTATCATCTACAGTAGCAAGAACAATAAATGAAATAGTCAGATATTTGAAGTGCTATATATATATATATATATATATATATATATATATATATATATATATATTCCAATAGTACTGGTTAATGCGAAGCTTCGTAGACACCACTAAGCTAAATGTTGTTAGATTTGTATCTCACCACCGATCTGCGAGTCTTGAATAGCTTCTTAGGAACCATCAATCTCTATTTAACCATTGCTGAAGATAGTGTCTCCCCCCAAACTAACAAATGAGTTTAGTATTAGATAAAAAGTTTAAGGTCACAGCAGTAAAGGAGAACATCTATGTAATTGGTGGTACATAGAAACCAGCGCAAACATTCTTCTCAAACCAAATTATATTTTTTACTACATTTCTAAAGGTAATAGAGGCTAGATATTTGAATCAGTTCAATGCAATTCTGAAGGCCACTTTTTACTCCCTCTTTATGCCTATGAAAGAGCTTTTTGTTGGTAGCATACAGTTGTAACAACCACCAACTGATGAATCACTAAACTCTATCAATTCGCCAAAATAAGATTTTAATATGTCCAATTGAAAAGTTCAAGATGCATATATACATATATATATATATATATGGGGGCCGATCCACATCCACCGGTGGAGAAATAACAATTTCTCCACCGAACCGCAGGAAAGAGCAGCGGTTGGGCCACGTGGCGCAAAAGGTGTACGGCCACCGCATTAATGGCAAAAAAAGCACGAGAAATGGTGAGAAAAATGGTGAGAAAATGGCTGAGAGGAGAAAAAGGACACCAACCGCATGCACAACCAGCGGTTGGCATTAATTTGCCCGCCACGTGCCGCCCCCAACCCCTGCCACATGGCCCAATCCCATGGCCCCTGCCACGTGGCGTCCCCTCCCCCTGCCACGTGGCCCAACCGCGGGTGGCACCCGCGGTTGGTCCCCTCCCTCTGCCACGTGGCGTCCCCTCCCCTGCCACGTGGCGTCCCCTCCCCCTGCGGTTGGCATTATTGCCTTCCGTAACCCCACTCCCCTTGCCCCCCCCCACGCGTCACCCCCCTTGCCCCCCACCCCCCTTGCCCACCACCCCGTGGCCCCCACCCTATGTCCTTTTCCCCCACCCGTGAACCCCCTTCCCCCACCCGTGAACCCCCTCTTCCCCCACGTGTCATTACCACCCTTCCCCCCACCCCCACGTGTCATTCCCCCCTCCCCCTCCCTGCTGTTCACTCACGGTTCTTCCCTTCCTCTCTCACTTTTCTCTCTATAAAATCCCTCCTCCCCGAATCATTTTTTCCACCCTCCTCATTCTCCCTATCTCACCTACATACAAACAAAAAAAATTTACGCTAGAAGATCGGTGGATTTTTCTTGAAATATATCAAGTTAAAACAAGTAAGTATTTTTCAATTTGTTCATACCAATTGATTGTTTAAATTGTGTTACGCTTAAATTGTTCTTACAATAGTCTAAAATTCGTGTTTAGGGCGTCAAAATTACGTTTTGACAAATCGGGGTATTACATTCGAAAAATTCCAAAATAGCGATTTTTTAGGGCATCAGAAATAGAATTTTTTACGAATTTATAAAAAATAGCTAGAGCTAGATTTTGCCAAAATACGAAACAGAGACCCTAGTTATTTTCAAAAGATCTGTATCAGGTAAAAATTTCAGATTTTTCCAAAGACTGGAAAGGGGTTAACTGATACACGCAACCTTGTAACTTTGCAGTGTAATTTAAAATATCAAGCAAGCGCGATTTCGCGCGAAACTTTTATGAAAACCCTAGGGTGTTGGAAAGTTCCATTCCCCAGGAATTCGGGCCATTCCGAAGCCGTTAGCTAATTTTTTGGCCGAACGGGCTTTTAAGCGCTCGATCCGGACACCGGTTCGAGATTTTTAGGCGAAAAATCCGTAAAATACTTTTTAGATCAAGAATGAACTCAGGAAGCTTAAAATAGCATTTTAAAGCACTTATGATATTTTCTGAAGCCAGGGGGTATTTTGGTAATTTGCCACCCCGAGAGGGGTATTTTGGTAATTTTCCCGAAAAAGTTTTTCAACGGACTTTTAAGTCCAGAAGTGTAAGTAAAACGCCTGAAATGTTGTTTTGCAGCTGATTGCGGGGCGTAATTGTCGCTAAAGGTGAAAACTTAATTAGAAGTTTTTTCACGAATTTATAAAAAATAGCTACAGCTAGATTTTGCCAAAATACAAAACAGAGACCCTAACTATTTTCAAAAGATCTGTATCAGGTAAAAATTTCAGATTTTTGCAAATACTAGAAAGGGGTTAACTGATACGCGCAACCTTGTAACTTTGCAGTGTAATTTAAAATATCAAGACAGCGCGATTTCGTGCGAAACTTTTATGAGAACCCTAGGGTGTTGGGAAGTTCCATTCCCCAGGAATTCGGGCCATTCCGAAGCCGTTAGCTAATTTTTTGGCCGAACGGGCTTTTAAGCGCTCGATCCGGACACCGGTTCGGGATTTTTAGGCGAAAAATCCGTAAAATACGTTTTAGATCAAGAATGAACTCAGGAAGCTTTAAAATAGCTTTTTAAAGCAATTTTGATATTTTCTGAAGCCAGGGGGCATTTTGGTAATTTGCCCCCCCGCGAGGGGTGTTTTGGTAATTTTCCCGAAAAAAAGTTTTTCGAACCAGAAATGTAAGTAAAACACCTGAAAGGTTGTTTTGAAGCTGGTTTGATGGGCGTTAGGGTGACAATGAACCCCCGGGGGCTATTTTGCTAATTTTACATTACACAAATTTGTAAGCTTAAAATAACTTTTAGTTCAGGAAAGGGTGTGAGACACCTGAAAAGTTATTTTAAAGAGTAAATTCAGGAAGCTTAAAATCCCATTTCAAAGCACTTTTCAGATTTTTTTTGTCAGGGGGCATTTTGGTAATTCGCATCCCCGATAGGGGTATTTTCGTAAATTTGCAGCGTTAAGTTTTTCAAATGATTTCTTAGTCCAGAAATGTAAGCAAAGCACCTGAAAGGTTGTTTTGAAGCTGATTTGGGACGTTAGGGTGATAATGAACCCCCAGAGGCATTTCGGTAATTTGCCGCTCATCGGGGGCTATTTTGCTAATTTTACATTATACCAAATTTCCCGAAAGACGGTGGTTTAAATAAATTTTATTCTTCTTTTATTTAAATTTATGACTTGTTGAGAATGATATAATTTTTATTTTTTAGATTACAGTATAAATATGGATGCAACTGGAGGAAATAATTTTTGTGAAGGTTCTGATCCACCTTACGTTGGTCAAGTTTTTCAAGCACTGGACGAAGTTGAAGCATACTATAGAGCATATTCGAAAACGATAGGTTTCGGTATTAGAACTAAGACGACTAGAAAACGGGCGAATACAGATCAAATTTGTGCAAGACTATTTGAGTGTCATAGAGGAGCACCGCATGTAACTCCGGTCGTTCGGATCAGTGACGAAGGGACAACAAGACAAAGAAAACGGGACACATTTCCGGGTACCGGCTGCAAGGCCCATGTGTATGCAGTACACCGAAAAAATGAAAACCAATGGGTTGTCACAGGAGTGGAGTTGAGCCATAATCATCAGTTGATGACCCCCAGTAAGATTGGTCAAATTCATCAACACCGAGAAATAAGCGCGGCACACAGACAACTAATTTTTACAATGGCCGAGGCTAAAATTCCACCTTCTAAGATGATGGGGGTTTTCTCAAGCCAGGTTGGGGGGATTGACAAGTTGAGTTTCAACGAAGTAGACCTTCGAAATGAACTTCGTGCTCAGAGGAGAGAGTCTTTCGGTAAGAGTGATTCTCAAACTACACTTGATCTCTTCAGGTCCCTTCAGAGTGAGAATTCTGGATTTTTTTACAGTCTCCAACTGGATGATGAGAACCGCATTAGTACTATATTTTGGGCGGACCCCCGTTCTAGAGCTGCTTACCAAAATTTTGGGGATGTTGTGACGTTTGACACCACATACCGCACCAATAAGTACTCTATGCCTTTTGCTCCGTTCACCGGGGTGAACCACCACTATCAGTCAATCTCGTTTGGCTTTGCCCTGCTTAGGGATGAGACGGAGGAGTCATTTACGTGGTTATTTGAAACGTGGCTTCAAGCAATGTATCATATTCCTCCAAAGACCATCATCACCGACCAAGATCTGGCAATGAAAAATGCAATCGCTAAGGTCCTTCCAGATACTCACCATGGCCTGTGCACATGGCACATAAGCAACAAATATCCCGAACGGCTTCACCATGTATATGCAAACCATCCGTCATTCAAGACTGACTTTAATACATGTGTGAAGAAATCGTTGACGGTAGACGTGTTCGAGGAGAGGTGGGCCACGTTAATGGATACTTACTATTTGCACAATCACGAATGGTTACAATCGTTGTATGAGATCAAGACACAGTGGGTCGGTGCCTACACCAAGAATTTTTTTGCAGCCGGAATGACTACGACCTCGAGAAGCGAAGCTATGAATTCATTCTTTGATGGGTACGTAGGCCAGTCTTCAAGTATAGCGGAGTTCGTACTAGAGATGCAGAAAGCCGTTGACAGGCAATTGTACCGTGAGAGAGAAGCCGACGCGGCTACAGTTTGCAAAGAAAGAGCTATACTACTTTATTCACCTTTAGAGGCTCATGCGGCTCAAGTCTATACCAAGGAAATGTTTCGACAGTTTCAAGAGGAACTACTAAAGTCGAATCAATATGGCATGACAAAGTTGCACGAGTATTCCACCAGAGATATCAAGGTTTATGCTTTGACAAATGTGACGAACTTCGCCAATCCGTGCTCTTCGTCGGCTCCGAGGACCAGACGACATTTTACCGTAGCAGTTTGTAAGGACACCGGGTTGGTTAATTGCAACTGTCAACTGTTTGAGCATAAAGGTATACTTTGTCGACACGCGTTGAGGGTTTTGAGCGCAAAGAATGCTAGTGAAATCCCTCCACCGTATATCTTGGAACGGTGGACGAAGGAAGCCAACAGAGTCCACGGTCACATTCCTTACGTGCCCAATGTTTCAGTTGATTTCGAGCAATCTGAGACGCTGCGATATAATCACCTTTGTAACATCATGCACGGTTTATCAATGGATGCAGCGTCGACATTTGATGGGTACAGGTATCAAGTTGAAGCAGCCGCACGGGATAAGGCTAAGCATGCACAGTTTAGGAGGGCATTACCAGAAACTGTGGACACTCCGACTAGCCACGCAACTCCAGGCGGTAGATTCAATCGAGCCAAACAGCCAGTCATTGACAGTACTGACCTACAAGGTGAGGAGGACGATATTTTTGATCCAATTATTTCTCAAACAAAAGGGCGAAAACGAGCAATACGCATGAAGAATCCGATTGAAGAAGCAACGGGTCAAAAAAAATTACGAAAGTGTGCGTTGTGTAACAAGATGACTGATCATGACAAGAGAAACCATTATAAAGTGTTAGGTATCGAACCTGACAGTATGGTCGAGGAGGACGATGATGAGGAAGAGTGTTAGGGTTAATGTTTCAGTTGTATAAATTGAACTTATATAATGTTTAAATTTGTGATTTGGTTTGTGCAATCTTTAATTTGTACATTTGGTTTGTGAATTATTGATAGTTTTGGTAACTCCGTTTTCGGGCACACTTTAGGCCCCATTTGATAGCTTCCGAAAAAAGTTGTAATTTTTTTTGTCACTTTTTTTCCGCTCATTGCACTTCAGGCACGCTAGTTAGCCCATTTGTAAGACTTTCGGCGAAAAACGAGACACATTAATTTTTGAGTTTTCCTAGGAAGGGCCTATTCGGGCACACTTTAGACCCCATTTGATAGCTTCCGAAAAAAGTTGTAATTTTTTTTGTCACTTTTTTTCCGCTCATTGCACTTCAGGCACGCTAGTTAGCCCATTTGTAAGACTTTCGGCGAAAAACGAGACACATTAATTTTTGAGTTTTCCTAGGAAGGGCCTATTCGGGCACACTTTAGGCCCCATTTGATAGCTTCCGAAAAAAGTTGTAATTTTTTTTGTCACTTTTTTTCCGCTCATTGCACTTCAGGCACGCTAGTTAGCCCATTTGTAAGACTTTCGGCGAAAAACGAGACACATTAATTTTTGAGTTTTCCTAGGAAGGGCCTATTCGGGCACACTTTAGGCCCCATTTGATAGCTTCCGAAAAAAGTTGTAATTTTTTTTGTCACTTTTTTTCGAATGCCATCATATGAAAGGTATATTCGCACACATTTCAGCGCCAAATTCAAAATAGCGAAAAATTATGTACATTTCTTTTTGGTACAGTTTTTTGTAACATCACAGCAGCTAGCCACGCACGTCAGGATAATGGTAATGAAGGCGTCTAGCTTCATTCTTTTTCAGCTCCCAGGCTATCCTATACCTAAACGTCAAGGCATCCTTCCTAGTCCACGAGGAGTGTTTGAGCACTTCCGAGCGAGCAATGTAGTCCATGTACTTGAGGACGTAAATCCCGCAATCGTGACCGTTATATTGCTTTGGTCGGTCCTTTATCATCACGACCGTCCAAGGGTCACCCTGTGGCCGTCCGCATGCTATCGAGAGGACAGTAGTCTGCATCCAACAATAAAAACGAGAATCAAGCCTATGAGACAAGAACAATATACTATGAGCCAAGGTCAAAAAATAAATACTAACCACTAAAGTGATGTACTCGTTGTACATCTGTGCCAGCAGCTGTCCAGGCTCGTCCTCCCTTAGGCTATCGTATATGTGAACCGTTCTGAACGCTGGATGGAGAAGTAATAGGAACCAGTGGTTTGCATGATGACAGGGTATCATGATAAGGTTCGCATCAGCAGCGGGACATTGATAGTCTGCGTTCATCATGCCTAACACGTTCCGACCTGGTTTCCACTTACTCCTGCCGCCCCCTCGCCTCCATTCTGTGAATTCTCTCACCGTTAATTCCACAAAATGAGTGGGATACATGTTAAGCTGCAGATATTCAGAACGGTTAAAACGTTGCTCTCTAATCCGGAGCAGTTCTATGTAAGCGTTCATGACAAAATTTGAAAGATCTGTCTCCGGCGCCAACGTTCTGATATCCTCATGACCTAGGAATGTCGCAAGGGGAAAGTCTGCTGAATTGACAGGCTCATGCCCGAAGTAGTGCCGGTCGATCCAAGCCATCTTGTCCGACCTCAATGGCTTCGTCGCTTGTCCTTTGTCCGACTGAAAGCTTGGGCGCGAGGCCTGGATTCCTACTTGGGGAAGCTGACTCTGGCACTGAGAGTCGTATGCGTTCGGAGGCAAGCGACTATATGGCTCCCATACCTGACTCTGGGGCTGATAGTCGTACGCGTCAGGAGGAGGGCGACCAGACGGCTCCCACACCTGACTCTGGGGCTGATAGTTGTACGCGTCAGGAAGAGGGCGACCGGACGACTCCCACACCTGACTCTGGGGCTGATAGTCGTACGCTTCAGGACGAGGGCGACTAGACGGTTCCCCTTCGTAACCCCGGTACGCAAGACTAAAGTTTTGAACTTCAGTCTTGTACTTCTCAATGGACCTCTTAAGATTGTCAGGAGCCTGCGCGACAAACCAGTCAAACGACTCCAGCTGCCTGAACACCTCAATGCCCTGGTCAACCTAAAAAACATGCATAGAAAATATGGCTAATCATATTTGACAAATGGTCGATAAGGTGCGCAAATAAATTATCAAACATTAATGACATGACTTACAATGGCCAATGCCCAGAACTGGTCATAGACCTCACGTGGCGCGTACGATGTCTTCTTCACTGGGGAAGGGCGATTCACCCTCGTGCGCGTCACCCTGAGAAACCACTGTAAGTATTCCTCAGTACTAATGCCGTCGTGCTTCAGCGATACAAGGCTATCATACGTTTCCTGCCAGGTATTCCACTGGTGCACCTCGTCACCCAACAAAATCAAGGCATCAGCCACCTCGAAGTTCGGCCCTCGACCACCCCTGTATGGCCGCATGTCTACAGCGGGTTTTGGTATCCCTTGTGGACAGCCAGCTTGCTTCATAGCTCGATCGGGCATCTGAAACTCACATTCTTCGAAGTGAATGAGCGGCACCCGAACCAAACCTGCCAGCACGTACGACACCGGAAGTTGCCAACACCACTCATCCAACAGATGCATCACCTTGCCATATGGCTGCCACGTCACCTGGGATGCATCTAGTATCTCTAGTTCCCCCCGATAGAACTTTAGATGGTGGTGAGGGTCTACCCGTCTCCCCCTCCGGTTGGTCGTAGGCCCCCAGGCCCACACCCTAGGCCACGTCTCATCGGAATCTACCAACGGTTGTGGACGACCCATGGGTAGCCTCTCGTAAGACCAAACCTGTGAATGCAAACATTATATGGAATTAGTAATTAATCCCGAATATATTGACTAAGGATCCTACCAAGAAAATAAATGCTCATACCTGTAATAGAGTCAGGCAGGCGGCAATGGACTTGGCACCGTTTCTCGTAGCCTTATGCAGTGCTCGATATAGGTGCGCAAGGACAGCTGAACCCCACGAATAGGAGTATACCTCCTCAAGATCCTCCAAGAACACCATATACTTCGGATGCACCGTGTTTTTCGAATGCGTCGGAAGTAATATAGCTCCAATAATATACAGAAGGAATGCCTTCGTATACGTCACGAAATCTGAGGAGTGTATTCATCCGGTAGCACGCCGTACTGCTCTCTCAGCCATTTAAGCTTGACGCCGTTTGTTGTAAGCGCTGCCCTTGGAATTCCCGGAAAATACTGCATAGCCATATTCGCTATGGATGCAGACGGCACGTTCAAAGTAACGGGTCTGCCGTGACATGGGATTCCAAGTATAAATCCGACGTCCTCTAACGTAACAGTCATTTCACCAAACCGGAAGTGAAATGAGTTCGTCTCGCTCCTCCATCGTTCAACTAGAGCGGATATAAGGCAATCGTCGTGTCGAGACCATTTCCCGGGATCGGTGAACAGGGTTAAATTTTGACGGTGTAATAGCTGTATTTGTTCCTCGTTTAGTACCCACTCTTCAAGGTGCCTTGTGCTTTGAATTGTTTCCAAAACACCCCTATCGACACCGTCAAATACGTGCCTCGCGACGTGGTCATCGTCATCGTATAGGATTGATGTATCATGAGGTCCAGAGCTGAAATTCATACCTTTAAGAACAAAATATAATTATAAACCAACTTAGCGTCCATAATATCCATAATATTTACATTCCAAAACTATAACTGGATCTTTAACCTAGCTTACCAACACATTAGCAATAGTCATTATTTCAATGTATTAAAACAAATCCTCAATTCCCACCACTCCGAACGCTTAATTACGCTAGTTCCCACTGAATTTAGCGCCAACGTGGTTATATAGCAATATATAGCCCGATGGCCCCTACACCTCAAAACAGCTTTAAAGTCAAGTTTTTAAATGTATGACGTCAATTATATACCAAATATATCAGGAAAAATTTTAAAGGGGGCAAGTTCCAAAACACCCGCTACTTATGCAAAATATCCCCTGGCAGTCATCGCCGGTGCGTCACAAAGTTCAGAACATCTGGAACAAAATAAGTTTTTGGGTGTCTCACACCCTTTCCTGAACTAAAAGTTATTTTAAGGTATGAATTTTAAGCTGGATCCTTCCTAGCAAAATAGCCCCCGATCAGCGAAAAATTACCGAAATGCCCCTGAGCGTTCACTATCACCCCAAAGCCCCCGAACCAGCTTCAAAACAACATTTCAGGTGGTTTACTTACATTTCTGGACTAAAAAGTCGTTTGATGGACTTGGCATGGGAAAATTACTTACCAAAACACCCCTTGGCGCGGGAAAATTACCAAAACACCCCTACGCGCGCCACGTCAGCTTCAAAACAACATTTCAGGTTTTGTAATTATATTTCTGGACTAAAAAGTCCGTCAAAAAACTTAGCACTGTAAAATTACAAATACCCCTCTCGGGGCGGCGAATTACCGAAATGCCCCCTGGCATCAAAAAATCAAAAGTGCTTCGAAATGCTACTTGAGGCTTCCTGAATTCATTCTTGACATAAAAAGTATTTTACGGAGGTTTCGCCCAAAAATCGCGAACCGGTGTCCGGATCAAGCGCTTAAAGGGCCGTTCGGCCAAAAAAATAGGTAACGACTTCGGAATGGCCCGAATTCCTGGGGAATGGAACTTCCCAACATCCTAGGATTCTCATAAAAGTTTCGCGCGAAATCGCGCTAGCTTGATATTTTAAAATACACTGCAGAGTTACAAGGTTCCCCGTATCAGTTAACCCCTTTCCAGTCTTTGGAAAATTCTGAAATTTTTACCTGAGACAGATCCTTTAAGAATAACTAGGGTCTCTTTTTTGTATTTTGGCAAAATCTAGCTCTAGCTATTTTTTATAAATTCGTGAAAAACTGTCTATATTTGGCGCCCTAAAAAATCGCTGTTTTGGAATCTATAAATGTAATACGCTGATTTGTATAAACCTAACATTGAATTATAAGGAAATTCAAAATACTTACTTGTTGTGACTTGATGTATTTAAAGAAAAAACTACCGATCTTCTAGCGGTTATCCACCGATCTTCTAGCGTAAAAATTTTTGATTTGTATTGTTATGGAGATTATGTAGGTGAGATATGAAGTACGAAGGAAATTGGTAAAAGATGACAGAGTGCAGAGTGCAGAAGAAGGGTTCGGAGGAGGGGATTATAAAGAGAGAAGTGAGGAAGAGAGAGAAAAAAGACAGAAAAAAGTGAGGAAGAGTGGTTGTTTATGCGGTCAAAGGCTGCTGAAAAAAAAATTCGGCAGAAGGACACCACGTTGGGCATCACGGGGGAGGGAAGGACGACACGTGGCATCGTGGGAAGGACACCAGGTGGGGCATCACGCGGGGGGGCGCCACGTGGCAGGGCATCACGCGGGGGGGGGCGCCACGTGGCAGGGGAGGGGGGAGGGACCAACCGTGGGTTGTAGGTGCGGTTGGGCCCTGCGGATGAGGGGAGGGGACGCCACGTGGCAGTGGGAGGGGACCAACCGCGGGTGGTACCGGCGGTTGGGCCACGTGGCAGGGGGAGGGGACGCCACGTGGCAGAGGGAGGGGACCAACCGCGGGTGCCACCCGCGGTTGGGCCACGTGGCAGGGGAGGGGACGCCACGTGGCAGAGGGAGGGGACCAACCGCGGGTGCCACCCGCGGTTGGGCCACGTGGCAGGGGAGGGGACGCCACGTGGCAGGGGAGGAGGAGGGACCAACCGCGGGTGCCACCCGCGGTTGGGCCACGTGGCAGGGGGAGGGGACGCCACGTGGCAGAGGGAGGGGACCAACCGCGGGTGCCACCCGCGGTTGGGCCACGTGGCAGGAGGA